>JAVLUZ010000141.1:5219508-5331761 GCA_036768485.1 Mermis nigrescens
TAGAATGTAAAACTGAGTTAGATATGCTCTTGCACACGACGCACTCGGTATTGAGTGTAAACAAGAAAAAAAATGGGGGCACTAAGTTTTTTTATTATCTACCTTTTAAAAAAACCGCACCTCTCAGATGTGTGCCGTTATAGCTGTGAGGGGGGGGACAGAAATTTCGCACTCGCTGTGAAAAACATAAAGAAAAAGGGTGGCCAAGTATATTATAGGTAGCGCTATCGCGCTACCTATGACAAGAACCCCGACAAAAAAATGCTCTAAGTTCATCTGAAACACCGCTTGAATAGATTTTAGAAGACTTGTGAACTAATAAGCCTATAATTTCTGAGCGCTTCGTGCCTATTTATGTACATGCAGCATATTTTTTGATATAATTCAAATTAAATTAGTTTTTTATAAGTGCGTAGATCTCGCTGTGTAAAGCTCAAAACACCGTTGACCTACGAATAGTTGAGATGATCGGCTTCGAAATTTTTGTCCCCTTAATTCAGAAGGCCAGCTCTGCCCCTGCACTTTAGGAACTGCTTAAAACGATTCCATAATTTTCTAAATTTCATATCGAACTATAGTCTATTTCACGAAATAGCTACAAAAAAAGGGCTTACAGGCAGCCTACTGTAATACAATTTCTCATAGCAAAAGTTTATACGCTTGGTATCGTGATTTTGACTTCAGTTGAAACCGCTCTTGTAATCGATTTACATTGGTTCAAAAATTGTGATCTATGCACAAGATTTCGTGAAATAGACTAGAATGTACAGCTCCTTACATAAACATGGGTTTATTGCAAATCAAAGGAAATGATTTACATGTGAACACGGAATTAAAAACAACAAATAACTCAACCATGTAGTAAAACAATCAAGGTAATTACAAAGGATGTGAATAGTTACTCGTATGCGGCTATCTCGAAAGAAACACATGCATACTTATGCAATAAATCGGAAGTCTAAAAAGCACCCTGATATGAAGGCACCTACTAAAACATTACTTCAAGGCTGTCTTTGAAAGATACGCGTATCTAACATAATAAGGCAAAGAAATTTCGTGCTAGAATACAAAAGAACACATTGTTCGCAAAATCGAATTTCATGGTAGTCTTGGAACGAAAATCATCGCTAATCGCGTTCGTTATATATGAATTGAATAATATAATACAAAAACGTTATCCGAATTCGAAAAAAACTATGAGCCAGTTTGATGTCACGGTAAGCAAACAAACAAAAATGCTGTGATCTATAAACGGCAGTTTAGCAAACGGTGATAAAACAATCGGTGATAAAAAGAGTGTTATGGAAGTAAAATAACGGAAAAGTAACGAATTCTTGTTAGTAACGAGGCACATAATGGCGCTCAATTTTAACGCACCACAAACCCGACTTGACTTTAAGCTGCTAACTTGCGACGTTCCTTCATTTCCGAAATGGATGATAAAGATTGTTTTCAATTTCCTCTTATAATGTCCCTGTATAGTCAAAAACGTTTTTAAAAATTAAGACGATGCAGACAAATAAAGAAAAGTATCTGCAGATAACAAAAACGGGCAGAATTTTCGGCGCTCCGTGTCACAGTGAATTGCTCTTCACAATCTTACTTCTATCGAGTAGGATCAGAAAATAAACAATAAATTAGCAATGTTCTGAATATTAAACATCCGTCATTCTATCCACTAATTGTACGACGCTCAAATTTAATTCAAGCTAGCGAAGTAATAAGTTTAGAGACAGCTTAAAGTGCACTTCTTCGCACTAGATTCTGATTAAAACGAGCTCAATGAGCTTTTTTCAACCCTACCGTAAAACGATAGTTTACGAACATTGCAGCAAGTTGAAATACTGAAAATTTAACTTTTTCATCAATACTGTCTGCAAGAAAATGAAGGAAAAACGCTATTTCGCTCATAATGGACAGATTTCTAATACGACTCGGTAGTTTTGGGAAAAGTTGGGATAGATACCGCTCCGTTTATTAAATTTATTAAATATTTATCAAACGTGTGTAAAATACAGTAGAATGCGAACATACATTTTCTCTAGCTTATTCCTAATACATGAAATTTGACAAAGATGTTTTATTTCTGACAATAAATAACATTATTTATGATAAACAATAACAAGAAAATTTTTAGCTTTATGAAGCTAAAAAATCTCAAAAATAGATAGAATGTCAAAATAGCGCATTAATTACATTATGATTTGTATATGATTTTCAGCTTTTCTTTAAAAATATTCTTTCATACGAATCATAAGCCATTATCTAAAAATGCACAAATGTATTAAAAAATTTAGAACTAATGGCAGGTCTCTTTCAGATAAGTTTGCGGTTTTTGTTTTAGAACTTTTATAGATAGCACGTCGACTGATTAGAGTTATTACGAGTGACCTCAATATCAGGAATCTGTTTGCTTACAAGTGAAAATCCGAAAATCAAACTCTCAAGCTTTCGTACAGCAGACTATAATACAAGTTCTAGCATTAAAAATATTTCCAGAATTAAAATCGGCATCATTTCAAAACATTATTTCAAGAATTTTGTTCTCAAGCCGCAAAAAGCAGCCATCTTTCCTTGATATTTCGAAGATAGCCGCTGATTATAAAAAGAAGTAGATTTCAAAATTTACTTCCTCTCTTTTGCAACGGCAACCCTATTCCTGCAGCTGCGCAACACAAAATTTCCCCCAAAAATATCAGAGTACTGTTTGCTGTTTAAACAGCAATCAAATTTTCGAATATGCATGTTGCATGTGGTAAGTGATTGCAGATGATCTATCTTGAAAAGGTTCTAGAACGCCAATGTAGTGCCGACCATAGGTGCACTGTATAGCCGATTTAGGGGGTCCAAAATTGAGTTTGTTTGAGCCACAATGACCTCAAAAACTGGTATACGCGCTAAAATAGCGTCAAAATTACGTTAGGACACAGTTTCCGGTCAATTTGAAGCACTGTTGGAAAAAATTACAATTACCACCACGTTTCGGCCTTCATTTCACCTTATTTCCCCCACAAAAGTTTCCATTTTTCAATTCTGGGGGGAGCCTCCCAAACCCTCTCCCCACGTCTATGTCTGGCGCTGACTAGCATTCACGCGGGGGATTGGTGGTCTAGACCCCGAAAACGGAAAAACGGGGCATTTTCTGAGGAAAATGATGCGAAATGAAGGCGAAAAATAAGAAAAAACTGAAAATTTTCCTGATATTGCTTAAAATTGATTAGAAACTATGGAATAAAGTTGTTTTAACGCTATTTTGGCATTTAAACTATTTTTGGCGGTCATTTTGACCCAAAAGCTCAATATAAGACCGCCACACCGGCCAGGTTGTGCATCTATACTACTGACTTTATGCTACTAATTTATTTTATGCCCAACACTGCATTTGACCGTTTTAGTTTTATAGCCGTACAAAAATTAATGAAAACTGAATTTAGCGAAATTGACAAGAAAGTTCCATTGACTAACCTCTAGCTTCATTCAAGCAAAAGCAGCTTTAAGGGGTGACCGCCACACCTGGGTGTGGGGTTTGGGGGTATGCACCCCCCCCCCCGAGAAATCAAAATAACCCCCATAATTCAATTTTTGAATTTGTTGTTGTTTTTTTCGCAATTTTTTGATGCCAATGGATAGTGCTCGATGAGAAACGTTGAAAAATGGTGTTTTTTTGCCATACCACCATTTTTAAGACCATTTTTGGCCTTTGAAAAATCTTGCACCCCCCAGAATTTCGGTGCCGCCCACCTATGGTGACCGCTCCGATCATTGGCTTAGTGTAGTTAGCAAGATAAGAAAGTATAGATACATATGTATTTTAAATGAGTTCGGTCATCGTCTTGCTTGCACAATAGTTTTCTATAAACTATTAAATTTACATGAACCGTAGACACCTGATTTTTTTAGTTAAATGATACCAAACAGATTTTTGATCATTTGAGCAAATTTCATGCAGGAAAAAAACAAGTAATGCGCTTCTACGCATGCAAAATTAATCATTTTATTTACATTTACCGTAAGCTTTTTGTAGTTTATATTGCAGACTACACTCGTATTTGGTTTAGCATAGTTTAAAACTATGAACATCTCCTCATGGAAAGATTGCTTTCTAAATATACCCGAAATAGCGACGAGCATTTTTCGCCGGGCTCCAAATGTATTCACACCAAGGTCTTTCAAATCTTGATCTGTCATCGTCAGAAACGTTTTAATGTCGATCTTAATGATAAGAACAACTATAGTTTTAATTATCATTATAAAGGGCACTTGTTAGCAGTAATATCGAATTTAAAAGTACTTTAACGTTTACAAATGAGTTTTCTTCCAGAAGTTAAACAAGCTTTACGTAAGGCAACTATCTGATATCTTCGGATTTTTACCGTTTGGATGCATTAAACAGCGCGGTTAAATACAAAAAAGCGATTTATAATTCTCTTGATCAGATTTTCAACTTAATGCGACAATCATTCAAATAATTTTCTCATTAGCATGAAGCTAAATTCAGTTGTTAATAATTCTCAAAAAAAGGCGTTACTCTCATTTATCATACAACGCACGTCTGGCAAAGAGATATCCTATCAGACAAGAAAGTGGGGGCTTGAGAGAGTCATCAAGATCCTCCCACAATGGAAAAATGGAAAAATTGGTGCAAAATGAAGGCAGAAAATGAATGAAAATTGAAAATTTTCCTCAAAAGTACTTGAAATTGACCACAAACTGCGAATAAGGTAGTTCAAACGCTATTTTAGCGTCCGTTTTTGAGGTTTGGACCAAAAAGCTCAATTTTTGACCGCCCTCTCTCAGATCGGCTGACCCCCTCCAGATGGGACATGCTCTGCATCTACGAGTATGTTCCTCACTTCCTGTTCCCTGAACGTATCAATGTATTTGGTCAATTGCAAATTCGTCAGTAAGGTTATGACGTCATCAACGTCGGTCAAAGAATAATGTGCATCGTTAGGGAACTGGACAAAATCGAAATAGGTCGTCGTATTTAAACCTGAAAACATACTCTTAAATCAAAGTTTTCAATTGATTTCAATATTGTCAGACTGATCCATTAAACCAAGACGTAGGTACTTATATTTCAGATTGATGTAGCCTTGACCAAAACCAAATCTAAGTTTTATGTGACAAAATGGTTTTGCAATATCATTTACTCAGAAAAACGTCATTTTTTTTGAGGATTGGTTTTTTTAAAATATTGAGTAGCTTACTGTTCCCCGCATATCCGACATTAGCGAATATAACGAGTCAATTGCTGTCGGATAGCAATTTTAGGAGTTATATACTTAGAAATCGTTATTATGCCTACGCCTGTATTACCTCATTTTTTGATTGTGCCCCATCTGTCCGAATGTTCCATCTCTTCGAACGCCCAACCTCTTCGGATGTCCCAACTCTTCGAACGTTCCACCTCTTCGAATGACCTATCTCATCGCATGTCCCATCCCATCAAATGTCCCACTTCTTCGAAAATCCCAATTCATCACTTAGCAATTCATGCTATCTCTTTTGCGTGTTCCGTTTTTTTGTCTTTTTTTCAGTGCGATAATTATGTTTTTGAGACGTAAAGTTCGATGGGCATTAGCAGACCCTGATTTTATTTTATTTTTAAATTAGTTGTTTCTGAAGAACATGGTTGCCGTGGCAGAAATATGTGCGGTATGAAGATTAATGTTTCAAATGCAATCACCGTTTTCTCCACATTACAATAAGGTTTGTAATCTTGCTGTCATAGGAAAAATGAACGAAGTTATAATGCCATTTAATTTAGGAAAAGGTGTATTGCTGCTCAAAATGAAATCAGTTGTTTGGATGTGCATGATGCGGCTCCTGAATTGTTTAACATTTGAAAATCTGAAATTATGAAAACTAAGGCATGACAAACCAATGAACCACAATTTAATCATGAAAGCAGGATATTGCTGACAACAAATTCGTGTCTATCAAATCAGATGCACAACATATTATAGATATCTTTAAATTTCAATCAACAGAACACCGAAAACGTTCGTAGAGTTTGTACATTTGAAGACATGAAGCATGCGATGAAGTGAGATTCTTTGAGACAATTATTTCCATTTCGTGTCCTTATTCGAAGAAGTGGGACATTCGAAGAGGTGGGACCTTCCAAGAGGCAGGACTTTCGAAGAGATGGGATTTTCTGTCTCAGTTAATTTTCATATTACATCACTTTGCGAACACCTGAGACGTTTGAAGAAGTGGGACGTTTGAAGAGATGGGACATTCGAGGAAGTGGGACTATGCTCATTTTTTTAGAAGTCCTTTCAGATAAAATTTCGTGAACAAAATCCAAAAACTTATGCTTTTTGTCTTGAAGCACTGGTAATGTAAGCATGAAACAATGGAGCGAATCATGGGTAGCGCGTACCTATAATATACTTGGGTACCCCTAAAAAGTATATCCCCTGCAGCTATAACGGGACACATCTGGAAGGTGCGGTTTTTTAAAAGAAAGAAAGTGAAAAAATTCGCTGCGGGTATTTTTTTGTTTATCTTCAATACCAAGCTTGTAATGAGCAAGTAAACTTTCGTCCTACATATAGAAACCTAGGACGGTTTTTTGGAGAGCTCATAAACAACTCAGCATAAATGCCTCATATAATTTGATGGTATAAAATTCTAGAGGACAAAATTCTCTAGATGAAGGAGTGTAAAAATCTGCGGGTATAAAGACAGATTATGGTCGTATTCGTCTTCTTTACGTCTGTCAACAACTCCGGCTATGAGTCCAAAAATATTTTTCCTGATAGAAATGTAGGTACGATTCAAGGGCTACTTTACGCTCACCAGCGAACTTTTTAACATTTAATACGAAGTTAATGCCAGGGATTTAAAGTTTTCAATCTAGTTTATGGAGTAAAAAAACAGCTTTTGTGTTAGGTTTCTCTGCCAACTTCTCCGGTTTTGAATTGGGACAAGTTGAATAGAAGAAAAATAAAGCACGATCCAAGGGCTACACGTCGCAGCAAATTGTATTTTAAAAACTCAGTATCAAGTTGTGACATGGGGTGAAAAAACACGTTTTCTTCCCTTTTCTGATTGATCAATGTCTCCAGTAGGGTGCGGAACAAAAGTTTGTCACTTATAAACGTACTACAACTTAAGGGCTACAAACTGGCTCAAATCGAATTCCTTTACACTCAATGGGGAGTTAGCTTTAGGTTTTCAAAGTTTACAATAAGATGGATAGTGGAAAAATATGTTTTTGTCCCGTTTTTGTTCGCCCTATTCTCCGTTAAGAAGTCGGGCTTAGTTGAATAGAATAAAAACAAAATAACTTTTAATGGATACAAGTCACAGCAAATTGTGTTCATTTACATTAATATTTAGCTTTTTCTAGAGGTGCAATAAAAAATTGAGCGTTTTAAACGAGTTTCTGTCTTGTTTTTTTTCTGTCAACTTCTCCGGTTATGAGTCTGGACATGATCACATGTCTAAAAATAAACCAGGGGTTAAAAGCCATACGTCAATCGGGCGCATTTGTTTACAGTCAACAGTAATGTAAAGTGGTTTCCATCTGATATTTATTTGTCTTCAGGCCATTATTGTCGAGTACATGCGAGATAAAATTGTATATTTTTGTAGTTATTACGTTAGGAATACACAGATACGTAAACATATGTTAACGCGTATCTCATTTTATGTAAATTTATCATCTTGTAGAGATAGGCGCATAATAATCTTATGTTGAACACGTTTCAAATTTATTGTACGGCGAAGACTGTGATATACGATAGACCGGGAGGAAAAGTCAAGCATCACAGGAGAACCAATTAAACTAACTATAAAGAAAAACACTAAATAAGATCGTAAAAGTAACAGGTTTGATTAATAGCTTAAATGAGCGATTTAAGGCCATTAATCCGAGGTGATAAAAGATGAAAAAATGATTTAGAAATCTCGAAAAAGTAAGCGTAAAATAAGTGCTGGCATACAGAAAGTACGGTCAAAAACCCAACGATTAGCTTGTTCTTGATGATTGCGTTTCAGGTCAAATTACCGCTTCCCTCAGGCAAGAAATAAAGATTTCCGAAGTGCATGAAGGTAGATGGTTGTATCATATACATAATTATAAGTGAAAAGCGATCGCAATCGATTTTGGATAAATCGAACGAAATGATGTATGGTTAGTGACGAACGAAAATCAGAGATAAAAATGATACCCAAATAACCGATATTGTAATCCTCCAACTGATTGGCACTATTAGCGAATCTTTCATGTATATTATTGGGAGGGCCACACCAGAATTTGTACCTTATAAAGCTGTTTTATTCCCTACAATAAAGAGAGTTGAAAACTTTTGTTTAATTTCAGTAAAACTTAGAACGAATTGTTTCGGTCTCGGAAAAGCCAAGTCACTCATTTAACTTTTAAATCCATTCAGTGGTCTTACCATATATACAACGGCTCAAAATTTTGTGTGGAATCCTCGTCCATTTCTGGGCGGAGGGTAGACAACTCTTCAGTTTTTGGCCAAAAAAGGCCAGAATACATCAAAGACGGCAAAAAATTCATTTTTTCAAAAATCGAGGTAGGGTCAAAAATCTCCCGGCTTTGGGACGATGACGGGAAGGGACGACCAACTTTGGGTGGGGTAATCTCCCATCCCCTGTTACATGTAGAGGCATTACAGTCTAACCTTTAGCAACCACTCCTCGAGCTTGGCTGTCCCGATTAGATGTCACCGACGCCTTATCCAACAACCAGGGTCCTATCGTGTCCGTGTCATCATCGAGCGCCTTTAATTTCGTCGCCGACGACATCTTGTCATCGGATAATTCGCCGTCGCCGTAATCTTCGCCATCGTCGTCGCCGATTTCTAGCAAATCGGCTAAACCAGAAGCATTGTTGCCGGCGCCATTCGTCGATCGATGCCGTTCCAAAAATGGCTGATTTGACTAAAAGATGGACGTCAGCGGCCGAATGACGCCGATGATTCGTCCCGACAGCGGTTGTCGTCGCCGCCGACGACAGCAAATCGAAGCGATACGTCGCGTCGCATCGCTGACAACGATCGCGTCACCGGCTTGATGCACCTGCTCAGATATAAAAACAGCTTAAAATTTTGAAGAGGGTAGTCGGCCATTGAGGAAGGGGGTGAATGCAGGCACTTAGCTGTGGGGGATAAGAATTGTTCAGTTACAAGTATTTTTACGAGGGTCACCGGAGTGTGTTGAAAGACCGCCAGAATAAATTTTAGCATACATTTGAGCTAATAGGACCAAACTTTTGGGACGCATCACGCCACATTCATTCGATTCGCTTGAATTTTGTCTTCCAAACAGCTCAAGTTTGCGTACAAATGGTGAACATGAAATCATGTCAAAATTTTCTGACGCTCGATGCAGAATCATTTATTTACCATATTGCTTTTCGTCGCAATGTACCAGGATTGAGTATAGAACAAGTTAAATAATCTTTCAGCAGGTAAAACTTGGATATGATGTTGAAAAATCATTTGTGTGACAATTTTATACAACATACTTACCGAAGACGATAAATCACAATAATTTTTTTAAAAAATCAAAAAATTATTTCCTCATGCATAGAGCTCGCTGAGAAACGCTAAAAAAACTACTGTTTTTGTCTATCTACATGTAGTTGCTGATACGTCTGACTTCAAGTCCTTTAAATTCAGAAGGCAAGCTACGTCAATAATTTTCATTTTTGACCAAAAATGCAAAAAATCATATAAAATTGATCTAAACGCAAATTTTTCCGAAAATGGGGCTAAACATTATCAGTCTGAGGGACGGGGCGATAACCGATTTCGGTCGGGGATTCCGCATTTCCTGTTACATGCATGCACCTGCTGATAAGACTCGTGCGACGCCTGTTGTTGCAATTGCTGCTGGCGCATGTTGCGAGCAAGTTGCAAGCGATTGCGAAGCGTTTCGGCTGGTGTTGAGCGACTAAACCCGTAGCCGGACCAATGATCGTTCGGGGTACGCATGCCCATAGCTTTCTCTTGCATGGCTGAAATAAGAAAATAATAAATAAATAAATAAATAAGGGGGTAAAGCAGGAACAAACAAACAAGTGCGTATTCTTCAACGCTCAGGAAGCCTTAGTCTACCGCCGCTTCTTCTGATTTTCCAGCGTTTAATTATTCTGCGTCTTTGTCGAAGAGTTTCATGAACAGTAAAAAGGCGGGCACGAATTACGTCGCTTTTGTCGTCGATCAACTACGATCTACGCAAGTGTGCCTATCCCAACTTCAATATCTACAGTTGGATCAAACGACGTACAACCTCTCCGCACATGGAGAAATCCATCGATCGATTTGGGTTTTTATATGCGGAGCAGCACTTCCACCAGCCATGCTGCTCCGTTGTACTGCTACTACGTGCTGGTGTCGAATCAAATCCAGGACCTACTCATGTGAACCGCTTTCCCTGTGGCTCTTGTGGAAAGAATGCTTATTATAGCTCTGTTTTTTGCTCCAATTGCAACTTGTGGATTCACAGCAATATGAAGCTGTAGTGGTCTGAGGAACATTCGCGACTACAATAAGAACAACTACTGCTGCCCTAAGTGTGTGATAATACCTCAACCTAACCAAAAACGTCCACTGAATATTTTTGCAATTTAATATCAATGGCATCAAAAACAAACTCTCCGAGCTAATGGACTTTCTCAATAAGCATGATATTGCCATCGCACTGCTTCAAGAAACCAAACTCTCCGCAAAAACGAAGGATCCTAAAACATATGGTTATCGTCTGATTCGTTTTGATCGCAACTCCACTACGATTGGTGGCGGCTTAGCGTTTCTAATACGAGAAGATGTTCTCACCAAAAAGCGTTGAGCTACCTACTTCTTGTAAAGACAACGTTATGGAATGTGCCGCCATTTCACTTACTTTCCCTGCTGGTGTTTTCACCTTAGTCAACATCTATATCCCGCCTACATCCAGCTGCCCTACCGGATACAGTCCGCCACTTACAGATATTTTCAACAAGGATAACATCATTATATTGGGCGATTTCAACGCCCATCACAACCTATGGCACTCGACGATCAATGACAACCGTGGCAATATAATTGCTGATCTAATTGATCAATCCGACCTGCTCCCTTTAAATGAAAAATGCGTTACTCGTCTCCCATCAACAAACGTACAGCGTCCAACGTCTCCGGACATTTCACTTGCATCTTCTAATCTAGCATCATCCTTTCAATGGAGCACAGAAATTACCCTCGCATCAGACCATCTACCAATTTTGGTCAAAATCGACTTCTCCATGGAGTATGTTACATCGGCTAAAAGAACATATGTAAACTTCAGCAAGGCTGATTGGAAACTTTTCGCGGACATTACTGAGCAAATTCTCCTGTCATCATGACTTAATGCTCATTCGTCTGTCCATGGAAGAGAACTTACACTCCGACGTGCGTATAATCGCTGCTGCTAAGAAGTCGATACCTTATGGTCGTCAGTAAACTTTACAACCCATCTTTATCAGACCATATTCAGGGACTCATTAAAGAACGTGACTCGATCAGAGCAGTTAATCCATCCTCTGCTAGAATTGCTATTATAAACGAAATTATTGTCAAAGAATGTGATCAAGAAAAAATGCGAAAATGGCACGATTTTGTCACCTCGCTAGACCATCGCTCATCTAACGTAAAACATCTTTGGGCAACGGTAAAATCATTGGATGGGAAAAGTCGAGCAATTGACAATGTACCTATTCGTTTTGATAGTGGTGAAGAAACTAATAATCGAAAAATCGCCACAAAGCTCTTAAAACAATTTACGGCAGTTCGACAACATTCTTCTTCTACCACTACACGCCGTATCATCCGTCATGTACATAGCAAACAATTACAACAAGTGCTCTTCACCATCAACGAGGTGAAATTAGCTATCACCTCAGCCAAAAACTCAAGAGCTTTTGGTCCAGATGGCATTGCCATGCCATTCTTGAAGCATTTGGGCCCCTGTGGCCTCCAAACGTTGACTGACTTATTGAACCTATCTGCATCAACGGCTACTTTACCTGTTATTTGGAAACGCTCCACCATCATCTGCACTTCCCAAACCAGGCAAAGAACCAAACACAGCCTCCTCTTACTGCCCCATCTCAATCCTATGCCCAGCAGCAAAGATTATGGAACGCTTATTGCTTCCAACAATCGTAGAACACCTTCCACCTGCGGCTCATCAGCATGGTTTCCGACCACGTCACTCAACTACATCTGCCCTGCTTAACTTGTCCACAGCAATATGCCAAGGATTCAACTGCCCTAAACCAGCTAAGAGAACTATTGCTATAGCCCTAGACCTCAGTAAAGCATTTGACTCAGTTGACCACACGACGTTAATCAAGATCTTGGCGGACTCCACGATGCCTGGTTGGACTTGTCGCTGGCTGGTGGCATATTTGCGCGGAAGAGAAGCCAAATGTCAGTTTAGAAACTCATCGTCAAGTTATGCCATCACCAGAATGGGTGTGCCTCAAGGTTCAGTGATCTCACCAGCTCTTTTTAATGCTTACATTCGTGAGCTTCCATTGCCACCACCACACATTCATATCGTATCATACGCTGACGACATTACCATCTTCACCAGCGACTCGAATGTGAAAGCAATGGAAACAAACATGAACAACTATCTGACAGACATTTCCTCATTTTTTCAGCAGCGCCACCTCACAATCTCGACGGAAAAATCTACTTGTACGATGTTTACTCCCGAGACACGCCAACACTCGCTGGAACTAAACATTTTTATTAATAATGCTCGAACTTCAAACCGTTAAGAACCCTAAAATTCTTGGGGTTCTCTTCGACTCCAAGTCTTTGTTTCAAACAACATGTTGAAGCTCTGAAATCTCGTATTCAGAAACGAAACAACATCATCAAAGCTTTAGCTGGCCGATCATGGGGCTCTAACAAAGAAACATTGCTCCTCACTTATAAGGCGATCTGTAGATCGGTTCTTAATTATGCGGCACCAGTTTGGACTCCAACACTAACATCCTCAAATCTTGCCAAACTCCAAATCTGCCAGAACACTGCAACTTAGAACTATTACTGGCTGCCTTCAAATGTCGCCAATTGACCATCTACACAGCGAAACACGTATGCTGACGGTCCAAGTCCACAATCGACTTTTGACAGACCAATTTTATGCATCTTGCCTCCACAACCAACATCCGTGCAGGCAACTTTTTGGTTGTCCTGGACCACCTACACGGCGGCAACGGAACTTTCGGCTGAAAAACACTCTTAAAATGTATTCGGACGACAGAGTCAAACGGCACCTCACAACTTTACCCTCAACAGCTTCACTGCAACAACAACTGCAAAAGCTCCATCAGAATGCTATCCAGGCCTGTCGCCTTCGTTTCATTCAACGCAACCCACTAATAAACCGACGTCCTCCCAATATATCCCCACAAGAGAAATTGCTACCTCGCCAAACAAGATCCACCTTAGCCCAACTTAGATGTGGCTACAGTAACATGCTGGCGTCCACGCGCAGCAAACTCGACTCCAGCGGCCTCACACCTGACACCTGCCCACGTTGTTTGGCGGCAACAGAAGATACACGACACCTCTTCAACTGTCCATCCCGACCAACACAAGCTCGTGTCAGTGACTTATGGAAAGGGCCACAATTAGTAGTGGCCTCTCTAGACCTTTGATCGATCGATGGATGACAACATGTGGACGGCAATTACAACAACAACAACAACAACAACAGTAAAAAGGCTTTTTTTGTGGAGTCAAGAAGAAACGGATATTCTACAAAAAATAAGTGCTTTACATTTCAGGCTAAGTGTCTATTGGAAGGAGCAAGCAACCCGTACTCAAGAGCAGGAAATACCGTATGGAGAAAATGAAATACGGAAAGACTGACTTTTTTCAACAACATAAACTGTGTTTTTCAGGGATTTTCAAAATTATTTTAACTTTTTTCGATGGAAATGGAGTCAGGAAGAAACGGAGATTTTTAAAAATATAAAAATTGAGTGCTGTGCATTCTAAGCTATGTCTATTAGAGGAGCGAGCAATCTGTAATCAAGAGCAAGAAATACCGCATTGAGTAAATGAAATACTAATTTTTTCAACAACACTAATTATTCTTTTCAGGAATTTTTGGAACTTTTAGACTAAGAAACGGATATTGTGCAAAAATATAAAATGTAAGTGCTTTACATTACAGGCTAAGCGTCTATTGAGAGACAAATGATTAGGCTGATATATCCTAAAAGCGTTTTAAATTTCAGACAACTTTCCCTCAAAAGGCTGCGCAAACCTTATTTAAAAATAGGTCAAGGATTAAGCATACCTTTTGAAGCCAATATCTTTTGTCGACCGTAATCAATCATGGCAGTCCTTTCGGCTCCAGGTGCTTTCCAATCGCTAAAAGACGATAGCTGATAATGAATGAAAACAAAAATCTCAGCAACAAACGTAAAGTGCGTGAAATTTTTGCCGATGAAAACGATAGAATTTGTCACCAAATTTATGCAAAACAGATTAATTTGCAAGTCAAGTCACGCAAGCTGGAAGACTACGAAAAAAGAGCAAAATTACCGTCAAGTAAATACGCAGTAAAGCGTCATGAGTGAATGCATGAGAAACTAAATTTAATGAATACAAAATAGGAAAATATGATGAAAATTGTGAGTAACCAAAAGCAATATTGAAAATTAACACAGAAAAGCACTTTGAAATGTAAAAATAAGGATAAATTTTTGAACCAGAATGCGCGTAACACTCAAAATCGTTCGTAAGAGAATATAAAATAAATTAAATTCTATTGACTTGTTGGATGCCCCAGCAGCGTTTTCCTGTATTTTCATTGCCGCTTGCAACAAACCATTGACCAAGGGCTCCGAGTGCCCCGTATCTGCAGCATGGTCCGTTGTTCGGTGTCTGCTGTCATTGTCAACCAGACGGGCAGCGAGCGCCTAATAAATAATTTTGGATGTGTTAATTTTATCACATTGTTTAGAACAGAATATAATTCCAACTTTTCTCCGAAGCATAAGAAATTTGTGCATGATTCGCTTAAATGCTTTGTTTTACCAAGGCGCAAGCTCTCGTGACATATCTCTGCTGCACTACCATTATTCATTTATTTGTTATCATTATTAATATTTAAAGAATATTACCACTGACGGATTTAGAGGGGGGCGGGGCGCCCCCTGTCGTCAAAAAATATTTGGGCGCAATGAAGAATAGATGTGTATTTTTTGATGATTTTAGCCATTTTTATCATGATTTTTTCGAATTTTTTTCGGGATAGAACTCATTAATGACATTTACTGACTCTCTCGGCGCTCTAAAAAAATCAAATTTACGTCAGAAGAGTAGTTGTTGTACAGAACAAAGATTTTTAGCTCTTAAAATGATTTCTCTAGTGTTTTTTCGGCGATTTGTATTGATTTCTGAATTAATTTTGCGTTTTTTTTACAAAAAACTTTAGAAAAATTTCGAAGTTCTTACTTTTTTTGAATCAGAAATAATTCTGCCTATCGAAAGACAGCAAAAATATACGAATTTTGGACAATGTTTGACACTTTTAGGAAAATTTTAGGTTCCGCCCCCGTCAGAAAATCCTGGATCCGCCACTGAATATTATTTATTTGAATACAATTATTACTATCATCATTTTTATTTCACTAATCATCATTTTATAACAATCATTACTAATGTAATTATATTACCCTTTCTCGAAATCTCAAATCTTTTTTTGCAGCGAAAAGAACGTATAACGTCTGTTTATTTTTAAAAAGTCAAAAAGGGTGAACATGCTATTTAGGCCAGAGGAGTTAGGGTAACGTTAATTAGACCATGCACGCAATTGGAAGGTGTGTAAGTTTAGACTCCTTCATAAGGGCAAAACTTTCCAGAAAATAAAGCAAAGTAGAGGCCCAAGACGGATAAAATCTATTTTTGTCTACAAAAACGCTGGGAATTGGTCAGAAACTGTCAAAAAAATCTACTTGACCCTCCTAACCGGGCTGACCAATGTGCATCTTTGCTTAAGAATAGTCTAATCCAGAAGGGGTCTACGACGTTTTGGCGCCGCCGTCTTGGCGCCAGCAACTTATAACTTTTTCTAATTAAATCAATTTTGAAACAATTTTAAAATAAATTATATATTCAGAAAGCAGGTTCTACAAGCTACAAAATGGCATATTGTTCTTTTCGATTCGATGAATATTCATTTGTGTACGACTGAAAAACTGTAGAAAATGTAGTGTATTTTTAGATGCATTCAATTCATCTCACTAAATTCGAAGATATTCTAAAAGTAATTTATACCACCAACGTAGAGAATTGAATATGCTTTCAGAATCTGTATTATACTTTAATCATAAATGAAATGTTAATAATTAATAATATTACAAAGAGTGTGTGGCGCCAAAACGGCGGCGACAAAACGTCCCATTCCGATCCAGAAGCGAACTGTGCAAGCTATTTGGCCGTACATGATTAAAACGACAGCCAAGTTGACTTACAGAATCACTGTCGTGATTTGTCATTGCGATGCCGGTACTGAATTCGCTTATAGGAGTCGACGTTAGAATGGACGATTGCGTGGAGACTCCGTTAATCACTGGGCTATTATCCTGTGCGATATTTCCTGAAATTTGAGATGACCTCATTGGTGCTAAGTTGCTCTTCATATGATTGGGCGGCGGTACAGTGCTGAGTGGAAGCGTGCTCTTGACATTCATGCACGGGAATGTGAAAATTTGGTTCAGTGAGCTCGTATCTACGAAAATTATACATTAACGTTCATAGGAGAAATAATCAACACACCTATAATAGCATATACAGCCTTTATTTATGATGGCTTATGTAGTATAAACTCTTGTTTGTTTTGAATCGGAGGTGCATAATCCCATATGAGCGTAAGGGGGGAATAGGGGGTATGCACCTCCCCAGAAGGCCAAATACCCCCCATAAACCAGAATACCCCAGAATTCAATTTTTGAAAATTGTTTTTTTCCGCGATTTTTTGATGGCCAATGAGAAACGTTGAAAAATTGTGTTGTTTCTTCACCATACCACCATTTTTAGACCATTTTTTTACTTTAAACAAAACTTGCACCCCTTCCCAGAATTTTATTGCTGCCCATCTATGTATATAACTCAGCGTTAAAGTGTGCATTTGCTAGAAGACTTTGCTTAGAGTGCACCATACAGCATGCATGTTATAGGGGTGGGGCGATCCCCGCCCAAAGTTGGACGTCCCCCAAAATTATAAAACTTTTCACCCTTCATGATTTCTGGCAAAAAATTGTCGTTTGTTGGCTGTTTTTAGCCAAAAATTTGAGTCATCTACCCCCCTCCCCCGCAAACGGCCGGTAACCCCCACCCAAAATTTTTAGCCGTTACATGCATGCCTTACAGCATATGGAAAATCTAGAATTATAGGTTTGAGCCAACATGACAATTTCAATAAACTTGGCAGAAGCTTTATCGATACTTTAGATTGTTTGTACCAATATTTGCGTAAACCATGCGCATTAAGTGCACGGTCTACGCAAACATTGATCATACGAATTCAACAAAAATCTTTAAGAATTTTCAACGAATATTTTAGAATGGTTCTGCTAAACGTTTGCTTAGAATTGTAATCTAATCTAGAGTTATGACATCTTCGCTAGGTTTCTTCCAACATTTTTGCAAATGAAATTTAAAAAAGATGTAGAATGGCAGTTCAATTAGAGACAAATACTGGTGCAAAACAAGCATTTTCATACTTTTCAAAAGAACATGTAGACTTCAGATATGTTTCTGAAGAAATCTATTCTACAAACCAACTTTTTATGAGCCGGAGGTTAAATGTCAGTCTGATTTCTAATTCATCATATTGCTATTTGTGATGTTTTCCCAGAAAATTTTTGACCCATACATTATGTATCTAATTCATTAGAGCCGAGCCTTACCACAAAATGCCGGGGTCGACAGGCCGCTTAAAATCGGACTAGCGATGGACATTGGCGTATTGATGACTAGTGGGCTGACTGCCGCCATTGCAGTTGGAAATAGAGCCGGAAAAATGTTGTTCATGCGAGCTAAATGTTTTTTATACCTTTAGGAATGAAGTTTCTCCGGATTATCAATTAATATTGTACAATTAATTTGAGCATCAATTGTGTTTTACATCTGTTAATTATTTATTGTATTGGTAGGAATAGAAGCTAGTTAGCAGTAGAGATAAATCTTTGGATAAAAACTGCTGACCGAATTAATTTATTGTAAAATCGGACTAGCGATGGATGTAAATGAATATGGATAAAAAAGTAACAAAAAGAAATATACCTATGTGAGCAATCTAATTCCGAAAAGGTGCTTATGAATCAGATACTACGAAAATGAGAGACAAAAAATAATTGGTTATCGGATTCAGTTTTTTCACGGGCTGTTAGCTAAATTATTTTAAGGAAATGATACCTCGATTCTCACGAATATGTTTGGTATATTTGCAGTAAGTACGAGTTAGCTGTTCGGTAAAGAAGCTAACAAAACGTAGTAAAAACTAAATAGCAGGCAAACCATAAATTGCACATTCATATCATACATAAAACATTTAACTTATTTTAGCCTAAACATGTTTTCGCTGACAGCTAAATAAAAACTTGAACATGATAGCCAAATAAGTGTTCATCACGGATATTTGATTGTTTTACACTTATTTCCCGAAAAATTTGGGCCCGGTTTCAATATCTTGGGGCTTAAGCCAGGCTTAAATCTGACTTCAATGTTCAAACATGTGGTCAGATTTAAGCCTGGCTCAAGCCTAAACATATTGAAAACGGGCCCTGATTAATTCGCGCTTCGATTTATGAATTTTCGAGCTACGATTGGTTACATTTAAATACTCTTTATGTTTCTAGTTATTGTTTACGTCGAAAATTTCATAAGTTCGTTACGTTGAAGTCATGAAGAATAAAAACTTATGCAGTGCGCTGATCTGGGCCCGGTTCCACCAAGCCTTGACAAGTCTGACAACTTTGACAAGTACTAGTCCGACAAGTAATCGGACTCCACCAAAAATTTGTCGGACAAGGACTTGTCACCTGTTAAAACTCGTAAAAAAATGCCTTTTGACAAGTAAAATTTACTAGTATACTAGTAAGCCGTTCTACCAAATGACAAGTAAAAAATTTACTTGCCAAAACTAGTGAAATTTTAACAAGTCGAAATTAGGCTTGTAATATGCCTTGACTAGTGTTATTTTGCTGATTTTGTCCGAAAAATATATTTTTTGGATACAGACCAATTCAGCATTGATGATACGGAAATCAACTCATGTGAAGAAAAATCCCATAATCAGCGCTTATTCATGAAATTCTTCCCTTTTTATTTCAACTCGTGAATTTAGTTTAGGCAAATTAGTGATCGAAATTTTCAATTAATTCATGCATTTCATAATCAGCGGTAAGATTTCTTGACCGCCATAATGATTTAAGTGAAATAAAAGTTTATGGCCTGAGGGGGCGCTGAATATAAACTGAAACTTAACTTGACATACTCGAGAGATGTTGCCTGATTGGGTCTGTCCCGATTATCCGAAAATCCCAATTCTCCGTTCAATTATAGAAAACGTTATTTTTAGACACGAAAAATTCCCGTTTCTCCGACCGTCCCGATTCTCCGACCATCCCGATTCTGCGATCGATAGTATAAAGCGTTATTTTTAGACACGCGAAATTCCCGATTCTCCGACCATCCCGATTCTGCGATCGATAGTATAAAGCGTTATTTTTAGACACGCGAAATTCCCGATTCTCCGGCCATACCAATTCTTCGCGCATGCTAAAGGTTGATGAGCGTGACAAACAAGTGAGTTTTTGGAAATGCATTCAGACTACACAGCACGTATATGTGTGTGTACATATGTACAAACATAGGTGCATGATGTAGGTATTTACTCAGTTGACCAGTGTAACAAATACAACAAAACTCTGCTCACAGAAATAGAAACAAAAAATGGAAAATGCAAATTAGAAAGCATATTCAGAGACGTATTAGTTATTTAGTTTATCTGTTAGGTAATTGAGCATCATCGATGCGAATTGATCACAGCCGTCATGCAACGGTCAGTACGGACGCCAAACAGTTAGTAACGTTACACTTTAGTTTGTATTTTAGCGCAGTAAAATGAAGGCTTTGACCACAACAGCAACATGTTTCTTGATTTTTTAACAATAGGAATTACAATGTTAAGATTGTTTGTTAATTAGCACCATGCAGGTTCTTTAGAACAGATCCTAACATTTACATGTTAAGTATACAAATAAACAAGAAATGAATATTGAAATGTGAGGCAAACTGAAAACAAGTGTGTAGGTACGTACTGCATACGTCAGAGTAGTTTTGTAGCTACAAATTACCACTCCCAACTCTACTAAATGATCTTTATGCTACCGTTCAGCAGTTACTTGACGTCACATTCGATGTTAAGTCGGAGAATCGGGACACAATCGTCTGATTTCGTCTAGGACGATGAAGAACGTTTATTCGAGAAATTGTGTTACTTGATGAAATGCAACTTAAGGCATCACGAACGCTCACTCAGAATACTACGAGAGGATTACTTGTCAAACTTGTCAAAAATTACTAGTTTTGACAAGTAAGTGGTGGAACCCTAGTTTTTACGACTGGTCATGAAAAGAATTGTCACTAGTCATTTTTGGTGGAACCGGGCCCTGATGTCAGTTGAGCGAGACGACTTCTTAGAGCCTGATTAAATTCTGCTCTGCGAATTTATATTTTTCTTTTATTCGACGCATTCATAAAGTTCTTTAAATATAACATAATTAAAGATGAGCTTAATTTGGTAATACGATTAAACGATCAGTAAGACAACTTACTCATATTATCAAAGTCACGCATAAAATCGTAATCAGAACAACGCGTGACGCTGATTTTTTCACCAGCTAAGTCGTCCAAACTGCTTTTCACGGCGTACATGCTGCTTAATTGTCGTTCGAATCCTTTCAGGATTAAGGTTTGCTGGAGCAATAAAACGTCGATAAAGTGTTACCTATCATGCACACTTGGCAGGTAAGATAATGCATGGAAAGATAAAAAAACTGCGTTGCCCGAAATTCGACTAATTCTTGGCGCTTCGAGACGTATGTGGAGAATTTTGTATAGTTTTGACTCAAGCGCGACCAAAAAAATGTCACTTTTCGCGACGAAAGCCCGGTCTGTGGAAGTCAACTGAATATAAAGATTTGAAATTGTATTTCTCCATGGAACCGTTTTTCCCTTTTAGGAATTTAGACCTCTTGTTTATGCTACGCGTATATTGCTAGCACAAATGGAGGCATTATATTTTATGGATAGATAGAATTTATGCGATTTCTTACCATCAGCTTATCTCGATATCCCATGCATATAATTTATATTTATCTCATCCAACTGTGAAAATGTTTGAGGTTCATTCGCGGACATAGGATAATCATTAATTCTCATTCAATTGTCGCTCCGTTGATTCGAAAATTTTGTGCCAAAATTACTTTTCTATTTCCAAGCACGAGTACGCTTTTATTATCGTAAACTCTTGTTTTAGCCCTTAGCGGCTCGGCAAAAGCCCGAGATATCATTTGTTAAGCTTATAGCCGTATAGCACTTACCCGCGCTTCATCAGTCTTCTTCGGCTTTAAAGATATGCTCAAATCGCAGCGCCTCTCAATGTCTTTCAAGTCAACGCTTTTGCAGACGACATCAGTGACTTCGAAGGTCAACGAGACAGGCAAGCAGCCCTGAAGATTGAAAAATATATAACATGAAACAAATAAAAAAACTATGACAACATCTTTGATCGGAACACAAGAATCTGAATTCAATAAGAGCGGATTCAATGGAGTTGGGGTGGCCGCTCCCATTGGCCCATCATAATTGGCCGATAAAAAAATACGTATTTAATTTTTTTGGCTGCCTTCGAGACTTATTTCTGTGCCTCAAAATTATTGAGTGCGACAAAGATTATATAGCTCATAAAATAATGCCGGGACGTGTTTTACACTGTTTATTATCCTTTAAAAATTCTAAATTATTAGAGCATTACGTGATAAAATTTTTTTCACTGCTTTTCGCATCCAATTTCATGTATACACGAATACAAGGGATGAGGCAGTAAATCCAGGTAGCTTTTTTAAGGTTGAACGATGGATGGAAAATAAAACTCGCACAGCGGACGATGAATGATGAAAATAACGCATGAAGCATGCTTCTGCCTTAATCCTTCGAATTTTCTGACCCTTAATTCTGAATCATTATGTGTAAATTATATTAAGCGAAAGTATTATCTCATAAAATTATCGACGAATATGATACTGTCTTTGCGTAATATACGATTTCGACTGACTCAAACACCGTAAAATATCTTCACGCATAAATAATGTATTTTTAGGACCATTTCTGTTTCCACGAACATAAGTGCAATCCTGAATCCGTAACCGAAATGCAATATGCCATAAGGTCATAACATGCGGTAACGTTACGGGTGACCGACAGTCCCGGGTCACCGACAAATAGTATAAAAATAGATCTGTCAATCAAAAAATTCCCGAGTGACCGACAGTACCTACTGACCGACTGTTCCGAGTGGCCGACAGTCTCGGGTGGCCGACTGTACTGGGTGGCCGACAGTCCCGAGTGGCCGATACTGTACCGGGTGATCGATAGATGGCATGAAAATTCCCAAATGACCTGGTTGTACTATCACTATGAATAAATATCTTTTCAAAATCGAAATACGTAATTTTTCCATTCTCTTAGAATAGCAATAAAGTTTGCACTGGCATAAATGTGAATATAAACTTATTACATGTACATATTGTATTGTATATAAACTTATTAAATGTGCATATTTACTAACAATTTTGTATCAAATATCAAATATCCGTTTTTGTCCAGTCGTCTTTAAGATCTTGAATTACTTATATTTTTGTGCGCGTTAAATTCGGCCTACAGCGTAGTTTCACATGCGCTATGGAATGCATAAGCAATAAATCGCGTTTAGGCACCTTCAGAATCAAAAAATTCTAAAAATAAAACCTCATTTGCATTTTGAATCGGGCGGATACTTAATCATTTTTTGTCAAAATAAACATTTTTAGTGGAGCGTTGCACAGTATTTTCGAAAACTGAGAAACTGGCTGCACAAAAGTCTTGGCTACGCCTCTGTTTTTGGTTAAATGGCGAGTAAATCATTTGATGGCACTTTCGCAGCACTGAAGTTACACAAATATGTAGCTGTAATTTTGCAGCCACAATAAGTTTAAGTAGGATAGCACTAAAATATTACGAAATGTAAATAATAGGCCTTCTTTTACCAAATCCTGCATGTTTTAAATTTGCTATGAATTCATATGAGCAATGTTATTGCATTGGTAAAACTATTTATGTGCATAAATAGGTACCTACTTGAAAAGGCATTAATTTTCCGAAATCATTAGTCAGTTAGGAATTTTCATGACAATTTTATTATTATACCACTTGTCGGTCACCCGGGACCGTCGGCCACCCGGTACAGTCGGCCACCTGGGACTATCGGCCACCCGGGACTGTCGGCCAGACGGGAAGTTTTTTGATTGACAGATCTATTCTTAAAACCATTTGTCGGTCACCCGGGACTGTCGGTCACCCGGGACACAATTCAACATACACCGACTTTTTTAAATGGTTATGATCTCTTCCGGCAACTTATCCAGACAGGGAAATAATTGTTCATATGTACGAGTATGATTACTTCCGATGTTTATGATCAGCGCTTTCGGTTTTATTACTTTACTAGTTGAGCTGCCCGGCGTTGCCCGGGCTGAACTTAGGCCTGATAGCTATATGGAATTAATATGTCTCTTGTATTTTTTATTTTTCAAGACTTTTGATGTTTTTGGGATATTTCTAAAAAAATTGTTGGTACAAACCATATTTTATTTTTGGATTTTTTTAAAATGTCTTTTGTCAACCATTTTTTTGATCAAATCCATATTTTTGACGTTACAGAATGGTTTTGAAAATTGTTTAGCCATAATCATATTTTTGATGTTCTGGGGTGTTCTGGAAATTTTTTAATAAAACCCATATTGTTGATGTTTTGGGATGTTTTGGAAAATTTTTTTCGTCAAACCATATTTTTGATGTTTTAGGATGTTTTGGAAAATTTTTTTAATCAAACCCATATTTTTGATGTTTTGGGATGTTTTGGAAAATTTTTTTCGTCAAACCATATTTTTGATGTTTTAGGATGTTTTGAAAAATTTTTTCGGTCAAACCATATTTTTGATGTTTTAAAAATTTTTTGTTTGTTGTAGCAAAGGGTGTCATATATCACGTGATATGTTATAGCTGATGGTATCTCCTATCTTATATCACTGCATGTTATGGCACAGACAGGGTATCTATACCAAACCTATCTTATAGCATTGCCTATCTCGTAGCACAGGGTATCTTATATCCCATACTATCTTATAACATTGCCTATCTTGCAGCTCGGGGTATCTTATATCACTTCCTATCTTATAGCATTGCCTATCTTGTAGCACGGGGTATCTTTTATAACGTTCTATCTTATAGCATTGCCTATCTTGTAGCACGGGGTGTCTTATATCACGTCCTATCTTATAGTATTGCCTATCCTGTAGCACAGAGTATCTTATATCACGTCCTATCTTATAGCATTGCTTATCTTGTTGCACATAGTATCTCATACCATGCCTATCTTATAAAATTGCCTATGTTATAGCATCATTTGGTTAAACCCGTATTTTGATGTTTCACAGTGCCGACCAATGCTATAACATATAACAATGTACATAGTGTCGCCAGGCATGCTCCTCTTGGCCGGGGTATCCCTATACAAACAGTATAAACTAATTTTTGAAAAAATAGCAAAAATCGGCCATCTCCCGAAATCGTGGAGGCTTATAGCACAGGGGCCAAACCCTGCTCCTCCCTGCCCAGGGCCAATGGGTGCGTTTGTCGAAATTTCAAGATCGCTACGGCTCCTTCCCCCATTGGACCGACCTCGGCCCAAAATATCAGCCCACCAAATTTCATTGGGCCGGAGCCAACCCGGCACAAACATACGAACATACATACATACATACAAACAAACTTTCAAAAATATATAGTAGATTCGTTCACCTAATAAACCCTGACCCTAGAATTTTCAACAATTCGCGAAAAAGAAAAAATTACGTTTGGGTAAAACTTGACTTAAAATTATGTTTTTCCCATTTACCAAGAACTGACTTGATCCAAATAATTTTGGCAAGATCTCTATTGTCCGGCGCAATAGGTTTAAAATAATAGGTAAGAAAATACATTATAGATTATAGTCTGTTTTACACAACTTCGGTCATAAATTTGTAAACCACCTCCGACAATAAGCTGACAGACTGCGATTATAGCATTGATCTAATATATAATTATCGTGACCCTCGGCTTACTATCGATGAAAATTCTTAGAATTTATGCACGAAGTTATGGGAAACAAGACTATAATTACCATTAAATGCCTCCTGGCATTTAAAACCGAATCGACTGTGCCTTGAATAAAGAATGTTGTGGCCCCTATAGTGTCGCTTTTAGGATGGTGGATAGATGCACCCGTCAATTGAGAAATAATGTGTATATTCAAACTATTTGCGCCTATCACAGCTGCCTGTTGACCGGGCAAAATTTCTATTGAGCATGAGCAGACTGCTAAGGTCTAAAAAAGAAAAATAGAATGGAAAAAACGGAAGAAACAATATCTTAATTCAACAGAGAAAAAACCGCGAGTGCTGCAATGCAGCAACTTTTGAACGATAAGAATTATGGTTTACTCTAGTCTAGTCTACTTTATACAAGAGCTGCCTTAAAGCCTCTTTCTGCACTGCCTGCGGCTATTCATTACCAGATATGCAAGTAGGGGTTGGGAGGGGGCAAGTCTTTGACCCCAGAATGGAAAATTCTGAGTTGAAAATGAAGCAAGAATTGAAGGCCAAAAATAGATGAAAATCAAAAACTTTCTTAAAGAGTGCTCAGCAATTCACCAGAACCATGGAATAACAAAGTTTTAACGCTTTTTCAGCTTTTATGCCGGTTTTTGAAGTAGTTGGGGTCAGCCAACATTGGGATTAGTTGAGTACAAGCTTCCCTAAACCAACGAACCCCCAAGAATTCGTTTGAATGCTAAAAATAGCGTCTAAACTATGTGGCAATCAGAAGTTTTTAACAAATTTAGAGCACTTTTGATGAACACACTCCTTTTTACATCCATTTTGACCTTTGATCTGCAACAGTCTAGCCAGAAAATTTCCAATTTTTCCTATTCAGGCGGTTCCTAAATCCTTCGAACACCTTCACGCCTGTCTACCGTTTTGCGCTGAGTGAAATTTTACGCTGTTGCACACATGCATAGTTTTAATAAATAATGAACTGGTTTGTTTTTAAGTTATGTCATTCATATTGCTATAAAGTCGTGCTACTTTCCGTTGGAAAATGTCCGTCTGAGTCGAAAAAATTCGTTAATATCGAGCAGTTATTGAAGATGCGTGGACAGCAGTGTTTTTTGCTTCACGAGGTCCGTTTGTACATGTGCAAAGATAGAATTCCAACAAGTCTTTGTACATTTTGTACACGCAAAATAGTACAGTAGCGATTTTAGTATGGTACGACAGGGTTTTTCGGTCTTTGGTGAGTGCATTTTAGCTTATTTATGGGTTTCCAGACGCCTAAAATTACTAAAAATTGTCTCAAAAACGAAGCGCCGAAAAATTTGACATTTTTACTTCCAAATGCAAATTCTGCCATTTTAAAGATATATAGGACAAACAATTACTCATTTCGGCCGAAAATTTTTTGGAATTTTACCTTTTCAGTTTTGCCTTCCCAAAAATCTTATACAATAAATTTTAGTACACATACACACAAATTTTTGGGTACTACATATAATATGGTACAGTAGCGATTTTAGTGTGGTAAAAACCGAGTTGTTCGACTTTGTAGTGTATTTTAGCTAATTTCGGGTCTCTAAAGGCAAAAATCACTTCAAGAATCATCTTAGAACGGCGCGAAGCGCCAAAAAATTTGACATTTTTCTCTTTTTGAAATTGCAATTTCTGCCATTATAAAGAATTTCTGCCATTATAAAGAACACACTAATACTATTTTCGGCGCGAAGCGCCGAAAATTTTGCGAATTTAAAACTTTCGTAATTTTTGTCTTCCCAAAAATCTTTGTACATGTACAAAGACGGTCCCGAAAGTCTTTGTACATCGGGAAAATCTTTGCCGAGTACAAAAGGAACACCGGTGGACTGAATTCAAGGCGACAACGTATCAATATTACCTTTGTCGTCGCATTATTTTTAATTTGAAAATTCTAATGGCACGCAACATTTATGAATAAATTTAATTAGATGAGTCTTCTAAACAAGAACTACATCTACATTATGCTACGTATTTATAATTATGATCAATGTGTTTATTAATAATACGTATTTATAATTATAATCAAAGTGATTATTTATTACCAATGAAGCTGCATATTATAGTCATAGAAGCATTAAAAAGCGGTAAAATAAGAAATATCAAAACAAAATCAATAATTTGATTGTATTTTTCTGCATTACACCATCCCACTTTATAAACATTAAGTATTTTCAATTTGTTGTGGACAGGCTCCTTATCCAGGATTCGCCCAAGGACAGGGCGGATCCAACACAAACCGATTTATGTCTCGGAAACTTCGTTGAATAGCCAGCAAAAACAGCATTTCGCATTTTCTGACATTGTCCAACATGCTCTATTCATTAAGATCGTAGCATTCTGCACAGTAAAAAAAATTTTTTTCGCTCTCAATAGGCTGTGAAAGATGACGTTTTCAAGCTCGCACTCGAGATAGAATTATATAAAATACGTCTTGAGCGGATCGTGTCCCAACATTCCCACCGTCCCAGTGCTCCCGCCGTCCAAACACTCCCACCGTCCCAACATTCCACCGCAAAGTCCCAACATTCCTTACACCGCGAGTCCCAACATTCCCACCGTTCCATCATTCCCACCGTCCCAACCGCACCATCCCAACATTCCCTTCCGTCCCAATTACAAATCTCATCAACTTTTTTCAATGTCCAACGTCATATGCACGCCAAGCTTTCACGGCTGGCGATTTTTGCACGCCATGAAAAACGGCTTATTTTATTGTTAAATCGGGCAAATATGGTGTTAATCCACATTTACTAATATTAATTCATTTAATTTAACAGACAAATTTATGCAATGTGTCACTTCTTTTTGCCCGTCGAAAAGACTAAAACTTTACAGTATCATCTCGTTCTTCGAGTAAATAATAATTACCTGTATCTTCATGTTGGCATTACTACTCAAAAACTCAAGTAAAAAACTTATCGCGATAATTTTGGCTGGCGCTAGATAGAAAAGCAACAGCGAGTGTCTATAGAATCCTATCATTCTGAAATATTTCCAATTGAAAGATTTTTTAACATTTTTTAAAAGTATTCTAACGCTCAAAGTTCGTAGATAATGCACGGTCCTCTGCATAAGAGTACGGAATGGTGCAGCATTAGGATAGAATAGATTTAGGTCTCTTTCGCGATTTGAAGGAATACGATTTTTTAAATTTTCACATTAAAAACATTCACTTGACGCAAAAATAAAGCTGTTCCTTAACAAATACTACCCTGGAACGAGGTGCCGGAAAAATTAAGCGAATTATGATAAAGTTGGTTGAAAATAATTAAACATACGCGAATTTTCCTTACCGCGACCAGATTATGACGACCGAAAACGGCCGTCCCCCTGCCCCCTAAATACCCTTGCTTATAATACTTCAATATAAATTTGAAATGATTAAGTTGTAATAAAGCTCTCAAATTACTTAAATTTCTTAATTTTTGTCGTAATTTAAAAATTATTATTATTATCATTTTATTATTATTATTATTATTATTTTTTAAATATTATTATTCAATTATTATTATGATTATTGTTATTGTTATTATTATTTTTATTTTTATTATCATCTAACGATTGATCCTTCATCTACATTCCAGAAAGCTTGGTATGCATATGACGTTGGATATTGAAAAAAGCTAATGAGATTTGCAATTGGGACGGTGGGAATGTTGGGACGGTGGAAATGTTGGGACGGTGGGAATGTTGGGACGGTGGGAATGTTGGGACGGTGGGATTGTTGGAACTCGCGGTGGGAATGTTGAGATGGTGGGAATGTTGTGACTCCCGGTGGAAATGTTGGGACCCATGGTGGGAATGTTGGAACGGTAGGAGTATTGGGAGGGTAAGAATGTTGGGACTCACAGTGGAAATGTTGAGACTTCGCGGTGAGAATGTTGGGGCTAACTCACGAGCGGCGCGAAGCATCGAATATTTTAGGATCTACTACTTAACACAAGCAATTTTTCTCTTTTTCCGCGTATTATCTTCCAATTCAGTAATTCTTTTTCGGCCAAGAAGGATCAGGCGCCCCCGTCCTCCTTCCTTAAATACGGCCTTGTTTGTGAACATATCGACGTTTTTGTAGGAAATGGCACAAAAAATAACGAAAATTTCGCTACTGCATTATTTCACTTATACATAAATATTAGATGGGCACAGTCTAAGTATTCTCAAAGGGTGAAATTAAAAGTCTTTTGACGTACCTTTTTGGGCTCAAAACGATTGATGCGCGCGTCAAAAACATAATCTTTCAGGCGTTTCTGACAATACCTTTATCTTTATAAGACGTAAAACCATGAAAAAGTTGGAAAAAATATGAAAAAATTTGAATAAATTCAACAATATATCGTCAAAAAGTTCAAGTATGGCGCTAAGCGTTGAATGTTTGGCGCTTTTGAGCAAACAAACAGCTAAAAAACCTTTTAACAGCACCTTTATACAAATTTTTAAAAAGAATCGCGGATTTGGGGGGTAGTGTTAAATAAGTTTCTAAGGGTTGAAAAACTTTCTAAAGGGGGTGACACCCCCAGTGCATGTGTGGTACATACGATCCTTTCCATATTGAATTACGTAGGCTAAAGTTTTCAACATAGCTGCTTTAGGTTTCTCAATTAAAAATGAATGACGCAAGATTTCGAAATTTGCGATGTTACTCTCACATATACATAAATATAATGTAATCATTTTTCAATAGAGTAATGCTAATCCAAACGAGCAGGCAATCATCACATTTTAAAACTACGTGGAAATTTGACATAGGAGGATTAATTTAGTTGACATTGTAAATGGAAAGATTTATTTAGCGGGGATTGACAGGATACGTACATCAATTATCAAAAATATGGGACGCCCGAAATATTTAGCATGTGTGAAGCCTTGTTCTCGGTTGATACGGTGTCAACGCGATACTGTTATCAAAGGTCCATAGCATGTCCAGTCTATAGTCTGTTTCACACAAGTTTGGGCACAAGTTTTAAAAATAATCTGTGACAATTAGCTGATAGGTTGCGATTATAGCATTGATTTGATGAAAAATTATCGTTATTTTCGGCTTACTTTTGATAAAAATTCTTAAGACTTATGCCCAAAGTTATGTACAACAGACTATCAGCCGGCGAACTTCATCAACCTACTTAGAATTGGTAATATTCATATAAACTCGGAAATAACTTTGAAATTATCGAAATTCGCAGTTGCGAATCAATTTTAAGTACTTTTGTAGCAATTTGAAGATGGCATCCATTTTGGCATTTATTTTGCTGTGCTATTCCCACAAAATGATCATTTTTCCTTTTTTGTGGTCTAGACCCGCTAATCCCCATGAGCATGTCCGATTATAATTATGCAAATACTGTTTTCAAGAAATGCTGCTGTAAACGCAAAACGGTCTCCTTGAGCTGAGGTTCCTGAAAAATTGATCCCTTCACAACAACGAACGGTTGCCCGCTGCTTCGGTTTGGTCTGATCAAGACATTAAGATTGTAAGCGGCTGCAAGTTCTTGAACCAAAGGATCTTCGTTTATATCAGCTACGCTTGTAACGACGCAATTTTTTATTTCGAATGTAACTACCAGAGGAGCGAGCCTCTTAAAAAAATTATAAGAGTAAGCTTGATTATTTCGTAGGAGGCCAAGAGTCATATATGTAACGGCAAAAAATTTTTTGTTGGGGGAGTCCGGCCATTTTTAGGGGCGGGGGATAATGAACTCCAATTTTCGGCTAAATCCGGCCAAAACGCCAAAAAATTCAGCTTCTTTCCAAAAATCGGATGACGGCCAAAAATGTTCTGGTTTTGGGGTGATGGGGGCCCACCAAATTTGTGTATGGATTCCCATCCCCCTGTTATATGTATGCCATTAGTTATTTTTTCCTGTCGTTCAAATGCGAGCGGATTAAATGGAGATCCCCGGCCATCCCTTCATCGGTCCAACATAGTTGGCGAGGAAGAATGGACATGTATTTTCCAACGATTTTTGGCCATGGTATGCCGAAATTTATCAAATTTTCGGGCGTTTCGCGCAGCTTTATACATATAAATGGCATTAATTGGCAGTCCTGGCGGTCTGGAAGCCATATTTTGGCGCCAGAAATGACATTGACTTTTTCTAGGCATTAAACATTTTGTGGAGTCTTTCAAAGGTTTTTGCAGCACAAACGCAGTGATAGCACACTTTATTTAGTTTTATAGCTAAAATCTCAAATTTGTTAATAGATTTATACATACGCACATACTGCTCAGGTGCATAGATATCAAGGAAAAACAGTAATTCTAAAGCCTAAATTTCTGAAATCTTGCACCAGAGTTTTGCTCAAAAATAATTAAATTTAGTTAACAGAATCAATTTTTCAAACTAAATTTAAAAACATTTCGAATTTTCGAACAACTTACGTCAAAAAATAATTCTGAATAAAATTGGACACCAAAAGCGGTGAAACAGTGCCATTTGGCGCATGGATAGCAAATTTTCAAAGGAAATCTGTCTGTATTTGGGGAAAGTTAGATTACTGCCCATATTTGTTCCTGGGAAATGCAGTGGCGTAGCTGGTCTTCTGATTTGGGGGGTGGGCGAAAATTTCGAAGGGTGTTTTGGAGCTTTTCTTAACGAGATCTACACATTGGAAAAGAAAAGCTTTAAAAAATCAAATTTGAATTTTAATAATAATTAAATCTGTTGCATATAAATGAATGAGGCGTGAAGCGCCCAAAAATTTTGGGCTTATCAGCTCGAAAAGAATCATACATGACATCTATTCTAGCGGTGTTTCAGATACAATTTAGGAATCTCCAATATTTCCCTTCGGGGTCCCCTTGAAAAGAATATTCATACTTCCAAAATTTGGGGGCTAGTCTTCCCAAATTCCCCACACCTACGCCACCTCATAAATCAAATTACCTCGAACTCCCCCGAATTGTCGATTTTCAAAAAAAATTGTAGAAAACGTTTTGGAGCGTTTTTAGCTAAATTTTGACTCAAAAGTGACAAATTTTCGGCGCTTCTCACCATGTACTCTTTTTTAACTATATTTTGTTCGATTTACTCGAATTTTTTTCAATTTCTTTCTCGAAATTTTTTAATGTTTTCATATATATGCTAGAAAGAACGAGCATTAACCGTAAGGTCAAATGCTGTGCTTTTCAAATGTCAATCATTTTTAATTACCTAAAAGCACACTTTTTAAAAATTATTAGAACTGACACCCTAGAATTCCCATGCTGTACACGTACGGTATCACCTCTCCCCACGAAAATTCCGGATTCGTCGCTGCTCAGATGTAATTTGAAAATGCAGCCGCACGTACGCACAGAACTTGTGCACATGTCATACCTTGTAGGGTCATTACAACAGGTCGCACACAGTTGAGTGTACCTCCCTTAGTCATCTACTCAAAGTGCGAGTTACTCTTACTAGGGTTGTGATAATAGATGCACCGCATGGTCGGTTTGGAGGGTCAGCCAGAGAGCTTCTTTGAACCTAATTTGCCTCAAAAACTGGTATAAATGCTAAAATAGCGTAGAAACTATATTAGCCCGCAGTTTCTGATCATTTTCAAGCACTTTTGCAGAAAACTTTTTTATTCTGGGGTCGAGACCAAACATGCAAGTGTGGGGTCAGGGGTCTACCAGACCCCTTCAGAATAAAAAAGGGGGATTTTTCTGAGGAAAATAAGGCAAAATGAAGGCCAAAAATGCATCAAACATTTCTTCAAATGTGCTTGAAATTGACCAGAAACTGTGGAGTAACGTAGTTTTAAGGCTACTTTAGCATTTATATCAGTTTTTGAGGTCATTTTGGGCCAAAAAAGCTCAATTTTTGACCTCCTACCCCAGATCAGCCGTGCTGTGCATCTATGGTCTAGACCCCAACACCCTTCAATCATAAAGAATAGAGGAATACTACCATACCTGTCTGTTAATGTGACCTTATGACCCTGCATACTATACATATGCACACGGTTTAGGTCGTATTTTAGGAGGGCGGGGGGCGGCCGCCTCCCTCCTTAGCCGAAAAAAATTTTGAAAGGTAAGACAATGCATGCAAAGATGGAAAAATTGCATGTCTTTGAGGCAAAATCTTCAATTTTTCGGCACTTCGCGCCAGATATGAAGTATTTTCCATAATTTTGACTCAAGCGCGACCAAAAACGACACTTTTCATGGTATTTTGAGTGAGAAAAAAAATTTCACGAAAAGTTTGAATTTTATGGTCCTCATGGATTGAGCATGTCGAAAAAAGTCGAAAAATGCGGTTTTCGCGAGCTATCCCGACGACTTTTCCGAGATATAGACCAATTTATGTGGGCCCCCCATTTCCTTGGCCAAATCCTGGATACGGGCCTGCACACGGTATATGCAACTGTGTAGTACATTTATGGAACGACATTTCTAACTTTGATTCAAGGACAATTAGAGCTGCACGCGGGTACCTCGAACGGGTACCCGGGTAGAAAATGATTTTACTACCCGGATACCCTACGGGTACCCAGGTATACCGGGTACCCGAATCCCCCTAATATAAAAATGGAAAATTAGCACTGCAGTTATGCAATATGTGCTAAGAATTGAATTAGAAACCTAGAAACATATTTCTTCTAAAGTGCGACTGAATCACAATGTACATGTGATTTGATATAAGCAACCGTAAAATGTTAAATAAGCGAGTCTGTTAATATTTCCTATTATCACAATATATCGCGCATACGGTCTAGGCACATTCCATTATTCAGCTCTTTAGTTACATTATTTTATTTGTGCCGAATTCTTCTTATTCTTCATTGCAAACAAATTTAAACAAGAAATTATCTGTTAGCAACGCTTTTTTATAATTTATTCACTTCTGTGACCATAATACAAATTTGAACTGCAACTTTTATTCACATCGTGCGCGCAACTGTTTTAGATAGACCTGGTTCAAAGCCTATCGATGTTCCAAATGCAGTCAGCCATAGGCGTAGCCAGAGGGCATTGGGAGTACCTGCCCACCGAAATTTTTCAGAAATATTGTTGATTTTTTCGTTGCAATAATGTATGTCCAGAAAACTAAGTTCAAAAAAGGCAAAAACTTCAAAATTTTTCGCGCCGAGTCATTATTATTTATTGCTATATAGATCCAACAAATTTAAAAGCTTGAACCAGCTAAAATAATCCAGCACTTCACATCACTTTAGTAATTTAATGCAATATTTGTTCGTTGAATGAAACTGCGCATGCTTGTTGTGCATGATAGTAAAAGTGCGAAAATGATTGTGAACGAGTTTGTCTATTCTCTGCTTTGTTTGTCTTTTGTGTAACAGTTTGTCTATTCTTTGTTTCGTTCATCTTTCTTTACAAGGACACATAATCCTATTTTTAATTGGAAGGAATGGCCAAATTTTCTTATGTTTTTGCGCATTTCTTGTTCTATGAACTGCATTTTGTTAATTAGAAGGCTACAAATGGGCCTGAAAACGGTAAGAACAAAATTTTCATGGATACATCTTTCTATATCTTATTGGCAGCGACCCGTTGCTGCGCTACATATGTACCCAGCAGAGGTCGAAAAGCGCATTTCAGATCAGTTTGTGCAATGTAGGAGTTCATCAATTTTAAGTGTTTTTGGGCTTGCTTCCGAACCGAGATTTGGCCGATTTTGCGAAAATTTTAACGTTACAATTTAACATTAAAATGTTTTTTTTACAAAATTTTCCGGAACTCTGCCCCGGATCCCGCTCGCCACATCAGACGTCCCGCAGCCATAAAATCTCGTTGTACATGTGCAACGAGATTTTAGGAAGAACAAGCCAGGTAAAAGGGTTAAGAATTTCTAAAAATTTCCGGCGTTTCGCGCCGGCATTAATTTGTCTGTTTTGTATGATTGAAGCGGTATAAATTGAGTTTAATGTGCAAAAACGTCAAAATTTTCCGGCGCATAGCGCCGCCAGTTACTGTTCTTTCTTTTTGTAAAGCTCCAGCATTGCGTTTAAAAGCCTGAATCACTCAAAATATCTTCGGTCAAAGTTAGTAATTCGCAGTTTTCTTGTTAGAAGCTTGAATTGTCAAAACTGTTTTGTACAAATTTGGTAATTTTCTGCTCTCTCAGATTATTAGTATTCACAGAGCTACAAACTGTTAAGGGTGGAACAAATGACTAAATTTCTTAGCACTTTGCGCCACTTATGAATTCCGAACTGTTTGTCAATAGAAAGGCCGTAAATTCTACATGAAAACGTTTATTCCCCCCGAACCAAAATTCTGATTACGTCTCTGCAGTCAGCTCCAGATAGACTTAGACTTGTTTTTGAATAAATTTTCATTTCCGGTTGATTTCAAAATTGCTTTTCGTCAGTGTGTTTTCCTGCTTCAAATGTTTTAATGACGCTATGAAGATACAAAACCTGCTTCACAATTTTTTGCTTTGAATTATGAAAATGACTTAAATTTCATTAAATGCATACGAATTCTCTAGATTAAAGCCTATATTCTATTTAATCTTGCATTAATTTTTCAATAATTTTACTGCTTAAATATCACTTTGCCCTAGACCTCACTGTCAACCGTAAATAAACGATGTTCACTGCATTCTCTTTTATCTAAGGTCCTACCCGGGTAATGAAATAGCCGGGTACCCGGAGTAGTAAAATTTGCAAAGTGTGCAGCTCTAAGGACAATTAGGTTTAATTAGTGAGTGGCCAAGAATGAGACATACAATATCTATGAATGTTTTATCACAAGAAACTAGCTCACTCACCGTTTTTCTTATATTTATGTGCATTACTTTCTTTGAATGTTAGATAACTATTAAACGAAAAGTGAACAGGAGAATTATAAAGGTAGAGCGAAAAAAACATTTTTTCTTGCGCGATTAACTGGCTAACATTAATTAAAATTTAATTAGAAACCTTTTTAATTAAAACGTATTATAAAATACACTGTAAAAGTAATTTACTCGAATGGCATGCCGGGCTTTCTCGACATTTTCTTGAGGGCCAGCTATTGATACCTACACGATGATAAAAAGAATTGAAATGCGCGTTTAAGATTAAAGATAACGAGAAAAATCACCATGTTGCTTTTCTCCATATCGGGATGACGATTCGAGTCTGGAAAGTGAACGTGGCACCCAGTTTCTTTCATGACTTGCTGGGTGTTGCGCCCATATTTTCCAATAATATGACTGTGATCGGTGAAAGCGACGTCTATTTTCAATGTCACCCTAGTGTGCTAAAAACCGGGAGCGTTAAAAATTTTTAGAACAATTTGAACGACTAAAACGAGATCAAAACTTTCACAGAAAAATTAAATGTTTAAGAAAAATTATTTTATGATCTTTATAAAATCCTTATACCTTTTTACATATCCAGAAATAAACTAAAAAGAATACGGTGAAATTTTTTTTCATCGATTAAGAAATCAGTGTTTCCAGAGTAACTGAAAACTTAAAAGAATCCTCACCCTGGTTTCTAATACTGATAAGATCAATCTTTTTGCCGCTTGAACGTCGCAGAAACGGCCGAAAATTTTTACGTACGGATCTAAAAGCGAAAGGAAGCAAAAATTAAAAATTACCCAATATTCGTCGTTTCGATCAATGAAGCAGTCGATCAAGCTCTTATGCGCGAGAATCGAATTATTTATGCTAGTATTCAATAAAATGGGCGATGATTTTTCATCGCAGTTCAGCGTTTGCCTGGACGACCATCTTTCTTCGCCGCTCTTATATTCCCAGCAGGATTTTTTTGCAAATATTGCCTACTTCTGCTAAGCAACACACTTGCGCCTGAGGGCCGAATATGCGCATTATTATACCGAAAAGCGAATGGCACGGTAGCTTGAGACATAGCTGAGATGAAGGCGGATTTAGAATTTAGAGATGGCAAAGCGCCGAACCTAAAGTGCAGACCAGGTGGTAAAACATGTAACATAGGTCAGCGATTCGTTAGTAATGAATCTGTGGCAGCATGGACGGATTTAAGGGGCGAGGGGGCGGCCGCCCCCATTGGCCAAAAATAATTGGCGAGATAAAGACAGGATATGTAATTTGCAATGATTTTTGGCCGTCAGTGCCTCAATACCTATTAATAACATTTATTTTCTTTCTTGGCGGTCCGGAAGACGTATTTTTGCTCAAAAAAGACGATTTCAAGAGCAGAGACAGCTTTTTCAGTATGATGTTCTTCTATTTTCAACAGATTTCCACTAAAATCAAAGAAATTTAATGATTTTTTCAAGCGAAATTATCCAAAATTTTAACATTTTCCGATAAAATGTGGCGCTAAGAGCGATTTTTAACAATTTAAAACGCCGATAAAATGCTACTTCGCACTTGAAGGGCTAATTTTTGGACTATTTGACTGTTTTTGGAAAAGTTTTGGTTCCACCCCCTAGGAAAATCCTAGATCCGCCACTGTGTGGCAAAAAAACGAGCTTCGATCGAACTATTCCTTTTTCAAAAAGCTTTTGAAAATGTTCCGTACGGAAACGATATGTACATAAAATTAGAAGAACTAAAATGCGACCGCAATTCGATCACCTTGCATTCCCGAATGATCTTACGAATAAGGTCTAGGACTCAAGGGATATAATTCAGTCAATGTATAATAAAATGAAATGCAAGGGTAGGTAATGATTTGACCAAGTCGCATAAACAAAACCACGAATAGCTTATGGATCGCTTAGAAGTAAATTTAGGCCCTGCCCTAAAACTTCGCCTGCTGTGCTGATATGTTTGTGGATTCGAACATTTCTGCATAACGTTATGCCAATACTTTTATTTTTATGTTCTCAATATATGCAGCACATCACCTTAGATGATAATTAAGGGAATAATAGGTCATCAATGTGACGAATGAGAAAAAAGAAAAGAAAGAATGTAAAGGAAAAAAATGAAATTAATACATTAAAAAGATAAATGTTTGTCCTTATTTTAAAGAGTGGCAGAATTGTCGTAAGGAGGGTGGTACCACTACATTTACCGAAATAGCTGAAAATAGTTTCAAAAAACTTCTATTTCCGAGCAAAATATAAAATTTTTTTTCATCTTTTTTCTACGTCTAATTTTGCGCAAATATAATTGGGCACAGAAAACGCACGATGAAAATACATTTTCAAAAATTTTGTGTAAAAAGGGCTCATACTGTCTAAATTTCGTTAATTTGAGCAATTTGTGAAAATAAGGCGTAAGAATGGATGAAGATGAGACTGAGGCTTCTTCCTCGTATTCATGCACCTCAAATAATATGACAAACGCATAGCATGATATGGCTCAGCGCCGAAAACTTCCATAATTTTTGTTGCTGAACTAGGCTAAATCTTTACAAGGGCCACAAAATCTTTGTAATCAGTAAAAAATATTTCTGACGCAAAAATGGCTTCCAGGCCGGTGGACAGCGAATACATTAATTTGACTAACATGGTCAAAAATAATTTAAAAACGTTTCCATTCTTTATCTGCCGAAAATATTTTTCTCAAAAATAAGGCGACCACCTCTCCGCCCACCCCCTCAAATCTGCGCCCTGACCAGGTGTTTCATTATTCTTTGTCAATTCTACACCTTATATATTGAATACCATTTTAGAAATAATAGTCAAATGAAACAATAACAAAATCTAATACTATCATCACATAAAGTCATGCAGAAATAATTCAAGTTTGCAAATTATGACCAAAACTTTATTCTTCAGTTAGAAGAGACTGCTGAGGTAAAATGAGAGCCATAGTACTGCAATCTGTAAACGACAGCTACCGAATGAATAAATACTAACAAAAAGTATTGTGCAGGGTCACCGTTATTTCGTATCATGTGATGACTCCTTCAGGTCACGCTATCAGGTTAGGATCATGCTGCCACTGTGTTTAATGACTAATTTTCGTCCGGGGTTCAGGTTGTTATTCTAATCCTCGGTCGTAAAAGACAATAAAAACCAATCAATTACAACTAACGGTGAAATGTAGTGTACATGTACATACGAGTGCATAATAATAATAGTCAGCCATGACAGAAAGGATTCAAACAGATATATACAGACAGAAACTTCCGGCTTTGTGATCGTTGGATATTACGTAAGATGACATAAATATACATTCTTCACGATTTTTAAGGTGATAAAGTACGAGTCCTTTAGTACACGAGCCTTAATAATAATAACTAAAAGCATTGTTCTGGAAATAAGTTTCATTACCTATTCACCTTTCTTTATAAGTTGACTCGCTTATTTGATTCTCTATCTTCAAGTTAAGTTTTGAAGGAAGTTCAAAATTTCCTTAGCGATTAGTACCGGGTCCCAAATAACCTTTGCCACCCACCTTGAGCCAAAAGCAAACCAAATAAGTGTAATACACTGTTTTAATCAGCATTCAAAACGAAACTGACCCGCCATAGTTTAATACTCAGAATGGCACCATTTGATTTAAGAATTGCCTTAAAGCAATCAAGGCATGAAAATAAACGTTCAAATAAATCAGTGTCATTTTTCATGCTTATTTTTTTCTTAATTTTGATGTAGTATCAGTCGAGAATGTTCAGATCCTGATTCTTGAAACATTATGGCATCCTGTTTATATCGAATAATTACTCCAATGTTCTCTCCAACCTTTAAATCTGGCAATTTCTCAACCCACCCCAGCTCAGACGCTCTTGTCCCAAAAATCAATTCTATTTTCTTTCAGCAAATGCTATTATTAAGCAGCATTGGTATGCATGCAAGGTGCTGGAGCATTATTAAAGATTGAAGTGGAAGCCCTGATCCTTTAATAATCAAGGAACGTTTTCAACTGAGATTGTGTCAATTCAGCGAAATTTATGAGAAACCTAGAAAATGACGCTGATTTATCTGAACGTTTATTGTGTTCATGCTTTGATCGCTTTAGGGCTTTTTTAAAATAAAATGGTGGCTATGCTGAGTATTAAATTCTGATCGATCAGTTCTACTTTAAATGCTGATTAAAACAGTATATTACATTTATCTGGTTTGCTTTTGGTTCAAGCGCTAGAGGGGATGGCAAAGGTTATTGGGGACCCGGTACAGAAGGATCTGATATGTGATTTTATTCAGCAGTTGGCAATCACACACATACGTTGGCAGCACCAAAATTCTGGGGGGTGCAAGATTTTTCAAAGGTCAAAAAATGGCCTCAAAAATGGTGGTGTGGCGAAAAAACACAATTTTTCAACGTTTCTCATCGAGCACTATCCATTGGCATCAAAAAATTGTGAAAAAAACAACAACAAAATTAATTGAATTCTGGGGGGGTATTTTGGTTCTCGGGGGTGCATACCCCCAAACCCCCACGCCCAGGTGTGATCACACAGCGCTTAAAATCAGTAGAGAACTTGCAATTTCAAGCACATTTGAACTCAGCAACGCTTTATATGATTATTAAAAAAGGAATAAAGTGAAGGAGAATCGCGATTACTTCCAGAAACTAGCTGAGCGTGTGAAAATCAAAGAATGTCATTCAATAAAAGACGTATTTCGAGACATGATTTCTAGTTAATGTACTTGTGAGATGGGGTCATCGGAGTTGCCGGCGCACAAAGTGGCGCAAAATGGAATCGAGGTTTGTTCCAAAACCGGCTGTGTTCTAAAAAATGTTGCGGCGGCTGGTTTGCGGATGCAAGCGAAAATTTGTCTTCCAACGATTTGTTTTGATTACCGCTGCGATTAGCATCAGCAGTCATGTCGCGAGAAACTTTAGTTACGGTTAGTAAATATTCGCTCGGTAAAAATTTAATTACGTAATTTTTGGCGCTGCGAGATGCCACAAATCTACATATAAACGCTTTGCTGATCGACAATCGACCGCAATTTATTTAAATAATCGATATGAATAAACACGTTATGCAAAACGACTAGGTGTTTCGAACATAAAATCGTTTCTAAAAAATTGCAGACTTAAAGTTTGAGAAACCAAAAAAATTTGCAGTCGATTGCCCAGCAAAACGGCAAGAAATGAGGATGCAAATGACCAGAATTGTCATAAATGACGCTGTCCATCTCCCTACTAAGCGGTTACGATGAAAATTGAATGATGCATGGCGCAGCGGAAACACGAGCTGGCCTATGCAGATTTCATTTCTTGTAAGATGCCAAGCTTTCGAAAAATTGTGGTTATTGTAATCATGGTCAGGTTGCTAAGATTGCACGCACGCAACGATGCACGCACGCAACGATAGTGTTGCATTCAACCATACATCAGCAAAGAATGCTTTGCTTGCTAATATAAGCAAGTACAAGGTCAAAATATTCGATAGACAGCTTTCTTTTCAAGCGACACTTGCATAGCTAAAGCGCGACTAGGTCCTTAGATTTTTCAGCCTTCACAAAGTACTTAAAAAGTTATAATAACAATGGAAATAACTCGATTTATTTTTTATGTATACATTGACCGACAAAATGAATTTTTATTTATTTTTCACTCCACTTTGACTTGTTATCTGCGTGAAATTTTCTATTTCCTCTTTACGGCTACGAAACTATACATACTTTGATTTTTGGCCTCAAACGTAATCGTAACTGAGATTGTTCCATTTTCTCATCATTTCGCAGTGTTTCATGTTTCAGCAATTTAATGCCAAAAAGACAATATAGTTGACATTCTCAGAAAGGTTATGAATATAAGTACATTGTACAAACATGCGCATGCATTTACACTATTTTTTTACTTTCGCGACCTTTGAAAATTTGTTATGTCTATTTTTAGGGTAAGGGACACTTGGCCAGCATATTCAGATGGCCAGCGTATTCAGATGGCCAGCCTAGTTCAGATGGCCAGCATATTCAGATGGCCAGCATATTCAGATGGCTAGCATATTCAGATGGCCATTGTATTCAGATGGCCAGCGTATCCAGATGGTCAGCCTACTGGTTCAGATGACCAGCGTATTCAGATAGCCAGCATAGTCAGATGGCCAGCATAAGGCCAATAAAGGTTAAGAAAAAGGTTAAAGATTGGCTTTCCATCCAATACTGAGTATTACCAACAAACCGAGGTGTGATTCTCGCTGAGATACCGCAAGGGGTCGCCACTCCCAAAGGCTTTAACCTTCGCCACACAAGTGTAGCTTCCCATTTATCAACCCCGGAGGGGTGTAAGGCTGGGTGCGCTATATCGATTGATCTGTCCTAATATTTACCTCAACATAGTAGTTTGACATGCTCAGTAACAGGTAGGTAGACAGGTAGGTGGAGTACCCATGTAGTTTGTAATCAAATAATTCACCCAGTGTACCTACGACCATACACAGGCAGCGCGAGCATTCTCGAGGTGGTAAAGTCCAAAGCAATGCGAAAATTGCAATTCTGGGGGTGTTGTGCCAATTATCGATTTCTAGGGGTTTCCAAATGCGTGCCTATAATGTTTTCCTATTGATTACTATATTTATCTTAGTAACATGTAGGATTACTTATGTATGTGTATCTAGTAGCGCACTGTTGTTGTTGTTGTTGTAATTGCCGTCACATGTTGTCATCCATCGATCGATCAAAGGTCTAGAGAGGCCACTACTAATTGTGGCCCTTTCCATAAGTCACTGACACGAGCTTGTGTTGGTCGGGATGGACAGTTGAAGAGGTGTCGTGTATCTTCTGTTGCCGCCAAACAACGTGGGCAGGTGTCAGGTGTGAGGCCGCTGGAGTCGAGTTTGCTGCGCGTGGACGCCAGGATGTAACTGTAGCCACATCTAAGTTGGGCTAAGGTGGATCTTGTTTGGCGAGGTAGCAATTTCTCTTGTGGGGATATATTGGGAGGGCGTCGGTTTATTAGTGGGTTGCGTTGAATGAAACGAAGGCGACAGGCCTGGATAGCATTCTGATGGAGCTTTTGCAGTTGTTGTTGCAGTGAAGCTGTTGAGGGTAAAGTTGTGAGGTGCCGTTTGACTCTGTCGTTCGAATACATTTTAAGTGTGTTTTTCAGCCGAAAGTTCCGTTGCCGCCGTGTAGGTGGTCCAGGACAACCAAAAAGTTGCCTGCACGGATGTTGGTCGTGGAGGCAAGATGCATAGAATTGGTCTGTCAAAAGTCGATTGTGGACTTGGACCGTCAGCATACGTGTTTCGCTGTGTAGATGGTCAATTGGCGACATTTGAAGGCAGCCAGTAATAGTTCTAAGTGCGGTGTTCTGGCAGATTTGGAGTTTGGCAAGATTTGAGGATGTTAGTGTTGGTGTCCAAACTGGTGCCGCATAATTAAGAACCGATCTACAGATCGCCTTATAAGTGAGGAGCAATGTTTCTTTGTTAGAGCCCCATGATCGGCCAGCTAAAGCTTTGATGATGTTGTTTCGTTTCTGAATACGAGATTTCAGAGCTTCAACGTGTTGTTTGAAACAAAGACTTGGGTCGAAGAGAACCCCAAGAATTTTAGGGTTCTTAACGGTTTGAAGTCGAGCATTATTAATAAAAATGTTTAGTTCCAGCGAGTGTTGGCGTGTCTCGGGAGTAAACAACGTACAAGTAGATTTTTCCGTCGAGATTGTGAGGTGGCGCTGCTGAAAAAATGAGGAAATGTCTGTCAGATAGTTGTTCATGTTTGTTTCCATTGTTTTCACATTCGAGTCGCTGGTGAAGATGGTAATGTCGTCAGCGTATGATACGATATGAATGTGTGGTGGTGGCCATGGAAGCTCACGAATGTAAGCATTAAAAAGAGCTGGTGAGATCACCGAACCTTGAGGCACACCCATTCTGGTGATGGCGTAACTTGACGATGAGTTTCTAAACTGACATTTGGCTTCTCTTCCGCGCAAATATGCCACCAACCAGCGACAAGTCCAACCAGGCATCGTGGAGTCCGCCAAGATCTTGATTAACGTCGTGTGGTCAACTGAGTCAAATGCTTTACTGAGGTCTAGAGCTATAGCAATAGTTCTCTTAGCTGGTTTAGGGCAGTTGAATCCTTGGCAGATTGCTGTGGACAAGTTAAGCAGGGCAGATGTAGTTGAGTGACGTGGTCGGAAACCATGCTGATGAGCCGCAGGTGGAAGGTGTTCTACGATTATTGGAAGCAATAAACGTTCCATAATCTTTGCTGCTGGGCATAGGATTGAGATGGGGCGGTAAGAGGAGGCTGTGTTTGGTTCTTTGCCTGGTTTGGGAAGTGCGATGATGGTGGAGCGTTTCCAAATAACAGGTAAAGTAGCCGTTGATGCAGATAGGTTCAATAAGTCAGTCAACGTTTGGAGGCCACAGGGGCCCAAATGCTTCAAGAATGGCATGGCAATGCCATCTGGACCAAAAGCTCTTGAGTTTTTGGCTGAGGTGATAGCTAATTTCACCTCGTTGATGGTGAAGAGCACTTGTTGTAATTGTTTGCTATGTACATGACGGATGATACGGCGTGTAGCGGTAGAAGAAGAATGTTGTCGAACTGCCGTAAATTGTTTTAAGAGCTTTGTGGCGATTTTTCGATTATTAGTTTCTTCACCACTATCAAAACGAATAGGTACATTGCACTCGAACACGGTGGCGCAGTTGGCACCGATCCGCCACTTACTCGTCAAGCCTTAAGCTGGCCATCTGACTACGCTGGTCATGTGAATATGCTGGCCTTCTGATTATGCTGGCCATGTGAATACGCTGGCCATGTTAACACAGTGGGCTTCGGAAATAGATCATTTTGGCTGGCCAATTGAATACGCTGGCCATCTGAATATGCTGGCCAAGTGAACCCGGCTGGCCATGTGACTCCTAATCTATTTTTATGCTTATTGAGCCTTAACCCTGCCAATGTATGCTGACTGGCCCGGCCGTGTTATGGGCACCGTCTCAAAACTCCCACTGTCTCAACATTCTCAATGTCTCAACATTCCCACTGTCTCAACATTCCCACTGTCTCAACACTCCCACTCGGATTCTCAACACTCCCACTGTCTCAACATTCCCACTGTCTCAACACTCCCACTGTCTCAACATTCCCACTGTCTCAACATTCCCACTGTCTCAACACTTCCACTCGAATTCTCAACATTCCCACTGTCTCACATTCTAAGGTGCTAAACGGGACCACATATGAGCTTGAGGCGTCTGGTTGGGGTCTAAAGACCCCTCTTCCCCGAGAATCTGGCGATCTTCCTAGAATTGTTATTATTGGTTTTTTTGGGACTTGATCCCGTCTGAAGCCCCAGAATTTTTACGGGTCGGATGCACTTCCGCCGCATAGGTCACTTCCGCCGCCTAGGTCAGTTCCGCCGCATAGTTCACTTCCGCCGCATAGTTCATTTCCACCGCATAGTAGTACAGAACAGTCGCGATCACACCTGGGCGTCGGGGTTATGGGGGTATGCATCCCCCGAGAAACCAAAATACCCCCCCAAAAATCAAAATACCCCCCAGAATTCAATTTTTGAAAATTTTTTTCGTTTTTTTCGCAATTTTTTGATGCCAATGGATAGTGCTCGATGAGAAACGTCGAAAAATGGTATTTTTTCGCCATACCAATACCACCATTTTAAAGGCCATTTTTTGACCTTAGAAAAATCTTGCACCCCCACCCCCAGAATTTTCTTGCTGCCCACGTATGGTCGCAATCGTTATTAATTACACAAAGTGCATTTTAGAGCAGAGTAATGTAGCATTTGAAACATAGTACTTAAACGGGTTTCTGTTGAATTAAACAAAATGTAATTAAAGTTTTTAGTAAAAAATAAAATGTCTGACTACAAAAATGTAATAAAAGTTTTTTTAGTAAAAAATAAAATGTCCGACTTAGATAACTGAGTTCAGTCATTAGGTAGCTCTTTGATACGCTCTGTCCCGATTCTCCGACCATCCCGATTCTCCGACTGTCCCGATTCTCCGACTTTCCCGATTCCCCGACCGTCCCGATTTTCCGCCTAATGCTAAGAGAGGTTATTTTAAGATTCGCGAAAATCTCGTTTCTCCGACCATCCCGATTCTCCGCCCGTCCCGATTCTCCGACCCTCCCGATTCTCCGACTTTCTCGATTCTCCGACCGTCCCGATTCTCCGTCCGTCCCGATTCTCCGACTTTTCCCGATTCTCCGACTACAGATTCAAATATGACAGGTGGCATAAACCATATGTCAATCAACTGCTGAATAACGGTTGCACATACGTAATAAAGGACTTATATAGAGATTGAATTATTATGTAATTTTACGGATTTTTCTCATAGCGTATTATTTTTGTCATTCAGTAAAATTGGAAGTAATTTTTTTGTCTGACATTACAATTATTCGTTTCATTTTGACTTTAAAAAGTGAGAATAAACATAAGTTACATCACAGTATATCTCCTTGCCTAGCTCAGACTTGTAGTATTAATGCAGTTATATACCTTTGTATGTCAAACGTCTTGAAAACGACGCTAAATATTTTTGTCTAATTTGCATTTCCCATTTTTTGTTTCTATTTTTATAAGTCAGACAGAGCAGAGTTTCATCGTATTCGTTAAGCTGGTTAATCGAATAAATAGGTATCCATGTACCTATATGAGTGGTCGATTGAATAAGTATATATGTATGTACGTATCTGTGCGCAAAACACATATATGCATGTTATGTACATGCGTGGGATGTGACGTTCGTAGGTACTGCATTATAAATCGTGCAATGCAGTCGTAGTCAGAACTTGTCAAATCTTACCATGGTCGGAGAATCGGGATGTTCGGAGAATCGGGACGGGTGGAGAATCGGGATGGTCGGAGAAACGAGATTCTCGCGAATTAAAAAAACTCTTTTAGCAATAGGCGGAGAATCGGGACGGTCGGAGAATCGGGAAAAGTCGCAGAATCGGGACGGTCGGAGAATCGGGATGGTCGGACAATCGGGACGGTCGGGGAATCGGGACACAATCCTTTGATAGTCATAATGCCATATTATGCAGCATTGGATAAGCAGTTCCTTTGCGGATCATCTTGAAAACTTCAATCATTAAATGAGGTAAGGCAAAATTTTACCACGCATTCATTGTTAAAAATGGAATTTTAAATGAGCTTTTCTTTGTCAAAAAATTTATTTTGCGTTCACTGCTAAAAATGAATTCTAAATGAGCACTATTTTGTGAGAAAAAATCGATTGAATCCGTTGTACTCCGTTCGTGAGTGCCCAAAGTACACAAAAACATTTTGCCGAATTTTAAGTAATACTGCAAAGTTTAATTGTTGCTTTGCTATTTGGCTCTCTAAAATGGATTTTGGTGAAGCTAATGCAGCCTTAAGTACAAGACTTAATAAATCTGTTATCCAGTATACTTCGCGCATTCACGATCATAGAATATATGAATTCCGTAAAAAAAGCTTCCGAGTTCTTCGAGATGGTGGAATTAACGAATATTGGCTTTGTATTGACTGTGAAAATTTGTGGAAAGTGGAGGATGCTAACAACGCGAATTAGTTTGATGTCATCAATTGAAAACGATGTTTTATTAGTCATCGAATAATTGTCTTAATAATAGTTCATTAATTGTTGCATAATGTTGTCATTTAAGACGAATGAGGGCTTCAATGCACCTGATTTTATAAATTCTTTTTAACAGATACAATCATACATGAATATAGATTACAGAAAAGTATGAGGATATGTGGGGTGACTGAACCCCCGTATATATTCGTATTGATGAGACTAAATGTATTGAAGCTAGTACGAATTTGCATTTTTATGTAAGAAAACCTTAAAAATGTAGGTGGTTCGCATCGTGAGAATTATTTACCATAAATTACCTTAAATGTAACTAAAGATGATACTTTTTACAGCCAATATGGTAGAAAATTATTGAAAAGTACCTATTTTATGACGTTGGGTCCGCCCCCTCACTTTGGCGAATCGTAGCGCATATAGCAATTATTCCGTAATATGCGGCGGAACTGTACTATGCGGCGGAATTGACCTATGCGGCGGAAATGCACCCCAATCAATTTTTACGCTGCCCATGTAAGAACGGTAAATTTCACTTATGGGCGATAAGATTTACGACCTTGCACATATTCCAGTTCAACAGATTTAGGATTTTAAATATCACTTAATGGTGATAAGATATACGACCTTGCACATATTCTACTTCAACAGATTTTGGATTTTACTGACACGGATGCCGCTGTTTCGCAATTTCAGTGGCAAAGCCATGGTAATTAGTTAGCAAGATTTAATGTCATCAAAAAATACATTGTCCCAGTAGGTACACCTAGATACATAGAAATAGGAAATAGGCAGTTTTTGTTTAGCCATCGCTCCTATCAACTACTGCATCATTGAACACCATGAATCTTTCTCAAAAAACTAATGATTAGCTGAAGTCCACAAAATACAATAACATACATACTTTGCATGATATCCAAATTAGGCAAAATACATCTGAGAGAACGGTTTTCACATAAAATAAAACTTAAACACTTTTTGTATGATATATCAATGAGTAAAAGCTACTTTTTATCGCTTCTTTGGTGAAGAGATATTATTAAAATTATTTTTTTGCAAGTAAACGTGTGGAAGGTCGCAAATCTTATCGCCCTTATGTGAAATTCACCGGTGGGATTGTTGAGACAGTGGGATCATTGAGACAAAGGGAATGTTGAGACAGTGGGATCGTTGAGACAGTGGGAATGTTGAGACAGTGAGAGTGTTGAGAATTCGAGGGGAGTGTTGAGACAGTGGGAATGTTGAGACATTGGGAGTGTTGAGAATTAGAGTGGGAGTGTTGAGACAGTGGGAATGTTGAGACAGTGGGAATGTTGAGACAGTGGGAATGTTGAGACAGTGGGAGTGTTGAGGCACAGTCGTGTTATGCGCCTACGGGACGGGGGGTCCCCTTCGTACAGTTGGTATTAAAATTCAGTCTAAGCACTTTTGATGGAAAGCTAATTCTGTTTACCTTTTTTGTTTTAGCGCCGATTTTCAGCCTAGAAGGCCACGTGATTTGCGTGTTGGTGCGTGTCATAACCTGCGAGAAAAATTCCTCTGCTGTCTTAAACATATCACACCGAGAGTGCGATAAGTCTTCAGTCAACTGTAGACTCCGCGTAGCTGCAAAATAAAACTTAAATAAAATATAGCCTAATAATTATCAGGAGGTCAAATATTGCTGAAAATGCTGAGTGGACTTAGCCAGCCATCGAATTTTATAAGATTATATTTTTCTGAGAGTATATAAGGTGCAAAAATGCTATAAAAAGTCAGACCAACGTAAAAAGTTAAATTCCTATGTTTTTCGGCATTTTTAAGGAAGTTTACCATTACTTTCCTACAACGTACATAACCTGTCGCCATCGTGAAAACTAAACATTCTGCGACGATCAGTATTTCGATAAGTTCAAATCATGTCCCTTACCATTATTACCAGTTCATTTTCAATTTTAAGATTTTTTCATTTATGGAGATACTTCCATACACTTTTAAGCTTCATTTCGTGAGATTGATTTAAAAAAATTAGAACGTGAAAACCGACAATAACAGCAGTTAAGGTATGACGAACTTTACTTTCAAGATTAAATAATAGATCTACTTTTTACAAGCAATTTATCGCTCGGAAAAACGAAGAAAGCTTGAAGCTAAAAAAATTAGAAAAAAGCATAAAGAGTAACAGAAAAATATTTATGCTATGATATTCAAGTCGCATAAAAGTTCAGTTAAAGTTTTCAACAAGTTAGCTCTATCTGTTTCACGTACAGAAAATTAAAATTTATATTTCAGCATTACAATTCGTTCTGTCTTAGCTCAGTGCGAATGCAGTTCATACGTTATAAGCAGCTTTTTTTGATACAGTTACAAAGTATTTATAGTCTGTTTCACACAACTTCGGTCATAAATTTTTAAACCATCTCCGACAATAAGCTGACAGACTGCGATTATAGCATTGATCTAATATATAATTATCGTAACCCTCGACTTATTGCCGATGAAAATTCTTATAATTTATGCACGAACTTATGTGAAACAGACTACAGGTATTAAGAATGAGCATAGTTGTGGTAATCAACAAAAAGGTAGGTACCGTTGTATAAAAGCAGCGCTAGTTGCAGTTTTAGGCAGTCTTTAAAAACGTGGCGGATCACGTTGTTGTGCCTCTGAGAGCTTGTGATCAAAAATATGTATAGAGGGTTCTGGGAGTCTTGAATTTGGTCTCCCGAAATCCAAAAATCCTTTAGAATTAAATTTCGCAATTTTCTAAACATTTTTCACGATTTTTAGATGCTAATGGATAGAGATCGATGAGGAACGTCAACAATGGTGTTTTTGCCCTTATAATCAGTTTTCAGCACTTTTTTATCTTTAACCCTTAGAGTTTAGGCGCTGCCTATGTATGTATGCTTGTGATCAATAATCAATGAGCTTCAGTCCTGTCTGTACTAGTAGAAATCCTTTTTATGCATCTAGTGGATCTTCCGAGACAGTGAGACTTGTGGGACAGTCGTTGAATGGTGGGTCTGATAAGACAACTTATCCTGTACGTGGTGAGCCCTGCGGGACTTCCGGTGGGTCTAGAGCGAAAAAGTAGGTCTGGGTTGGACTAATGGGACGGTGGGTAGGCACTATTTTTGTACAAAAACTTCGATTTTTTTGTACAATGAAAAATCACCCAACTTTTTTCACAAAGTTGTACAAAGATCGCTCTAAAACTACATATGTGTGAGCCTCGAAATCTTTGTCCCGTACAAAAAAGACGGTGACGGTAGGCCTAGCGGGACAGTCGGTAGTGGGTCACACATTCATTAATTGTTCTCTGGCTTAGTGAGACACTTAAATTGGTACCTACGTATGTAGCACTGCTATAACAAAACAGAGACTTCGACTCATGGCCCCATCAACGTCCAACTTGGATGGCGGAGGCATGAGAACGACGCTATTAACCAGAGCAACGCAATTTACAAGAGCGGCACTATTCATAAGCGCAACGGTAGTCAGAAACGCGACACAGCATTCCTTATTACGTTATCGACTGTTAATAGGAATTTTAAAAATGATCTTTTTCACAGCACTTAACAAGTCAAAAGCGTTATCAATTGATATTAATAATTATAAAACGAGCTTGTTTTATACAGTTCTTTGTAAAAGCATGCTCTGTTAACGTGTATATACAACTTGGCTAATACAATGTATTCAAGGAAAAAATTATGAAATACTGTACATGTACATAGTTAGAATCTTTTACCGTGTTGTCGCTACGCCACACGTGGGCGTGGTGAAGGGTTCGGGGGGTATGCAGCCCCGCCAGAAGGTTGAATAACCCCTCCCCCAAAGAAAAAACCGAAGTACTCCCCCAGAATTCAATTTTTGAATTTTTTGTTTTTTTTCGCGATTTTTTCATTTCAATGGATAGTGCTTGCTGAGAAACTCTGAAAAATGGCGTTTTTTCGCCATATCACCACTTTTAGACCAATTTTTGACCTCTAAAAAAACTAACACCCCTCCTAGAATTTTGGTGCTGCCCACCTATGTTTGTCGCTGCTACATATTTCTTGTTTTTAAGGTAATATTCTCATATATACGATGCAGTTATTTACGTACGAGCAGGCACCCTCTAAAATTAGAACAAACTTACTGGGATGGGCGAGACTCTCAGCTCCTCACATGACTTATGAGCAGACCTGTTCTTGGGGGTTTTACGGGGGGAATTGAACCCCCAGAATGGAAACTGACCCTTCCGCAAAATGACTGCGAACCCCCCCAGAATTATCGATTTTTTGTAAAAGTTAATCAAAGTTGTAAAACGTGTGCCTTTTTAGGCGTTTTAGCTCATTTCTGGCACCAAAATCTCAAATTTTCGGCGCTTCGCGCCATATGCGCATTTTTTGACTACATTTTGTCCAATTTACACAATTTTTTCAAATTTTTTTGAAGATGTATCCTACGTTTTTATGCTCTAGAAAGAGCTAGCATTGTCTGAAACGTCAAAAACAGTGTTTTTGATGTGTACCCATCGTTTTTAGCCCGAAAAAGACACTTTTTAAAAAATTTTTGGGCCTGACCCCCAGAATTTCTATGCTGTGCATGTATGCTTATGAGCATATAGATACACAGCAGTGGCGGATCTAGGATTTTCCTAAGGGGGCGGTACCCCAATTTTTCCAAACACGGTCAAAAATAGGTCCATACATTTGCCCTTCACGCGCGAAATAGCGTTTTTCGGCGTTTTACATTGTCTACTTTTATTTGAAATCACTTTTTACGCAAAATTTTTCCAAAAATTTTGACATTTTTGACCATTTTGTGCGGAAAAATCATTAAATTTCTTTGAATTTATCGAAAATATAGCGCGAAGCGACGGAAAATTAGTGTATTTCAGGCAGTAGGACATCTTGATTTGCTGCTTGATTTCAACGTATTTCTAGCATTTGACGGGAACGTTGAAAATTTTTGGTTGAAAATATAAGAAAACTATGCTGAAATAGCTGTTTCTGCCCGTAAAATTGTTTTGAAACATATTCCATGAGCTAAAAATGGCTTCCAGGTCGCTAAGAAAATAAATAAATGTCATTAATACGTATTATCCAGCGCTGCGCCGGAAAAATTTGAGGACTTACGGTCGCTATTGGCCTTCGCAGCATAGCCGATCTGGAAGAGGGGGGTCAGCTGATCTGGAGAAGGGTCAAAAATGCTTTTTTGGGAAAATGACCTCAAAAACTGGTATAAATGCTAAACTGGCGTTAAAATTGCATTATTCCAGTGTTTCTGGTCAAATCAGAGAACTTTAAAGAAATTTCACTTTTCATTTATTTTTGGCCCTTCTTCTGCCTCATTTTCCCCAGAGAATTTTCCATTTTTCCATTTTTGGGATCAAAGACCTCAGGAACCCCACCCCGTGCACGTCTGGTCATGAGGCGGATTTTCCCACTGTTTTTCTAAGGCATTTCGCTCTTATGAATAGCGTCGCGCGTTCTACAACTGTCGCATTTGTGAATACCGTCGCGCTGATGAATAGCGTCGCTAGCGTCGCCCTTATGAATCCCAATCACTTGTATACCTGATTTTGGAAGGACTCGAGCATTTCTTTATGATCAACTTAAGCTTCGGTCTAACATGAGCATTCGATTAAATGAAGAGCTTGCTATCGCAAAAGTTCTTGAGATGTTTTATGAAAAAAAATTTCGAAGAATAAGAAAAAATCAAGCATACAAATTACTGACATTTTAACTAAAAAAAATGAAATGCAAGAAACGTCAAAGAAGTTGATATGTCATCATGATAAAGTCCGCTCAAACTGACATCCGCAATATTTACGAAGTAAAATTTCCAAGTTTTACGCACAAGTTGCATCAAATGACTTTTCATGGTTGAAGACTTCTGTTTTAACTGTGCAGCGTTCAGAATATTAAAAAATTTACGATACAGAAGAAACATAAAAGACAAAAATATAAAAACGATATAAAGAAAAATTAGATACAAATTATAAAACCTGCACGTCAAAATATAGCATAATGGAAGAAATAGTTGTAGACCGCTCATTATTCCGTACCGTTGAAAAATTTGTAAATAATTTCGCACAAATGGCAATTTTGAATTTGTGAGACATTAAAAATCTTCTAAAAAATAATTGAAAATAATTGAGTTTTTTATTTTCGTCTCCTAAAAAACTGTCTTAATGCGACTGACATTTGCAATATATTATGCAAACAAAGTTCTCGATATAAGTACCTGCATTGGAAACTATGCGCGGATTTAGACGGGGGTGGGGAGGACGACCGCCATCCCTATCGTCAAATAATATTTAGGCACAATAGAGAAAGACGAGTTTTTTAAATGATTCTACCCATTTTTATCACGATTTTTTAAATTTTTTCGGCGCTTCGAGGCGGGTAATACTCATTGACATTTACTGACTGTCTTGGCGTTCTAAAAACTTTATTTTTGCTTCAGAAGAGTTGGTTATTCACAGAACAAGGACTTATTAGTTCTTAAAACGAATTATCGAGTATTTTTTGGTGCTTTGCTTCGACTTTTGTACTAATTTTGTGCGTTTTTCTTAGAAAACTTTCGAAAATTTCTAACTTCATTCAGATCAAAAATGATTCTATCTATCGGACGATGGCAAAAATCGATGCTTCGAGCATAATGGACGGATTTTTTTGGACAATTTTTGACACCGGTAGGAAAATTTTGGGTTCCGTCCGACCCTGTCAGAAAATCTTGGATCCCCAACTGTTAAAAACTGGAAAACATTTCCAATTTAAAAATCTTTTTATTCTAAAACTAGAAGAAAATATGTTGCAGAAAAATTTTTTCTTTCAAAAATTTCTGATGAATAAGGCTTAAATTACCTAGAATCATTTGTTCGAGCTTCCGTCGATCTACTTGCACCCGTTCATCGAAAAAATGCTCTGTAACATTCGTCGTTGTATTTGAGCTTGTAGCGGTCAGGGTCGATGAACTAATCGACGATCCGTCGTCATTTTGACTTTTACTGTCATGAATAATGTTACTGACATTACTGTTGTTAATTATCTGAATATTAACCTTGTCGCACTTTTCTCTTTGAAGCAAATTGATATCATTTCGTCCGTCTTTTCCAGAACCTTTAACGGAACTGCTTCTATTATTTTCAGTCAAAGATGGAACATAAAAGCTGATCGATTGATCATACGTCCCCTGATCAGCAATCTGAACTTCAGGCTGATTAGTATCAGGACATGGAAAGTGTTTAGGCCACTGACGTAGGAATGTTTTTGATAGCAAATCAGGTAAGCTTCCTTGGTTCGCGAGGTCAGAATTAAAAATGAGGCCGGGAATGTAATCGTGCCTCTTATCATTTGAGACTTGATCATGTTGAGAATTCACTTGGCAAAGCTGATTAGCTTTGCATTGATTCGATAAGTACATTGATTTGCGGCCTGCCGTATCGTAATTAATGTAAGGCAGGTATTGCATGGAACCGACTATTGGTCTGTTATCTGGCATGCTCGCCTTAATAGATTCAAACAGTGGTGCAGCAATGCTGTGGTGATCAGATATTTCCAGAATTAGCTATGGGCTTTAATCACTATATAAGTTCATTTCTTCATTTTTCATGCGAAAAAAAGGATGCAAGGTACTTGACCATTCCTGGGGAATCGTGATTTCGGATGGACGAGCAACCGATGTATGAGTTTGCGCTAAAATATGTCCTATTATAAAGACAAGACTTCGCAAAGATAAACGCAAAAATATATGCGATTCTATTACAAAATTACCACCTTATCTGCGAGTATCCGAAGTCTAAATTTATTGTGTAATGATCGATGGCTCTTAAAGAAAACTTTCGCCGTATTTTTGTGCATTGAGTCTTTGCAAATTTTACGAAGACAAAAGATTTTACATCAGTACCTGCGTGCAATAGGTAAGATATAATTTTGCGCACATCGTTACTCGCAAATGTTCGGATATGTGTGCGCAAATAATGCGTGAAAAGTTCGCATCCCAAAATAAAACAGTTCAGTTCAACTTCGTGAACCAAAAGTATTAAAACGTTAAACGCATCAGGTAAACTTTAACATTGTATGTTTAGTTTGTAGAGAGCGTAATGTCTTGAACCACTGTTATACACCACATGAAGTATAGAACCACTTAGATCTGCCCACCACACGCCAAATTTAATTGTACGTGCAGTTTTCAGTGTCCTGTTTTACAAACAATTATCGCTGCAAATTATTTCATCTCAAAACGTGTATGTTCGAGTCCTGCCCACCCGAACTGTCGATTTTGCATTTGATAAGAATATAAAAAGCATCATCCGGAATCTAGGCAGGATTTCAAGTATGAAAACGTAATTAAGGGTTGCTCAATCGTAGCGGCCACCGAAACGACTCGGTATAAGGCGCACTTTGACTTTTCTCAACACAACATTTTAGTATTTGTTCAGATCAGGTTAAAAGCTGATAATTACGTTTAGTTGTGCATGTTATCAGAGATGCACAGCATAGGAATTTTGGGGGAATGAAAATCTTAAGTGCCTCTTTTGAGCCAAAAAATGGTGGGTACGCGTCCAAAACCTTTTTTCGACTTTTATGACAATGATCTATCTTTCTCGAGCATAAAAACATAAAAAATTTGAAAAAAAGTCGAATAGTTGAACAAAATATAATCAAAACATGATTATAACTTATTAAAAAATCATGAATTCTGGGGGAGAGAAAATTTCGGGGGAGAGGTGAAAAATTTTTCTAGGGAACTCCCGAACCCCCCAAGATCATGTATGCATGTTGTTACTAATTGATAACTCGACTAGTTTTCTCGAATACCAGAAAACATATGCATGTAGGTCGACTCAGAATTTTCGTGATATACGCAGTACTTTATTTTTTAAACAGCAGAACATGTCATAAGAATGCGATATTTACGCGCAAGAATGACATACTTTGACGTATTCTGATGTTAAATTTTATTTGATTAGCTGCAGATATGTTCTTCTTCAAAAAAATTTCATTAGCACTAAAGTTTAGCACGAAGAACCTATAGACTCTTTTAAATAAATATAGGAATCATGATCTGACACGCACGTGGGACAATTAGGAAATTTTCTGTGGGAAAGTAAGGCAATTGGAGGTCAGAGGTCAAAAATACGTGTAAAAGAGCTTGAAATCGATTAAAAAGTCGATAATAACATTAGTTTTTATGTTCACTTTTTGAGCTCATTTTGGCTCAAAAAAGCCCACTGGCTGAGCGTAGATCGGCCATGCTGTGCATCTATGATCGTGAGAGTCGCGTGACCCTTGAGAACTTTTCCGGCAATCTGCACGAGTCGGTCCATAATTACCGTAAATCGTCCGCTTCGTTATTGAAAATTCTTTCAAGTTGTCCAAAGATATTTCAAAAACTAAAGCCTGAAGCAGCGGATAACTATAAAATGACTGATATATTCCTTATATTTATGCACTTATAGTCTGTTTCACATACATAAAGTTTAAGAACTTTTTCGGAAATAAGCCGATTGTTTACGATAATTATATATCAAATCAATGCTATAATCGCAGTCTGTCGGTTTAATGTCGGACATATAACTTATAAAATTTATGCCCAAACTTGTGTGAAACAGAATATAGAGAGAAGCAATTAAAGGCTTTTTCAAAATTCTTGAGACGTTTTTACATAAAGGTGATTTGAAAGCAGTAAAAATTCAGCCAATCGGCGTACGGCCTTTCATCCGGTTGGCTATTGTCTATTGCACTTTCCTTATGCTTTGGCACTCTGAGTCAGCTTGGCTCTTAGGAGTTGTGGGAGCGTACCTCGCGCAGAAAAATGCCTAAGCAGGCGCGGAGTCGAACTCCGCATTCCTCGCTGCAAGTTTTTTTCTCGGGAAGCGGCGGTTCTTTGCCGATTGGCTAATCTGTTAACATTTTAGGATTCCTATAATGCAAAAAAGTCTCAAGAATTTTGAAACAGACTATAGACAATATATGATTTATGGCAAAGCACAAAAAATCGTAGCAATTATGCTAAAAGATGGGATAAACAACGTTAAAATTAGCGAATGACCGATAGTACCGACCGAGTGATCGATAAGTGATAATTCATATATAATGTAACAACTCGAAATCTTGATTGGGTGGGGTCCATACCTGGGCGTGTCCATACCACCAGAATTCAATTTTTAAAAATTGTTTCTATGTTTTTCGCAATTTTTTGATGCCAATGGATTGTGCTCGATGAGAAGCGTTGAAAAATTGTGTTTTTTTCGCCATACCACCATTTTTAGAGTGGTGGTACTTCATTTTAAAGGCCATTTTTTCACCTTTGAATAAATCTTGCACCCCCTTCCCAGAACTTTGGTGCCGCGCCACCTAAAGTGGGTACCCAAAGAATAACCTAAAGATTCCAAGTTTTTGACAAAAAAGGAGGTAGGGAGTCAAAAATCTTCTGACCTTGGTATCTTACGTATAGGAAAGATTCTATAATAATTAACGAAATCGTTTTGATTCATTTTAAAAATCCAAATAAATTACTTGAATCCAGTGGCGTAGCTGGCCTTCTGATTTTAAGGGGACGAAAATTTCGAAGTCAGATATTTCAACAACTGCTTGTGGAATGGGAAAAATAATGGTTTTGAGCATTATCTACACATTAGAGCAGGAAAAATTTGAAAAATAAAATTCGATTTTAATTATATGAAAGAAATATGTTGTATATGAATAAAAAGGCGCGAAGCGCCCTAAAATTTCGGGATTATTCGCTCAAAAAGTAAGCTAAAATCTATTCTAGCCGTCTTTCAGATAAGCTTTAAGAATCTCCAATTTTTTTCCTATGGGGGACCCTTGCAAAACATATTCATACTTTCAAAATTTTGGAGGTAGTAATCCCCTCACCCCCTCTCAGCTACCCCACTGCTTGAATCACTCTAATAATTATGTAAATTAGGCGACACTTACATGCTCATCGAATTCCGAGCTATATTCAGCTTTTTTTGCGCTCAAACTCGTAGATTTGATGCTTTATCTCTAGATCGAGTAGCACAATTTCTCATTTTTGGTTAGTCCGTTTTATTTAGCTTTAAGGATTTTGAAAAAGTTTAAAGTGACTACAAAAATGCTTTAAACTAATACGGTAAATATGATATGCTACAGTATATTTAGTCACGCAGATTCATATGCCATTATGAAGCCGCATTGCCGCATGAAAATTTTAAACTACTTTTGTAGCCTCATTCTTGCTGAAAAATTAAAAAGAATATAGCAAAGTTAAATCAAACAGACTATAGTCTATAGTCTGTTTCATTTAACTTTGAGGTTTTTAAAATAATTTAAAGTGATTACAAAAGTGTTTTAAACTAATACGGTTATTATGATATTCTACAGTATAATGTGTCATATGGAGACGTATGTTATTGCTCAGCCGCATTACTGCATCAAGATTTTAAACCACTTTTGTAGCCTGATTCTTGCGGAAAAATTTAAAAGAAAACAGCAAAGTTAAATGAAACAGACTATGGTGCGAGCTTTTTCTGAGCCGCCAGACACTGCCAGTGGCATGGCAGCACCCTAAGCTGCCCAATAGGACTCTAACAATTATAAAACTGGACTTTGCCAAAGTATAAATGTTTATTGTTTAACAACTGAAACCTTCGGCTGGTGATTCCATTGGAAGAGGATGGTACCTACGCGCACATAGATAGAGGTTTCGGAGAGATGGAACACGTGAGGAGATTTAAACTACAAAGAGAAGTGATTTCCGAAGAGGTAAGACGCGCATGAAGGAAGGACGCACCTTGAAGTGGAACGAGCGAGGAAGTGGAACGCGGAGGTGAGATACGATCACCCTACATTGTCAAAAAATAAGTGTAAAATATGTCACTGCGAGGCCCGAAATTGCTAGTTATAGTCCCAAAACCCAGCGAGAGTGCCAGCCATAGGTGGGCAGCACCGAAATTCTGGGGGGGGGTAAAAAAATTCCTGGGGAGGGGGTGAAAAAATTTTCAAAGGTAAAAAATTGGTCTTAAAAGTGGTCGTATGGCAAAAAAACAGCATTTTCGACGTTTCTCATCGAGCACTATCCAATGGCATCAAAAAATCGCTAAAACAGCAAAACAAATTTTCGAAAATTGAGTTCTGGGGGTATTTTGATTTCTGGGGGTATTCCAACTTCTGGGGGTTTACCCCAACCCCTCACGCCCAAGTGTGATGCCAGCCAGCTGTGCCACTCAAATCTGATACAAAAAATTAGGAACATGGAAAGTTTCGTACTTTATTATTATACCCCACCGAGGAAAGATATGCTATAGTCTGTTCCATTCCAAACGGCCCATTTTCGCAACTGTATTTGTTATCCACTGCATAAATGGTTTCTCCAATTATGATTCTCGTAGCGGCTGATTGTTTTAGAATATTCTTAATGATATTTAATGTGCTTTGCTTAACATGCGGCTCATTTAACAAACCGCTGCAACAACCTTACACGTAAAATTGCTTTCTACAGTAATTAGCCGTATAGCGATAATGGGCAGTTTGGAATTGAACAGACCAAATAGTTGTGATAATCATTGTAATAGACAATTTAAAATGCGTTTTTGTCCTTCATGGTTTAAACATCTACAAATGCTTCATTCTTTCAGTCGCCTAGCCTGTGCCCTTGGGAAGCGGTCGGTTTTTATCGTTCGTTCCTTTAATAGTATGGAGCATTTTAGATAGCATATGGAGGAAGCAAAGGATCCTCGCAAGAGGTTGGCTATAGGCTCCGTGCTAGAAAGTCGATGGATTGTCAGGAAGATCTTGGGTGAAGAGGAGCATTTGGTGCCGTCTACGAAGTATCGGATACGGATAGACCAGACAATTTGTTTGCACTGAAGGTAAATAAATCTACCTGCCAGCTAAAGCCGATTTAGTACAATACCGAAATGAATTGCTTTATGACAATAGGCTGCTATATCACATGCTCTGCTTTTGAGTCGATGACGTATTATTAACTGTCACACTTAAGATTTAAGTAGTGTGAAGCCCGGCAAAAGGCTGGTCGATTTCAGTTTAAAAATGGTCATTCTAGCCCGAGATTAAGCCTACGCCAAATATGACTAGATGTTTCGTTATCTTGATTGCACTGCTAAGTATAGAACTTGATCGTAACACTGAATGTGAGCAAAAAATAAATAAATCATGATTAAAAATGATAATACTTTTGATTAATTTTTTGTATTTGCATTATTTGTAATTTATTGATGATAATAGTAGATAATAGTAATAAATCTTAAGCATCGAAATATTCTACATATGCGTGGATCAGTTTGTCTTAACTTTCGATTCAACATGTTAGCGAATGATTCGCATATTTAGAGTAAGTGTCGAATAGTTACTTAAAATCTCAAACGAAACAGAACAAAAATTTTATTCTTTAAGTCGACAAAAAACACATGCAATTGAAAAACAAAAATGAGTTGAGAAATATGAAAGACGATTTAAAAATACACTGAAAGGCGAAGTAATCGACTAAAACCTTAACCGTATCCTATACTCTAGCGGCGAGCGGTGCGGCAGAAATAGCCGCAGCAGTCGCCGCAGAAATTCCCTGCCTAACCAGTCTAAACTTCTTTCTGCGACGCGGCAGCCTGCAAAAAATCGCGGCGCGGCCAGTCAGTCTATACTTCACGCGATCGCTGCGCCGCAATTAAATTCGCTAAAATTGAAATTTTTTCGCCGCTTTTCAATCTATACTTCTGCCGCGTGGCAAGGACCGGCGTTTGCTGTTTTTAGCATTTTGCCGGATTCTTTCGCTGCACCGCAGAAGTTAAAAAGATTGTGACCCGCTTGACCCACCGTCCCGCTAGACCCACCGTCCCGCTAGACCCACGTCCCGCTAGACCCACCGTCCCACTAGACCCACTTTTTCGTTCCGCTAGACCCACCGGAAGTCTCGCTAGACCACGTGCATAATGAAGTGTCCCGCTAGACCCACCATTTTGCGACCGTCCCGCTAGACCCACTGTCTCGGAAGACCCACCAGAGAAGAAAATTATGTACGCTTATGAGCAAAAACAGAAACGCTTGCAAAATATATCAATTCAAGTATATATGTTTAGTCAAATATATAAATAATTAATTAAAAAATAATTACATTTAATTAACCACCTAATCAATTAGATTTAATATACGATTTTTTGAAAGATACAAAAAGTTTCGTTTTTATCCGTGTGCCTACTCAGTATGCGGAAATTCCCTGATCGGAGGATACAAAGAGTACAATACCATTACGATAAAAAGCAAAAAATGCACTCTGAAAATTGTTTGACAAGAGTGTATCCCTTGACATGAGAAATAAAAATTTATTCATAAAAAATAATCGGCCATGGCTGGTTACTTACCATCGCCACACACATGCACGCACGCACGCACATATCTTTTTTGCATGTTATAATTTGTAAAGTACACAATTTCATGCAATAATATACAAAATGTATTTATTTATTTATTAAATTTAATTTATTAGATGGTTAATTAAATGTAATTATTTTTCAATTAATTGTTTATATATTTGACTAAACATATATACTTGAATGGATACACTATGCAAGCGTTTCTGTTTTTGCTTATAAGCGTACATAATTTTCTTCTCTGGTGGGTCTTCCGAGACAGAGGGTATAGCGGGACGGTCGCAAAACAGTAGGTCTAGCGGGACACCTCATTATGCACGTGGTGGGTCTAGCGAGACTTCCGGTGGGTCTAGCGGGACGAAAAAGTGGGTCTAGTGGGACGGTGGGTCTAGCGGGACGGTGGGTCAAGCGGGACGGTGGGTCAAGCGAGACGGGACCATTAAAAAGCCGATTGCTCTTGCAAATGCAAATGAGATGTCGGAAGTCGACCCCTTATTCAAGTGAATGAAAACGAGGTGTCGACAAACGAGCCAAGCGGTAATTCGCAGAAGTATGAACGCATTGCGCGGAGCGGCGGTGGAAAGGCGCTGAGCGCCAGCGTGAAGCCACTTTTTTTGTCCACGCGGCGAGTTCGCCGCCTGAAGTTTACCCGCACGAATATCATTCGGCAAAAGCGCAGCGAGCGTACTTTTCCGCATGATATTCGCGCGGGTAAGCTGATTTTTAGGCAACTGTGGCCGCAAAACCTCTTTGAGTGATGCTAAAAATTACAGGCCGATATCGTTATGTTGTATTACGTGTAAGATCATGGAATCTATAATTAACAGTACGATGCAAGCACATTTACGTGAGAATAATTTGATCTCCTCCGGTCAGTTTGGTTTCCAAAAGGGTAAATCGTGTGAATTGCAATTACTAAAGTGCAAAAATGAATGGACTAAATTAATTGATGAAAAAAACACTGTTGATGTTATCTACATTGATTTTTCTAAAGCTTTCGACACTGTAGTTCACCGTAAATTAATTTATAAACTGGAAACTTTTGGATTTTCTGGAGATTTATTGAGTTGGTTAACTTGTTTTTTGAGCGATAGGACTCAAAGGGTTGTTATTAACGGTCAGTTTTCGAGCGAAAAATCTGTCACTAGCGGTGTTCCTCAGGGCAGTATACTTGGCCCGATTCTTTTTGTTTTATTCATAAATGACATTAGCGACCGCTTAAATAGCAAAGTTTGCCTTTTTGCCGATGACGTCAAGCTTTATAATTTATCTAGCAATCACACCCAACTTCAAGATGATATCGCTAAACTCGTAGTCTGGTCCAAGGATTGGCAGTTAAAAATTGCTACTGAAAAATGCTACGTGTTATATCTAGGTTTTGGAAATCCCAAGCATTCTTATAGAATTTCTGACCTGACTGTAGAACAGAGTGTAAATTCTGTAAAGGATTTGGGTGTTTACGTATCAAGTAAACTTGATTTTAATTTCCACTATAATGATATAACGCGTAGAGCTTATGCTAGGGCTATGCTAATATCGAAATCATTTGCTTCTAAAAATAAACTAAATATGTCTAGGGCTTTTACTGTTTACGTCAGACCGCTTCTTGAGTATTGTAGCACTGTTTGGAATCCATACCGTAAGACCCATGTTTCAATGATCGAAAATGTTCAAAGGAAATTTACACGTAAAATTATTGGATTTCGGGGACTTTCTTATGCTGAAAGACTCAGTTCCTTAGAATTGGATAGCCTGGAGATTCGCAGATTGCGTAGTGATCTGTGTATGATGTATCAGATATTGAGTGGTAGATGCGTTTTGCAGCAAGCCGACTTTTTTACTTTTTGTGAAAACAACACGCGTGCTCAAAATTCAATGAAATGTGAATGCACTCCTTTTCGGCTTGATGTTCGTGGGTATGATTTATCCAATAGGTGGATTCACGTATGGAATTCTCTCCCTGAAGCTGTTGTAAGATCTCCTAGTGTTGCTTCCCTCCGTGAAAAGTTGAAAAAAGTTGATCTAACGGGGTATTTGCTAGGGGCGTGTTCTAAGTGCATAATTTATTTAGCCTGCGCGCCTACCTTCGTCTTTTGCACTAATCTCGTATAAATGTACTTTAATTAATAATTTCTTGCTTTTAGAATATGTGATTTTGTATGATGATTCATGTCGAATGTTTATTTATAATTGTATTTCATTGTATATTAATGTTTCTTTTCTTATTGTGTTCTTTTTTTGTGCGACGAAAATAAAATATTTGTATTGTAAGTATAAAATGAGGCTGTAATAGGAAAACTCACTATTCGGTGCAATTAACATGTTCAGACGAAAAGTCCAGACGGAGATTCCTCGATTACAAAAATTAAATTTTTTCGTTCACACATGTCGAGAGGCGGAATTCTATGTCTAATAATGAAATAACTAAGATAAGGTCTTTATACACATGCCTTCGTTTAAGTCTCTCTAATCCGAGGTGATTCAATCTTTATATCTAACTTTAAACCTGAAATCTCGAATCCCTGAGTAAGCTTTCTTTGCATTTAAAGCGGCTGTTCCTTCAGTTTTCTGCTAAATGCATGTAAAGTATTAAAATGAGGCGTAGAAAACGAATTTGCTCCAAACCCAACATTTCTCAAAGTAATTACTTGATGTTGCTAAGTCGTAGTTTAGATAATTCTGCGGTTGACACAAAATTTAGGTTTTCGAAGTGTGCTCGTTAAAAATTAGCTTTTCTGGTTTTCTGATGCACTGATTGATGGATATTTTTATCGTTCTGATCAAAAACTTATTTTTAAAGTTAATATTGGAATTTGCGCAAATTGTCGTCTAAATGGCCTAAGTCGACCAAGCAGCTATTTAAATGTCAGTAGCGGCGTAATATCGACCTAGAGTAGCCTGAAATTATCTCTTCTAGAGCTAAGTTTAAGTCTAAGAAAAACAGAAAAAAACGAATTATGTATACAGTAAATGTTCAAACTACCGATTACTGAGCATCGCATTATTGTTGATTCAATTTTAAAAACGTTTTTACGCACTTTCTTCTCGCATTGGCTGCATATTTTGCGAAAGCATGACTTTTCGAATTCATTACCCGTTTCTGGGAGTAGCCGTAATCGATTATTCAATGTTTGGAGATTCTAGAGGTAATTTTAAGTCCAGATGTTTAGAATTAACATTCTTAGAAGGTTGACTTAAGACGGATTAAAGTTTTAGGCTGCTTAGGTCTATATCCACGTTGGAGTTAAGCCGATGTGAATGGATAGTAAGTCAGATAAATTTGCACAGCATCAACAAATTTTAACAAAACAATGCAGATTTGTTTTAGTAAGTAATGAACGAGCAATTTCCCCACCACCGTTTTTAGAGAGACGAAATAAAGATACAGTAATCAAATTTTAGGCATGAATGTAAACAACCTTTATTGACTTCTGCACGAAAAATTAGCAAAATACAATGTAAGCTAATTGTATGTAAAGTTTCGTTACTGCAGCTATTATGGATCGGCTAAAAAACAGTGGCGGGGAGATTGTTCAAAAGGTCCATAGACTGTCTGTAAATGAAAATTATGCCTGCGACATTCGTTTTTGACGCGTTGTGCATTTTGCGAAAAAATTTGAGGTTTGTCGGTTTTAGTTTAATTAAAAAATTACCGCATTCAAGTTTAACTCACTACTTGTAATCGGGAAACGCTGTTGGAGGTCTGTGCGTACTAGTCGGTTATACCCTAACCAGATTTTCACCATTTTTCTGTTCTAATATAGCCTTCTATCTGGAATCGAGCTTAGGATACGAAGATCCTAGGTTCGAATCCCAGTCCTTCGAAAAAAATTTAGGCAAAAACGCAATATTGGAGCAGGAAAATGCTCAAAATACGGATGGGGATATAACCGACTTGTACCGCAGGCTTCTGGAACTATTAGCGCTAGAATAGACGAGTTACAAAGTAGCGGATAATTTTCAATTACATTTTTTTCTCATTTCAGTAAATCAAACTTCTATATGTACTCCAGAATTTTTCGGCGCTGCGCGCCGGATTTCCGCTAAGGTCAGAGAAATTTAATGATTTTTTCGTTATAACTGTCAAAAATTTCGAACTTGTTCGAACAAATTTTGCGTCAAAACTGATTTTAAATAAAAGTAGAAAATGTAAAAAACCGAAAAAACACTATTTTGCGCGTAAGGGGAAATTTTTGAACCAATTTTTGACTGTTTTTTTTTTGAAAAATTGGGTTCCCTCCACACATGGGCGTGGGGGGTTTGGGGGGTATGCACCCTACAGAAGTTAAAATACCCCCCAGAAATTAAAATACCCCCCAGAAATTAAAATACCCCCTCCCCCAGAATTCAAATTTTGAAAATTTTTTGCTTTTTTAGCGGTTGTTTGATGCCATTGGATAGTGCTCGATGAGAAACGTCGAAAAATGGTGTTTTTTCGCCATACGACCACTTTCAAGATCTTTTTTACCTTTGAAAATTTTTTCACCCCCTCCCTCAGAATTTCGGTGCTGCCTACCTATGGTTCCCTCCCCCTTGGACAAACCCCGGATCCGCCACTGTGATATTTCACCGTTTTCTTAAAGCTGCTGGAATTGTTCGTCCGCTTTCTTAATCACAGGTAGCGCGTTAGCGCATACCTGTAATATACTTGGGTACCTCCAATAAATGAGCCCCCTACAGCTTTAACGGGACACATACACATCTGGGAGGTGTAGTTTTTTAAAGGAAGATAATAAAAAAATTCGGTGCGCTTCTTTTGTTTTTCTTTACACTCAATATTAAGGTTGTAACAAGTGTGTAAAGTTTTTGCGTAACGTTATAACATATAGGAACTTTTGATGGTTTTTTAGCCACCTTGTATACAACTTAGTGTAAACACCTCATATAATTTGATGGTACAGACTTGTAGAGAATCTAACTGTCTAAAACCTCATTTTTTTGTCTTTTGAAATTCGCATAAGGTCTTGAAGGGTAGTGTAAAGAGTGCAAAAAAATGCGAGTGTAAAGACTGATTTTTGTCGCGTTTTTTTACTTCTTTCGGTCTGTCTACAACTCCGGCTATAAGTCCCAAAAAATTTTTCTGACAGAAATGTACTAGGATCCAAGGGCTACCTTTGATTTACCTGCAAACTCTTTTACACTAAACACAGAGTTAGATCCAGGGGTTTAAACTTTACACTCTGTGGATAGCGTAAAAAACAGGTGTTGTCTCAGATTTTTCCGCCAATTTCTCCGCGTGTAAGTCGGGACAAATTACAAATTGAATTGAATAGAACAAAAATAAGCAAACCGCGTTTGCAAATTTCAATGTTGAATTATTTCTAGAGGTGTAAAGCTCGAAATAAGGGTGCAACGTTGAACGAAAAAACATGTTTTCTCCCCTTTTATGATTAATCAATATCTCAAATCGGAAGTGGAATAGAAGTTTTTCACACACAAAGGTCCTACGATTCAGATGCTATAAACTGGCTCAAACCGAATTTCATTACATTCAATGGGGAAATAGGTTCAGATTTTTAAAGTTTACAATGTGATGGATAGTGGAAAAATACGATTTTGTCCCTTTTTCGTTCGGCTTTTTCTCCGTTAAGAAGTTGGGATAAGTCAAATGGAATAAAAATAAAATACTTTCCAAGAAGTACGTGTCACGGTAAATTGTGTTTATTTACATCACTATTGAACTTTTTCGAAGGGTGTAAAGTCAAAAATCGGGATGTTAAGCATGTTTCTGTCTTGTTTTTTCTGCCAACTTCTCCGTTTATGAGTCTGGACATTATCACAAGTCTAAAAATGTACCAGGGGTCAACGTCATACGTCAGTTGGGCGCGTTTGCATGCACTCAACAGTGGTGTAAAGTGGTTTAATCTAATATTTATTTGTCTTCAGACCATTGTGAAGAGTTAATTTTTCATAAGTATTTGTCGTAATTTCAGAGTTACATCAGAATTACAAATCCGACTTAAATATTCTTTACTCTAGGTGGTTGTGTATAGTTTACACTGAAAATTAACTTTAGTTCTAGACCGGTGCAAAAGCTTATTTTTTTCCAAAACGGTCTATGTAACGTCAAAATTACGAATCTGACTGTTAGTTTTCTCTGCGTCTTGTAGTTTTGTAAAGTTTATACTCTTCAATTATTGTTGATGTGGAAAGTTTACACTACAAATTTATTTTACTTCCAGAGCATTGCAGAACGTAAATTTTTCTTCGAAATATGTTCCATAAGGCCAGGATTACAAATCTGACTGCATGCTTTCTTTACACCCTGTAGTTATGCTAAGTTTTCACTGAAAATTAATTTTAGTTCTAAAGCGTTGCAGAAGCTCAATTTTTTCAAAATGTTCTATGTAACGCCAGGGTTACGAATCTGAGTGTGAGTGTTCTTTACACTTAGTAGTTGCATAAAGTTTACGCTGAAAACATTTGATCTGTTTTAATGAGATAAAAGGTGATCATGTTTAAAAATATAATGCTGATGTTAAGAATAATATTGTTTTCCGCGTTCTTGGAATTCTGTCATTATTGTGGCATGTTACCGTATATGTTTACTGACTGATTTACCCAAATCATGCTAATTAAAAGTAGGTTATAGCAAAGAAGAATGATTGATGAAAAAACGACGAATATACCTACTTGGAATTGCGGATTATTAAAGACATAAAAGGGGGACTATGAAAAAGTCACCTATGCGCGCAAAAAACTATAAGAATCTGCCAAGAATCAGATTTATCTAAGCAACACAAAACTCAAAGTAAAATTCTGCGGCCTCTGAAAAAAGAAGTCGTTCTCTCAAAATACTTTTCACTGGTGTTTGGTGAAGAGCTTGGAAGGAAACCTTGGCCTGTGTTAGGTAGCCGATTTGGCTTGAAATCAGTATCACATTTTCATGACGATATTTAATCAATATTCAGTTAAAAGGCTCAATAGGTGAATTACGACATTCGTAATTTGTATCATGCTGTTTATTATGGCTCTGCAGTTACATGTGTTATGCTAGCACATATGAACTATTTAAATCTCCGCTCTATCGTTATGCACTATTGCATTTATTTGCACGGTTATCTCGTTCATTCTTCTCGCGCCGTATTACCTAAATTCTTTGGTGCTAACTGTTTGCGCATGTTTAGTGCCTTGCAGCACCTCAATTCATTTGCAACAGCGGTCGTTCGGACTCGTATTCAGTTGAGGTTGTTAAACAGATTGATTTGTCGTTTTATTTAATAAGATTGATTAGTTTTATGTTTAAAGAATGAAGTATTGTGTTATTTATTTTTGAAACTGAGGCCACGACCATACGTGGGTAGCCAGAAAATTCTAGGGGCCTGGTTGGTCGAAATCGCCTAAAAATTCTAAAAATACAATTCTGGGGGCCTACAGTAATCTTTCGGGTTTTTCACCTTCTGGGGGTTGCAACCCCCTGAAACCCCTTACGCCAACTTGTGACCACAACAAACTTCTGTAGGCCGCAGAATATACTTCGATTTTTGTGTTGCTTAGAGATATCTGATTTTTAGCAGATTCTTATGATTTTTTGAGCGCATAGGTGACTTTTTCCTATTCCCCTCCTTTTATGTTTTTAATAATCCACAATTCAAAGTATATTCGTCCTTTTGGTTCCATCGGAGCATTTCTCTCTGCTAGTAAACTAATGTTTCTTCCTAATTTTCTTAGATCCGTTTTTGCAGCTAGTTTCATGTGCGTTGAAAATTTATTTTCGTTTCAATGTAACGAACGGACTACAGGAAAACGCTCCCTGTAATTCTTCGACCTGTGCATAGAAACTGTTAAAAGAAGCCAAGATGAAGGCTGAAAATAGATGAAACTTGAAAATTTTCGTTAAAAGTGCTTTAAATTGACCAGAAACTGTGTGATAACATACTTTAAACGCTATTTTGACGATTAAAAAGTTTTAGATCTTATTTTGGTGTAAAAAACCTCAATGTTTGACTCACAGACTGGCTCACCCAACCCAGATTAGCCATGCTGTGATGCTGTGCATCTATAGTTATGAAGCCTTAAAACTGAATAGGATTCTTTCCAGGTAAAAACATAAACGAATTGAGGAAGACAATGCCAATGAAGCGTTTTATAATCAGGAGTTGCCTTCACGTAGGCTGTCGTTCTTTGTTGAGCCTTGAAGAAATTCATAAAGCAGGGTATGCTTTCTTATCCGTCAATTTTAAATCGGTGAAGAGAAAGGATTCAATAAAATGCAATATCATAGACGGTGTGCCAAGAAAATCCTGGGGGATCTGAATCCAGTTGCTCGACTCGACCATTAACAAAGGTTTACGTTAACGTGAATGGCCGCCTTAACACAACTATTAACTAATGGTCGCGTTAAGTCCGATTCCCACCTTAACGGAACCATGAAAAAAATCGCGTTGCTCAACTCAACTATTATGTACTTCGAGGGAAGTCTAATGATCAATTTTAATTTTGGTTGCTGGACTCGACCTTAGAACAGCCATTAATTAAGGCTCGGTTTTTTAATGGCCACCTTAAGACCGGTTGCTCGACTGAAGCCTTAATGCTCCCATTAAGCGTTTAATGGTTTCTTTAAGGGAAATTGGGTTGCTGAGCTTTAACTTAACGACTTTAATAGTTTTGTTAAGGCTAATTCTTTAAAGTAGGTCGGAAGATACCTTAACGAACCGGTTGATTATTTTCTACGCTTAAAAATTACCTTTCTTTCAATAATTACATATTCATATTTTTTAATGATATGACGCATGCTCGCTAATCCCTAATCTAATGAGTCCTTAATTTGATTTTCTGAATTAAAAATTTGATTCAACAAGTTAATGAATTCTACTACTTTTTTCATTCGAGACCGAACTCTTTGCAGTTGGCTTCTTCATTTTTTTAGTTGAAGCCGAAAATGCTACAGAATCAAAACTGGCATTTCTCATTTTTTTCTTTATTCTTCAATTTCCATATTTTCACAGACAATTGACTTGCCATATCTTTACAAACAATCAAGTATCTTTCACCCAGACTAACGAGAGTTTTCACTCATTTCTCTCATTAAGCGTGTCGCTGTCAATGCAATCCATTATCAGGCAAATTCGAATCAGCACCAAAATTCAGGAGGTAAACGAATGAAGTAATAGAATATTCGAATTCGATGACTATAGTTCTCAAAGTTTTATATTTACTTAATTAAAACAATCCCCGTGAATTACATTATCTTAACACAACCATTAAACTTTCCTTAACGCAGCCATTAAGCTTACGCTACCATTAGACACACCTTAATGCAGCCATTAAGAGTTTTTGTTAATGGTTTATTTAATGGTATCCTTAAGTTTCTCTTAACAAATGCTCGACCATTAATTAATGGTCAAGTCGAGCAACCCGATTTTTACGAACCCTAATGAAACCATTAGTTAAGGTTTTACCTCAACTTCAATGGTTTCGTTAAGACAATGTTAATGGTCGTTAGCGTTGAGGTAAAGTCGAGCAACTGGATGACCATTTTAAGTCAATTTTTAATGATTAGTCTTTATTAAGGTGAAGTCGAGCAACCGGGCCCTAGTAGGGTGAAATCGCCAAAAATTGCCAAAAATGTTTCTGAAAATAGAATTCCGGGGGTCCACAGCATGGCCGATCTGGAGGGGTCAGCCAGTCTTGGGGGGTCAAGAATTGAGATTTTTGGGCCAAAATGACCTCAAACACTTGTATAAGCGCTAAAATAGCGGTAAAACTACGTTATTACACAGCTCCTGATCAATTAAAAGCACTTTTGAAGAAAATGTTCGATTTTCATCCGTTTCTGGCCTTCATTTTGCCTCCTTTTTTCGTGAAAATTTATCATTTTTCCATTCTAAGGGGTCTGACCCTCAAAACCCCACATGCATATCTGGTCGTCAGTGATCTGCGTGGGGTTTTGCAACTTCTGCGGGATATGTAAACCCCCGGCCCCAACACCTCACGCCAATGTGTGCGTGTGAGTCAAATATCAAATGCGAAAGACTTTAATCGTTGATAAAAAATTGATAGCTATTATATAATGTGCGTTGGCTGCTTTAGATGAGGATGCGCACATAATTACTCTGAATCCTTAAATCTGACATAAATAGGAAAGTTGTTGCTATGAAAATAATTCTACAAAAAATTATGCGCTGGGAAGGGACAAAAGCTTGATATGCGCATGAATAATGGATTCTTGGAAGTACTTTCGGATCTAGTATACAATTTACCCACCACCGTTTTTTAGCCGATTCAAATAAGCTACAGTGACCAACAGTGTAGATTCAAATAAGCTACAGTGACCAACACTATTTTTATTGATACGAGTCAGAACGTGTTTGATAATTTTTGTGTAAGAGTTTAGTCACTGTAGCTTATTTGAATCTGCTTAAAAAACGGTGGCGGGTAAATTGTATACTAGATCCCTACTTTCGACTTCACACGCACAGTTAAGTTTAGCTTTTTTGTGAAAATTACAAAGTCGTTATCTTTTAGATATCATAAAAATAGTCAAAACGAAAAATTATTAATTATAAAATTTTCAGCGCTCCTCGTATATTACATTCAGCAATCTGAACCACAATGTGAACAAAACTTGATTGGAGCATGCATTGATAAAATTCTAAATGTGTCGCATTCAAAATGCGTTGAGGTCAAACGCAGTTTTGAAATCAGCTCATCAGCCATATAAATGCATGTTTTAGTAGGTCTAGACCATTCATGTACTGTAGCGCACTTGACTTCGGCAGCTCACCTGAATTCCCCAATGCTCTAGAGCATGGAGCCTGGACCACCATAGATGCACAGCATGGCCGACCTAGGGGGTCAGCCGATCTGAGGATCAAGGAGTAAGCTTTTTTGGCCATGAACTCAAGAACTGGTAGGTAAAACTGTTAAAATATGTCCATTATTACACAGCTTCTAATCAACTTCAAACTCTTTTCAATAAAATTCCAATAGTCACCCATTTTTGACCTTTATTTTGCCTTCTTTTCCAGAAAATTTCCCACTTTTTTCATTCTGGTGGTCCAAACCCCAAAACTTCTCCCCTCACGTGCAGGTCTGACCTGGACGGTACCATAAGTGGGTAGCACCAAAATTCTGGATGAGGGAGGTGCAAGATTTTTCAGAGGTCAAAAAATCGTCTTAAATGGTGGTATGGCGAAAAACGCCATTTTTCAACTTTTCTCAGCGATCCGTAGGCATCAAAAAATCGCGAAAAAACAAAATTTCCAAAAATTGAAATCTGGGGGTATTTCAGTTTTTTTGGGGGGAGGGGTGTTCGGCCTTTCGGGGGGTGCATATTCCCCAAACCCTCTCCCCCCACGCCCATATGTGGACGGTACTCAGCGGTGCACCTAAGCCATAATATATAAACGAGATACCTAAATTACTAAGGCCAATTCAGAATATGGTAATAAAATGAAGGCGAACAGCTTGAGCAATGCACCATCTTCTACACGAATAGGTGACAGGTTCGCAACAACTACAACTTCCACAACAATGTTGATAAACTACGTGCTTTGGCGGTATATTGTAGCCGTCTACTCTGCAAATCAGCGTCGACAATCGAAATTTTCTTATCAAAATCATTTCTAAAACATAAAACTATAATGTTTTAAGAAGATGCCAAGGAATGTACTACTTTGCATTTTAAAGATGTTAAAGAGTTTATAACTTGAGAGTAACACAGCTTGATTTAATCTATTATGAAAACAAAATCTCTACGGCAGGAAAAAGGAACTATTTTACAAATTTCGACAAACTAGTCGCATTTGCTACCATCGTAGAAGCTGCAAATCAGAGCAACTGAATTGGCAATTTTGAAATTATTCAGAGAAAATTTTACTTAACATTATTTTGCAAATGTTCTCATACGATCTCTTCTCTTTAAACAAATCTTCTCAACAATACCTTCCAGTTGGAAGCACGAGTATTTTTCACCAGGGTTATTCAAGGGAAAAATAAAAATTTCTCGAAGCGAAATTGAAAGACTTTGTCGATTTTGACTTCGTAACGTTAGATCCACTGTATCTTTTGGTGTTAGTCCCAACATTCCCACCGTCCCAACACCTTCACCGTCCCAACATTCCCACCGCGTGTCCCAATATTCCCACCGTCCCAACATTCCCAGTGTGGGTCCCAATTTTCCCACCACGAGTCCAAACATTCCCACTGACTAATATTCCCACCGTCCCGACATTCCCACCATCCCAATATTCCTACCGCGAGTCCTAACAATCCCACCGCGAGTCCAAACATTCCCACTGTCTCTACACTCCTACCGTTCCAACATTCCCACCGTCCCAGCATTCCCACCTTGAGTCCTAACCAGACATGCCATAGTAGGAGGGGAAGGGTTTGGGGTTCAGAACCCAGAATGGAAATAAAACATTTTCTAATGAAAAAGAGGCAACATATAAGCTAAAAGCGGCAAAATCCAAAAATTTTCTCCAAAAATACTTCTAATTGACCAAAAACTGTAGGTCAACGCAGTTTTACAATATTTTAGAATTTTCACTAGTATTTGGCCTCAGTTTGGCACAAGAAAAGCTCAACTTTTGACCCCCCAGACCGGTCATGCCTTGCACCTATCGTCTTAACAAAACGTGTTCTTAGGGGAAGGGGGTTTGACCCTCAGAATGGCAACTGACCCCCCGCAAAATGGCTGCGCTGCGACCCCCAGAATTGTTGATTTTTCGTAAAAGTTGTAAAAAGTGTGCCTTTTAGGCGTTTTTAGCTCATTTTTGGCTCAAAAATCTCAAATTTTCAGTGCTTCGCGCCATATGCACATTTTTTGATTATATCGTGTTGAATGTACTCAATTTTTTACAGGTTTTTGAGATTTCTTTTACGTTTTAATGTTATAGAAAGAGCGAGCATTGTCTGGAACGTCAAAAATAGTGTTTTTGACGTGTACCAATCGTTTTTTAGCCCAAAAAGGTAGTTTTAAAAGAAGTTTTGGGCCTGTCCCCCAGAATTCTCAGGCTGTACATGTGTGGTCTCAACATGCCCATCGTCCCAACCTTCCCACCGCATGTCTTAACTTTGCCACCGTTCCAGCATGTATGCCTCAAGTGCGTGATTTTAGCGGCCAGGGGCGTTATCTGGCTTTCTGAATTAGGGGCATACATGCACACGGTCGAAAGCTCGGGGAGGGGGTAAATAGAGTTCCCTGGGAGGAGGGTTAGATGAGCAATTTATTTCACATGTTTAATGTCAAATTTTTGCGCTGAATTAGTCGTATTTGATTTTTCATGAATATTTATGGTTAAATGTGCATGAAATCAATTATGAAAAGGTAAATGGAATGACTTGTAATATCAAACATATACAAAATAATAAAAGAAAAGTATACAGATGAGTGAATTGAATAGTCTACTGATCGAAAAATAAGTATAAGTACTTAAAATTACACTGTTAGGCATTGTTTGACGCTTTTTCATGTTTCAAGCAATCGGTATTCGGTTTTGGTCCAAAATGGCTTGAGGGAGATATGCTCTCAAAAAGTCCTGGTAGGGGATACCCCTTCAGTAGTTGGGGGGACTAAAATTTTGAAATTTTGGAGTCAAACATCTGAACAACTACTTGTACACGTGGGCTTGGGGGCGTTTGGGGGTATGCACCCCCAGAAAGTTGAATACCCCCTCCCCCAGAAATCAAAATAAAGCCCCCAGAATTCAATTATTGATTTTTTTTTGTTTTTTTCGCAATTTTTTGATGCCAATGGATTGTGCTCGATGAGAAACGTTGAAAAATGGTGTTTTTTGCAATACCACCATTTTTAAGATCATTTTTGACCTTTGAAAAATCTTGCACCCCCAGAATTTCGGTGCTGCCCACCTATGCTTGTAGAGAGGCAAAAATAATAAGTTTTTTGAGCTTTTCACATCGAGATCAACGCACTGAAAAAAATTTAAATAACCAGCTTTATTCGAATTATATTAAAAATTTGTTGTATGCAAATAAATAGGCGCGAAGCGGCATAAAATATTCGGCTTATTAGTTCGAAAGCGTGCTGAAATCTAATCAAACAATCTGTCAGATGCGCTTTCAGAATTTTCTATTCTTTCCTTTGAGGGACCTTTTTAAAAAATACTCGTATTTTCAGAATTCTTGGGGAACTGCCCCCTCCCCCCCCCCGATCACCCACAGCTATGCCACATTCAGTGGCACGGTTTCTACTGTCGGTGGCAATGTTTGTACTTGCAGTCAGAATTTTAGGACGGTGGGAGTGTTGGGACAGTGGGGATGTCGGGACGATGAGGATGTTGGGACTCGCGGTGGGAATTTCGGGACCTACCGTGGGAATTTTGGGACAATAGGAAGGTTGGGTGGGACTCGCAGTAGGAATGTTGGGACTTCGCGGAAGGAATGTTGGGACACGACCTATCGTTTGACCCATCGGCTTGTTAGACCCAATGCCTTAATGGACCCATCAGGAAAAAAATCTCGATAGACTCATTGTATCGATGAACCCACCGAAAAAAAATCTTGTTAGACCCACTGTATCGTTAGATCCAACGAAAAAAATCTCATTAGACCCACTGTATCGATAGACCCACCTAAAAAAATTCTCGTTAGACCCACTGTATGGGTAGTAGACCCACCTGGAAAAATCTTGTTAGACCCACTGTATCGATAAAAAGCATCAAAAAAGATCTACTTAGACCCACTGTATTGATTGTCTCACGGAATAAAATCTCATTAGACTGTATTGGTAGACCCGCCGATAAAAGTTTCGCTTAAAATCGTAATTCATTAGACTCACTCGATTGATACTGTTTATAATTAATTCGGATGATGTGATGATATGTCTTGATGAGAAAAACAGAATGAGTCGAAATCTGCAAGGGCGAATTTATAGTCTATTTCACATAACTTTGTCATAAATTTTAAGAATTTTCATCGGCAGAAAGTCGAGAGGTTACGATACTTATATATCAGATCAATACTCTAATCGCAATCTGTCAGCTTATTGTGAGACAGTTTTTTAAAATTTATGACCAAACTTGTGTGAAGCAGACTACCGGCCGCCCAAACCCCCCCCCCCGTTGTCGAAAAATAGTCGGGCGCTTAATGATTTTAGCCATTTTAATGATGATATTTCGATTTTTTTGCCGCTTTACACCGAGTATTACTCATAGATGGCATTTATTGACTTTCTTGGCGCTCTATGACTTTATTTTTACGTCAGAAGAGTAGTTTTTGTACAGAACAAGGATTTCACGAGTATTTTTCCAAAGCTTTGTGCCAATATTTGCACTAATTTTGCGCCTTTTTCTTATCAAACTATTTCTAACCTTTTTCGAATCACAAATAATTATTTGACATGCCTTCGCGTTTTGATACGACGCTGTTTGACGGAACTTAGGTGGACTTTCTTCTGCAGCTAAATTGCTGATGACCTTATATGTACTATATTTAGTTTTTTTAAATAGAAGGCACACCGCGCGACAGCGTGAAATTACGTATATCACTATAGTTAGAATCACTCACAATACATACCTACCGTACGTAGGCAGCAACAAATTCTGGGGTTGCAAGATTTTTTAAAAGTTAAAAAAATGGTCTTAATAATTATGGTTTGGTGAAAAACCACCGTTTTCCAACTTTCTCATCGAGCGTTATCCATTGGCATCAAAGAATCGCGAAAAAAATTCAAAAATTGAATTATAGGGGGTATTTTGGTTTTGGGGGATATTCGTCCTTCTGGCGGGTGCATAACCCAAACCCCCAAGCCCACGTGTGATACCTACTCGTAAAATTTACATGATTTTCTAACGACATAGATTTAATGTATATGGATAAAAGAAGCGCATTTACTATGGAACTGTCATAGGATTTGATAATTATCATCAGAACTTGCGCGATAGTAGGTTGAGTAACAAAAACAGGCTAATGCAGTTTTCTAATCAATGAATGCAATTACGTACGTATATGATTATATTGATCGAACGATCATATTCTAGCAGGCTAAATTAGCGGTTTTAGCGAAACTCCTATCCTTGGATCTAATGAAATTTTTTCGGTGGGTCTATCGATACAGTGGATCGAACGAGGCTTTATTTCGGAGGGTCTTTCGATACAGTGGGTCTGACGAGATTTTCATACGGTGGGTCTATCGATACAGTGGGTCTAACGAGATGTTTTTTCGGTGGGTCTATCGATACAGTGGGTCTAACGAGATTTTTTCCGGTTGGTCTATCGATACATTGGGTCTAACGAGACTTTTCTTCGGTTGGTCTATCGAGATATTTTTCCGGTGAGTCTATTGAGACATTGTGTCCAACGAGCTCGTGGATCTATCGATACTGGGTCTAACGAGATGGGACCATCGATTCTAGGACTAAGCTAATAAGCCCAAGTTTCTCGAATGCTTCGTGCCGGATTTATTGTTTTGGTGTAACCCTTGTCCTCCAAACAATCCAAATTTGAGTAAGACATGGCGAATATGTCATAATTTTATAGCGCTCTGCGCAGTTATTAACTTTCCGTATCGCGTTTCTTTACTATATACCATAATTGAGTACCTATAAAACAAAGTGAACAATTTTTCAGCAGGGTCGAGCTTATTTAGAATGTTTAAAATCCTTTGTGTGCTCACATTTTTTCATATGATTGGTAAAAAGTTGCATTTTTTGAATTGAAAAGAAGTTTTTTTATGTGTAAAGCTGGCTAAAAAACGCTCAAAAAGATAGCTTTTTTTGTGTATATTTGCAAGTAGTTTTTGAAATATCCGACTTCAAAATTTTTGTTCCGCCACATTCAGAAGGCCACTTGCGTGCCTGATACCTTCCACTGTTTTTTCGTATTTTACCTTCATCGTGCACTTTTCTTACGTAGACCTTCATTTATGTTTTAAATATACATAGCAGTACAAATTTCGTTGTTTCAGTTTCGGACTGGGACTAATATGGGGTTTAATATGATTTTTAGCCTTATCACAAAATAAAGTGTTAAGATACCAAAGAAAGTCTGGGTTTCTAAGGGCAGGATAGTGAATTAAAAGTTTTATTACTCATAAACTTGAAAGAGAACTTTTATTTTAAATTGATAATTGATAATATAAAAAATGCAGACACAAGTAATTAATTAGCTACCATATGTAATTGTTTATCGGCTACCATGATTACCTATTCAAGATGATAACGATTCTGCAATTATCCTTAGTTCGGAATGCAACAAAGTCCATCTTTTTTGACTCTTCACCTGTTTCAAGCTTAACTCTGATTGAATTTCGCGGCACAAAAGCACTAAAAAAGAATCATCAGAAAGAAAAACTTGAAGTTAAACGGAATGTAGTCACCTAAAGTGTCCAATTGCGTAAAATGTAGGTTGCTTGAGAAATTCCTTGGATTCAGGGATTGCGATAATAGGACTGTCGACGAAATTTTTAACCCAGTTCGGACCGCCTTGCAAATTTAGTGCCATATTCCAATCAACCCAACCAGTGTACCAGTGATTAAGGTTATAAAAATTTATAATCATTTAAAAAAACGAAAGACGCAATTGATAAACTTAAAGTAATATTTTAAGTAACAAAAGTGAAATATTTCCATCAATACGAATGAGGGATTGTAGGCACTATTGATATATGACTAAATTAAATTTCTCATTGTAATGAAATTTATATAATTGTGCTGAAAGCTCACAGACTTCGAAGCATGGATAGCGCAGGGTTTAATCCCACCTTTCATGTCTAAGCTAGCTATAATAAGCCTCAATTAGCAGAATTAAAAGATTTAATTGACCTCCTGATTAAAGAGGAAATAGCAAAAATTTAATTTATTTCTTATATTAAGCTCGATGATCAAGTTAAAAAGTCTTATTATTCAATTTCTTCGGTAATTCACAGCGTAGCGTCCAAAACATTTTCTGAACTTATAGTCTGTTTCATTTAACTTTGAGGTTTTTGAACAAGTTAAAGATGACTACAAAAATGTTTCAAACTAATGCGGTAAATATGATATTCTACAGTATGTCGAGTCACTTGAAGACGTATGCCAGCGTTACGCCGAAGTTTAAACCGCTTTTGTAGCCTAATTCTTGTGGAGAAATATAATAGAAAACCGCAAAGTTAAATGAAACAGACTATAATCAACTCATAAATTTAAAAGCATGTTTTTAGGCTTTCAATAAATCTCAGTTCATTAGTGTAATGAAACACGTGCCTGTGCTAGGACACCGTTTGTTAATGCAGAGCAGGTTCAGTAAGCTGAATATAAGTACATATAAGTCGTATTTTGCTAAATTAAATATTCAGTAAGCAAGAACAAAGTATTTTATTCTTCTTAGCACCATGTATAGATTATTTATGAAAAATTAGTTGAGCTTTTATTTCAAGATAGAAGTTTTATGATCTGTTACAGAAAATGGTCATCATACTTCGATGATATCGTGAGCATAATCCTCAGCTCTTTCCCAACTCCCCAAAACTACTCGTTGAGCGCCAAAAAAACCAACGCAGGCTTCTGTTCCAATTAACGAAATGTTTGGAAAGCGATTGTGTATTAGATCTTGCACATCGACCGGAAATAAATTGTTCTCGTACCAGTGCAGTGCAATATGACTGACATATTTTGAAGCTTCCGAATCATTTAAAATCTGGAAAACGCATGACCCTTAACATGTTTGTGTATGAAACAAAAAGTTAAAATTATAAAAAATATTAAACACTTATTTGTGTATTGTCAATAAGTGATTCGAGAAACTTAGTAAGTTCAGTTTCAATATAAATACGCTGATATATCTTAACGTCAGACAACGACGTATGCAACAAAAACGAGCTTTAAAAAAACTATGCAGTAAGAATCGTTTGAATAAATATCCTTGACTTACCTGACATTAATGAACCGCAGTTCTTCTGGATTTTTCTTGTACTTTAGCGAGTTTTTATTTAGCCCTCCCTGGTAAACTTTCAGAATTTAAATTCGTTTTCAAAATTTAATATTTTTTGCATTTAGAATAGGAAAAAAACAGTGGATATATCGAGCTCAGAAAATCAGTAGCAGCATTGAAATTACAATATTCGCCCATTTTTCGAGCATCGGGCGATTGTCATCCAGAATCATCAATTTCAGATCAGATCGACCTATTTCTGTCAAGCTAGGTCCCAAGTCGTATTTTATGAAATCGCGTTCAGTTTCAGGAGTAAAACCTAATGCTTGGAAATTGTAATCACGTTTGAACCCAGCCGAAGGTTCGTTTTCGACGGTCAACGACCAAATGTGTACTCCCAGCCTTTCGTATTCTTGTACAAATCTAAATTATAAGCAAAATTAGCAAAACATAAATTATAAATATTCTACTTTTTACATAAAATCAGTCGTCTATGTCAGAGGAACAAAAATCAATGGAGGCATGGCAATATCAGAATAAGCATGAGATTTGAATTTTTTCGTCATTAATTATAGTCATTATACTTGTTGGTCCGCAATTCATAAATGCTACGTTAACATCATAGTAACTAGGAAGTTAATAAGACGAGATAACGTGTCTTTTTCTACTCATCCCTCGAGCAAGGTGTGGGGGCGGATTTAGGGGGGGCGGCCGCTTGGCCCAACATAGTTGACGATATAAAGAATGGATATGTAATTTGCAATGATTTTTGACCGTCGATGATCATAAATTCTCGAATTTTTCCGGCACTTCACCCCGGATAGAGCCCATTAATGACATTTTTACTTTCTTAGGAGTCTGGTAGCCATTTTTTCGTTCAAGCAATAAGCTCTAAAACGATTTCAAGAGCAGAAACAGCTATTTCAGCACAGTTTTGCCCCATCTTCAAGCCTAAAAAATTTTTTGACGCTACGCGTATGCTACAAATATAGGAAATCGAGCAGTAATTCAAGCTCTTAAACGTCCATCCGCCTGAATGTCACTAATATTCCGCTTCGCGCCGGATTTTCACATTTTCACTAAAGTCAAAGGAATTTAATAATTTTTCCGCACAAAATTGTCGAAAATTTAAAAATTAAACGGGGAAATGTAGCACTGAAAATGATTTTGAGTAGAAGTGGACAACGTAAAGGCCGAAAAAACGTCATTTCGTACGTGATGGGAAATTTCAGGACCTATTATTGTCGACTGGTTTTTGGAAAAGTTGGAATACCGCTCCGCTTACAAAAAGCCTAGATCCGCCAATGCTCGCCGTTACGTGAGCAAAATTCTACTCGTACCTGTTTCCCGGATTTTCCGCTCTGAATCGCGTTCATCACTCGCAGGCCCGCAGCCAGGGGATGGATTGCAGATGGTGCGGCCGCGCCCCGGTCTCGCCTGTTAAAGTTAGTGAAATGGCGCCAAAAAAGAAAAGGTGCTCTTGAATTTATGCAAAAACGCTAGAAGTATGTCGATATCACGTTATCTCTTGGGAAATTTAGCCGTTCCAAGCTATTTTTAATTAGTTTTTAAAGCCAAATACGAAATCTAACAACTTATGCTTGAGTGGTCGTACTTTGAACTGTGCTCGCATGCCGGATCAAGAAATCCTGGCTGCGGGCCTGCACTCGGGCTCTTGCTCACTTTCTGCGCTAATATTCAATGTAAGTGTGATACAATAGAATATCAAGTTCATGGGTTTGACTTCAAAGGATCCATTTCACTTTGTATAGTAGCACCTCCGCTACAATAGTAAAAAATGCAGGAAAAAATAATACAAAATATTCAAATTTCCTGAATTTGAATGATTGGGAAAGACAAACTTCGTTGCTTACGACCGCTCTGTCCCTTTTAACTGACCGTCACCGTCCCGATTTTCCGACTATCCCGATTCTCCGTCTAATGATTAAACAGGCAATTAAGGCGCCAACTATCACACATGATTACTTCGATAGATATTTCGCCCATGTTTTGTAATATTTCCCTCCTGGTTTACCGATTAATGTCCCGTTGCCTTGCATCATATGGTTAGTTTTTAACCAATACGGACAGGACCATGCACTTCCAAACAATTTCAGTGCTCCTTTCGAGAGTTCGTGCGCTCGTACGATAAGAGGTATCTGTGAGAAAATAGTCAATTGATAAATGCAGATACGGTGAGAGATTAGGATAGCATACATCTCTTTACCATACATGGGCAGCACTCGAATTCTGGGGGTCAGGATGGGGAAAGTCGCCAAAAATGTTTCTAAAAATAGAATTCTGGGGTCTACAGTAATCTGCGGGGTTATTTTCAACTTCTGTGGTTACAAACCCCCACGCCCATGTGCGCTCGTTACTAAATATGAGGAACAATGTCCATTCTTTATTCCGCCTACTTTGTTGGCTCGATAAGAGAACCATCTTTATCCTCTCTTAAATAATTTCTTGAAGCCAACCCGAAACTGCATAAGGTAAATCTTTAGCACTCACACGAATTTTTCGCACTATTAAAGGCCAAAAAGTTCCAATTGACCCTCTAAACAAGCCATTTTGTGCATCCACCTACATTCATAGAAGTTTAAATCAGATTAGTAGCTTACTTTGTATTCTTTATCCTCCATAGCTAGGGCGAATCGCTGCAGGTCGAAGTCCCCATCGAAATCATCATAAGAGTAGTTTGCAATGGAGAAATCACAACTTGCTATTGGTATACGTCCGAGATTGTATTTTATTCCTCCTATATGATTGGAAAACAGATTTCTCACACGAGACCAGAAAGCGCGATTTATAAGATTACCTATCTCAAATAGTAACCTTGCTGATCGCGATTATCGTCTTAACCATAGGTGGGCAGCATCAAAGTTCTGGGGGTGCAAGAGTTTTTCAAAGGTCAAAAATGGCCTTAGAATGATGAAACATCATTGTTAAACGTTTCTCATCGAGCACTATCCATTGGCATCAAAAAATTGCGGAAAAAAACAAAAAAATTTCAAAAATTGAATTCTGGGGGTATTTTGGTTTCTAGGGGTTAAGTATTTTGGTTTCTGGGGGTGCACACCCCCTAAACCTCCCACGCCCAGGTATGGTCTTGCTTGACTCATGTGATTCAAAATTTACAAAAACGAATTCAGCTATAACTTAGTAGTTGTTGTGCTCACTGAATTTAGTCGGGGTGAAATGAGTCGTAAATTAGAATTGATAAGTAAAACTGCAAATAAAGAATAAAAGAGTACTTATCTTAAAAAGTCAAGTAAGTAACTAATTAGTTACTAATAAGCCATGATAAAGCAGCAAATCGTGACATTTTACATTTATAAATAATTACAATAAAAGAGAATACTCATAAATTCTTAGAATAAGCAGACAAATGAAAATTAATGACAAACGAAGCTTAAATTCAATCTTTGTGAAAAGAAAAGCTTTTAGTCTGTTTTTTAATGATAAATACCATTAGGATCGAAATAGGATCTGAAGAAATGTTGTTGTAGGATGCTGGGCAATGCTGCCACGTTGATTCCAGTTGCATCAGTAAAAGCGCCACCAAAACCTTCAATGGTCTGATAGCCTATTGAGAAATCAATCACTATCGTTTTCCGTCCACTGGTATCCATTTTATCTGAATTTTGGAATCGTTTTTATTGACTTATCAGTATTTATGTAAAAGGTGAAGACGAGCGACCGGAAAATGAAATTACTTAACGAACTGCATAAATATGGGCGCTTAAGCTAGAAATTAATCTTTAAAAATACTGTGTTTTTTCCGCTTTTGGCACCTCAATTTTCTTTCGGATTTGATATTCTGGAATTTTGAAGTTATACACTTAAGAGCCACTTTTTTTAAGATTCGACTCGAGGTTGGACAAGTCAAAAATTAACCTCCCTGATTCTAAGACATATTAAGTAGTTTTGAACGCCAAGTTTAATGGCGCAAATCATTTTTCCTGAAAACGAATATTCGTTGTGTAAAATTAATTTAAACTTACAATATCATGTCAATAATTTTTGATATGATTTGAAACATAAAACATCCACAATTTTGTCTTCAATTTTTTCCACAATTTCCAATACAACTCGTCAACTCGTGAACGGTATGCGGGCCTTCTTCATATTACAATATTTTATAGCTTATCACTAGAGGCTTTTTAAATGAAAAAATAATAAAAATACCACTTTTTGAGCAATAGATGTTTGAATGGAACGTAGTATGCTAAGAAATTGTTGAAATTCAACGAATTAGTCTTAGAATGTCGCAACATTTTACCATTAATAAATTTGGCTTTTCTTTAATATTGCGTTGTGGCCTTGGCTGTTATCAGAGGATTAAACGACCTGAAAAAATATAATAGGTAGATGACCACTTTTTAAGTAACAGACCTTTAACGAGAACGTTTTGTGCTGAAAAATTATGAAATTTATGAGATTTTGATAGAAAATTTCGGAATATTTTCTAATTACTTTTTAAAAAAATTTAGGCCGCAGTTCACATTGTAATGTGTCGTCAAAAATTATTAGAGGCTTTCATTTAAAAAAATTTCGAAAAATCAAAGGAACACTTTTTGTGTTATACATATTTAAAGAGAACATGGTGTGCTCAGGAATGATCAAATTGGACTAATTTGATTTAAAACGTTCAGATATTTTCGTATTCGAATTCTCTAATAAAATAGTTGTCATTGACATTGCAAGTTTATGGGGAAAAACAAAAAATATAATGCCTACGTTTTAAGCAACAGACGTTAAATGAGACGTTTAGTACCAACCTGTAAAAATTATCAACTTTAGATATCTGTAACTTGTGAGTCAAGCGGCATTGTATTTTTTTATATTGTTGTAGGTATTTTTATACATTTGGTCCATCATTCGGTATGTGACATGTTGTTTAGTTTTTGTCAGAGGGTTTAATAAGATAGAAATAAAAAGAAACAATGGTGACTTTTAGAGGTAGATGCCTGCATGGTAATGTCATGGGTGATCGACAGTCCCGGGTCACCGACAGTCCCGGGTGACCGACAGTCCCGAGTCACCGACGAATAGTATAAAAATAGATCTGTCAATCAAAAAATTCCCGAGGGACCGACAGTACCCACTGGCCGACTGTTTCGAGTGGCCGACAGTCCCGGGTGGCCGACTGTCCCGGGTGGCCGACAGTCCCGAGTGGCCGACACTGTACCGGGTGATCGATAGATGGCGTGAAAATGCCCACATGACCCGGTTGTACTATCATTATGAATAAATATTTTTTCATAATCGAAATACGTAATTTTTTCATTCTCTTAGATTAGCAAAAAGTTTGCACTGGCATAAATGTGAATATAAACTAATTACATGTACATATTGTATTGTATATAAACTTATTAAATGTGCCTATTTACTAACAATTTTGTATCAAATATCAAATATTAATTTTTGTCCAGTCGTCTTTAAGATCTTGAATCGCTTATATTTTTGTGCGCGTTAAATTCGGCCTACAGCGTAGTTTCACATGCGCTATGGAATGCATAAGCAATAAATCGCGTTTAGGCACCTTAAGAATCGAAAAATTCTAAAAATAAAACCTCATTTGCATTTTGAATCGGGCGGATACTCAATATTTTTTTGTCAAAATAAACATTTTTTAAGTGGAGCGTTGTACAGTATTTTCGAAAACTGAGAAACTGGCTGCACAAAAGTCTTGGCTACGCCTCTGTTTTTGGTAAAATGGCGAGTAAATCATTTGATGGCACTTTCGCAGCACTGAAGTCACACAAATATGTAGCTGTAATTTTGTAGCCACAATAAGTTTAAGTAGGATAGCACTAAAATATTACGAAATGTAAATAATAGGCCTTTTTACCAAATCCTGCATGTTTTAAATTTGCTATGAATTCATATGAGCAATGTTATTGCATTGGTAGAACTATTTATGTGCATAAATAGGTACCTGCTTGAAAAGGCATTAATTTTCCGAAATCATTAGTCAGTTAGGAATTTCCATGACAATTTTATTATTATACCACTTGTCGGTCACCCGGGACTGTCGGCCACCCGGTACAGTCGGCCAGCCGGAACTGTCGACCCGGTATAGCCGGCCACCCGGGACTGTCGGCCAGACGGGAATTTTTTGATTGACAGATCTATTCTTAAAACCATTTGTCGGTCACCCGGGACTGTCGGTCACCCGGGACTGTCGGTCACTCGGAATTGTCGGTCACCCGGGACACAATCGCCTGCATAGATGTTGAGCAAGTTGAATTGAAAAGTGTCAAATTTAAAACAATTTTTACTTCGTTTTCTTATTTTACTTCTACGAGTATAACAAGTACACAGGAATTTATTTCAGTCATTAAAACACGTTGTTATTGATACTAACCTTTTGACTTGCCGGTAGTAATCTTCAGCTTTTCTGAAAAGACTATAAAATTTTATTTATGAAAAGAAAAAATACCTAGCGATTTTTCGTTAAAATTACTTAAATTAAAAATTTCTCGGTATACAATATTTCTTATTCGATATCTATTCTTCTAAAAATTATCACTAAAATGCCTTAATAAGGTGTCAAAATCATATATTGGCTGCGAAAAAATTTTAGGGCGTCTGATGGGACAAAATCGCTAAAAATAGCACCTAAAATTCAATACTGGTGGTCTATTAATTTTGGAATCCACCAAATTCTCGGGTGCTTCAGATCATAGATGCACAGAATGGCCCATCTGGGGGTGGGTAAGCTGGCCTGGTGCAATCAATAATTGAGCTTTTTAGGCCAAACTTACTTCAAAAACTGGTTTAAGCGCTAAAATAGCGTTAAAACTACGTTATTACACAGTTTCTAGTCAACTTAAAGCACTTTTGAAGAAAATGGTCAATTTCTAACCGTTTTTGCCTTTATTTGCTTAATTTTTCCGAGAAAATATCTCATTGTTCCTTTCTGAGAGGACACCCAAATCTCCTATGTGCATGTCTAGTCCAGAGACCCCTTCACGCCTATATTTGTGGTCACAGCGCGAACGATGACAAAACATGTTGGAGTGACTCAAAATTCTCACCATTTGATAATTTTAAAGTTATTCCACGTCCATTAAAACGTATGCTGCTAAAAAAGTAGGTAATATATTTTTTATTTTTTGTCGAAAAATTCTTCGATAACACTTAATGCTATACTTAAGTGTAAATGACAACCAACTTATATCAAATTATTGTAGTAAGAAAATATCTTGTCATTTTAAATCAAAATAGTCCAATTTTGATCATTCCTCAGCAAACCATGTACTCTTTAAATATGTATAACTTCGATTTTAAAATTTTTGTTTATAAAAGCTTCTGATAATTTTTAACAACACATTACAATTTGAATTGCGGCCTACATTTTTTAAAAAGTAATCAGAACATATCTTTACATTTCCTATCAAAATCTTAAATTTGATAATTTTTCAGCACACCATGTTCTCGCTGAAAGGTCCGTTACTTAAAATGCGGTCATCTACCGATTGTAGTTTTTTTCAGGTAAAAGCCCCTGATAAGAGCCAATGCCACAACGCAATATTAAAGATAAAACAAGTTTATTAAGGGTAAAATGTTGCGACATTCTGAGACCGATTCGTCAAATTTCAACCATTTATTAGCAAACCATATCTGTTGCTCAAAAAGTTATCTTTTTATTCTTTTTATTTTTTCATCATAGAAGCCTCTAGCAAGAAGCTATAAAAGATTTGTAATATGAACAAGGGTCCACGTATGGTATATGAGCTACATTGAAAATTGTCAAAAATTGAAGTCGAAATTCTTAATGTTTTATGTTTCTAATCACATCAAAAAATACTAACTATAGTCTGTTTCACATAACTTCGTGCATAAATTCTAAGAATTTTCATCGACACTAAGCCGAGGGTTACGATAATTATATATCAGATCAATGCTATAATCCCAATCTGTCAGTTTATTGTCGGAGATGGTTTTAAAATTTATGACCGAAGTTGTGTGAAACAGACTATAAATACTGTAAGTTTCAATTGATTTTACAAAATGTAAAAATTATTCATCGTTCAAATAAAAAAGAAATATTGAACTTGATCACGATGATCCTGAGATATGATGAAAAAAATTAGACCCTATGAAATTAACAAAAACGATAATTTTTGATACTTTACACCCACTTCACACAACAAATATTCGTTTTCGAGAAAAATAGTTTGCACGTTTAAATTCAGCATTAAAAACTACTTAATATATGTTAAAATCAGGAAAATTTACTTTTTGACTTGTCCATGCTCAGTACATGGCCGGGCTGAATCTAACAGAAGGTGCACATTGATTCTTTTATTCTTTAATTGTATATGGAATAGATCAAAGAGCGGAAATTCGTGCCAAGAAAGTTTTAGCTACTGTAAAAAATACTATATTGTAAGCATGTGAATAATATAGTCTAGTCTTGACGATAGATGCTCCGATATAGGGAGTCAGCCAGTCTTGAGGCGTATTGAGTTTTTGGGGCTAAAATCTCAAAAACTGGTATAAGCGCTAAAAAAGCATGGAAAGTACTTTTTTATACAGTTTTTGGTCAATTTAATGCGCTTTCGTACAACATTTTCAATTTGCATCCGTTTTTTGTCTTCATTTTGCCTCATTTTATCGATAAAATTTCCCTTTTTTTATTCTAAGGGTCTTTGACCCGAACCTCCGCGTGCCGTATAGTCAAGGCCATAATGTGTGCATGGCATGGCGATCTGGGGGTGGTTTAAACGGTCAGTTGGTGAGCTTTTTCGGGTCGAAACGACCTGGTAATACATGCTAAAATAACGTTAAAACCGTCTTATTCCAAAAAATTGATTTTCCTCTATTTTTGGCCTTGATTTTGCCTAATTTTTTCAGAATATTTCCCACTTTTATTCTGAGAGGTCTAGATCCCTAAACCCTCCACGTGCATGTCTGGTCTAGACCCCAGAAGGTAGAAAAGGATATTTTCCTGATTGATAAAGAAAATTAACAAAGAATAGATGAAAGTTAAAAGTTGTGTACAAAGTAAGTGTAAAAACCGCTTCAGAAGTATCAATCGGTGATATAGTCGACTGCTTTTCCCGTTTCACAAAGAACCCCATTTTCCGATTTTTTGTCGGCGATATCAACGATGTCGCTGACGTACTTCTGGAGCGGGAAGTAACTGGAAGTTGTAAATTATAATATTTAACACTGCTCAACCGGAACATCTTACTCTAGCCTAATCGCGTAGATATTCCAGCTTTCTTTATCTGGGCGTCAAGTTAAATGCATATTACTCCCTAAATTAGTGACACGAATTGCTCACATTCTCTAAAGTCGGGAAAACTTGGCTAACTCCTTCAACTGGCAATCAGATCGTCCTTGTTTTTAATCACAAATAGCAGCAGGATGGGACAAAAATTGCAAAAATATCGAAAAAACATGCCGAAAATTCAATTCTGGAGGAGCTACCATAATCTACAGGGAGTGTTTTGGATTCTCGGGCAGGCACGGATTTAAAAGGGGCGGGGAGAGCGGCCGCTCCCTTGGCCTAAAATATTTGGCGAGATAAAGAATAGGTATGTAATTTGTAGTGATTTTCGGCCGTCAGTGCTCATAATTTCTCAAAATTTTCCGGCGCTTCGCGCCGGATAATACCTGTTAATGACATTTATTTACTTTTTGGCGACCCAGAAACAACTATTTCAGCATAGATTGATTCTTCAAGAATAATTTTTTTTAAATTTCCGACATTCTTCGTCAAACGCTGCGAGTATAGGAAATTAGTAGTAAATCAAGTTTTTAAATGTCTTTCCGCCTAAAGTTCAGAAATTTTCCGGCGCTTCGCGCTGGATTTTCGCTAAAAGCATGAAAATTTAATGATTTCTTCGCATATAAATAATCGAAAATTTTAAAAGTTCAAGAAAAAATATTGAGTCAAAAGGGATTCTAAATGAAAGTAGACAACGTAGAACGCCGAAAAACTGCTATTCCAACCTGAAGGACAAATTTTCGAACCTATTTTTGAATGTTTCAGGGAAATAGGGATACCAGCATACGTGGGCAGCAAGAAATTTCTGGGGGGGGTGCAAGATTTTTTTGAAGGTCAAAAAATGGCCTTAAAAATGGTGGTATGGTGATAAAAACACCATTTTTCGACGTTTCTCATCAAGCACTATCCATTGGCATCAAAAAATTGCGAAAAAAGCGGGAAAAAATTTCAAAAATTGAATTCTGGGGGGTATTTTGATTTCTGGGGGGGTATTTTGGTTTCTGGGGGGTGCATACCCCCAAACCCCCCACGCCCAGGTGTGGATACCAGTATACCACCCCCTTAAGAAAATCCCAGATCGCCCCTATTCTCGGGTTCTACACCCCCACACCCAAGTGCGATTGTAACTATATCTTTTTCTACGGAAATTCGAGATTAGTTGAGTTATTCAAATTGTTCATCATCGCATTTAATCATATTCCTACCTGCATCAGTCATAATCCCAGGTGTCCATTTTAGTTCAAATCGTTTGAAACGCAACCCTAATTTCGACGATACATATCCAACAGCAATATTTTCTGAGAAATTTCCAATCGTTTGTAGAAAATCACAATGGCCGATATCACAAACGCAAACCACGCTACCAAATCCATAGTCTCTGGCCATGCAAACGTGTGGATCCAGCGTTTCATGCGATTTGACTGAACATTATGTATCTCTATGAAAGATTTCAAGTAAAATAGGTATTTCGTCTGAGTTGATGTGAAATAAAGACTCTCATAACAGGGAGAAATGCATTTCTTGTTCAATATTTTGCTCAAATAGATAATGCCAGTGAGCAAGGAATTTACAGTCGATTTAAACGCAAAAATGAGTTTCAGTTTTCCCAATAATGCAGGTGCCTTAAAGCAATTCGCCCAAACGAGCAGTTCTGTGAAAAAACGAAAAGATAGCTTTGCCTCGCGTTCTTAATTGGTGATGATGCACTCTCGTTCAATTGCTTGCATGGAAAATTAAGAGATTTTGTTGACTAGCGTTGACTGTAGCTTATTTTTTCAACCTAGTGCATGAATTCGTTCGGCAAACCATTTTTATTATTATTGTAGCACTCGAATCCATTATTGCTCGACACTGCATATCTAAGAAAATATTTGCTACCAATTTCGTCGAGCAAGGGGAAAATAGAGCTTTACAATAATAAGCATATTAGTTCCACGAGCGGATCCATGCACTAGTTTAAAAAACAGACTATAGATACTCGTACATCACAGATAGCGCGTTAGCGCGTCCTATACACTTGGGTCTCCCTCCAAACACATGTAAATCCCCTAAAGCAATACAGGGACACAACTGGGAGGTGCAATTTTTTCGAATCGACAGATAACTAAAAAAATTAAATTATTTATTCTACTTCACAATCAATGCCCTAGCTAGTAATGAGAGTGTAAACTTTTGGCGTAATCTTATAATATATAGGTTTTTACTTGGTAGGTAGGTACCGTCCACAAATTTTAGCTAACTTAGTTTGTTTTCTGTTTACTCTGCTTTTTTTAATGTACACAACTGAGAAAGCTTAAACGCTTTTATTTTTTGAAATGTGACGTATCCATGGAGGGACAGTGTAACGAGTGTAAAAATCTCGAGGTAGTAAGCCAAACTTTTGTCTTCTTTATGTCTGCCAACTTCTCCATTTATGAATCAGAAAAAATTTTTCTACTATATAGAAATGTAGTAGGTACGTTTCACGGGCTACGCATAGAATTTAACCGCGTTCGTATAAAGGCAATATAGAGTTAGTTCTAGCAGTGTAAATGCTAGTGATGGACAAAAAACACGTTTTTACCTTTTTGGTTCATTAACTCTCCAGTTATAAATCGAGTTGTGCGGACTGTTCTAAAAATAAAATAAGTAGGTACGTATCGGTTTACGCACCGCGCTTTATTACATTTTTTACACTCAATACTGATTTGTTTGGTGGTGTAAACTTTAAACTTGCGTAAAAAACACGTTTTATCATTGTCTTTATCTGCCAGCTTCTTCGTTGCGAGTCGAGACATGACTTCAGTTCAAAAAATGTACTACGCGTCAAGCGTTACACACGCGCATGCGCAAATTTATTAAAACCCAATTTGGATTTCTTGTACAGGTGTAAAGTTTAAAATAAAAATGCATTTCACTTCCAGAGCGTTGAAAGAAATAATTTTTTTTCAAAACATTCCCCGTAACGTCGATTAAGAATATGACTGTAAGTTTCCTCTACACCCAGTAATTTTGTAAAGTTTACACTATGAATTAACTTCAGTTACAGAGCGTTGCAGAAGCTTATTTTTTCCGAATTTTCTCCATAATGTCAGAATTACGAATCTGACGGAGTTTTCTTTGCACCCAGCAGTTGTGTTAAGTTTACACTGTTAATAATTGTGATTCTAAAGCGTTGCTGAAGCTTATTTTTTATAATTTTATCCATAATTTAAGAATCACAAGCCTGACATCAAATTTTCTATATACTCTGTGGCTGTGGAAAGTTTAGACTAAAAATAAAGTTTAGTTTCAGAGCATTGTTAGAAAATAAATTTTCTTTGAAACTGTTCTCACCCGAAACAGCAATACTAATTCGACTTTAAACTTTCTTTATATTCCGTGGTTATGCAAAGTTTACACCGAAGACAAAGTGGTTGCATGCTGAGCGTGTGAATTAAATGAAATGTGCCGCTTATTCAAACACTTCGAATAAGTAGATATACAAGGTGTAGAGGTGGATTTGAGGGGGCGGATGGTGGCCCCCATTGGCCCAACGTATGAGGTATGAAGTTGGCGAGATAAAGAATGGGTGCTGGATGATATCTATTCAGTTTCTTTGCGGCTTAAAAGCCTTTTTTTGTGCCAGGAATAATTTTTATCAGCAAAAATTTATGAAGCATGAAAACAGCTTTTTTAGCATACTTTGCTTCCATTTTAAGCATAAATTTTAAAATCTTTCGATGCCTCGCGTCAATGTTTCAATGAGCTAGTATTGCTACAAATGTACAAATAAGGAAATCGAGCATTAATTCAATCATGTGAACCTTATTCTGCCTATATTTTACGAATTTGTTTAAAATTTTAACATTTTTAGCACAAAATTGCAGAAAATTTTTGAATTCTAAAAAAATATTGCACCAAAATTATTTTAAAAGTAGACGATATAAAAAAATACTATTTCGCACGCGAAGGGAGAATGAACCTATTTTCGTCTGTTTAGGAAAAAGTTGGGGTATCGCCCCCTTACAAAAATCCTAGATCCGCTAATTAGTAAAATAGGTATTATATTAGGTCTTACCATATAAGACGATTCGTGAAAGCAATAGAATGACCGGTATCGAAGAATAAGAAGTGCTTATTTCAATTAACGAATGCATTCCTACATAAATCTGATATAAGACATTTTATATCTCACTTTTATATACAAGGTCTAAGCAAATTACGCAGTAGTGATATTTTGTTTTATGTTATCATGAGCCACGCCAATATTTACTTTTTGATAGTCGAGGAGACCGAGACACCTGCATTTTTATAATACACATACATATATGTATTTAGGTTGTTATAGTCACTTAATCACATTTTGCATATTTTCTTACAAACTTACGTTGGTAGGTACGTATTATTACCTCATTCCTAACCTACCTATTTCAGGTGCTTGAAATGCAGAACGGCAATAAAAAATATTAGCACCTTTCTCAGCTTGTAATGAAATCAGTGTGATAATTCTCATTCAAAAACCAAAAAACGAGCCTGATTACCGTAGTCAGGTTAGGTTTGAAAATAGCATGCATATTTAATAGAAGGTCAAAAAACGAATCGCTTGTCTGTCGTAATACCTTCTCAAAGGTTGATTCATACCTTAGCCAAATTTTCATCCATACCTTTGCCAAATTGAATGTACATAGCTTGCTTTTTTCCAGTAGCTTATCATGCATAACCACAGGGTCAGATAGAACGGGAAATATCAATCAACAACGGATTTTCCGACTTGCTTTACACCCCTATCAAAAGAATGAAAAACTAATTTGGTTTCAAAATTGAGTAACACTTTAGGTTTGCGAATCTGCATAGCAAATAACAGAGCTCGTTATGTTTCTAACGTTCGCAAGGGGTTTACCACATAGGTCAACAGGTATGCCTACAACTGCCGAATTTTGACCAGTTGAATTTCGGTTGGATCGGTCGTTGCTGAGATATATAAATCAAAGTTTGCTAAGCTAGATTTAAATATGTTAAGGCTAGGGGAAGAAACAATGAAATCGGAAAGATCGTTCCAAACTGGAATATATTTGTGAAAGAAATCAATGTTTTCTAAATTAGAATGAACAACAGGTATAACTAGTTTAAATCTATTATTGCTGCGGGTAATATTAAGATTAAATACAAAAGAATCATCAGCTTCTAAGCATGATTTATGACAACTAATTTGATACATCATGCATAGGTAAATCTGTAAGCGTCTTAATTCAAGTCTGCATAATTTAAGTTGTATTAATCGATCCTCGTAAGCAAAAATATTATTATAACCAAAAATATATTTAGTGAATCTATGTTGAACAGCTTCCAGTCGATTTATATCACTAAGATAAGAGGGGTTCAATACACTACAACAGTAATCCAATAAAGGCCTAACATAAGAAATATAAGCTTTTGTCTAAAGCAGACTATAATAATCTATAGTTACGATCAATATTGAAAATTTTGATATCCAGCGAACATTTAAACTTTACTATAGATATTATCACATATATCATTTATAAAAATTGAAAAGAGCGTAGGTCCAAGGACACTTTCTTGGATGACATTGCTAGTGACAGGCACGTAATCTGAAAAAGACTGATTAATGCGAACACACTGAGAACGATTAAACAAATGAGCCTTTAACCATGTATAGAGATTACCCTTAATTCCATATCCATTTAACTTAATAAAAATTTTTACACTATTAACCTTATCGAATGCTTTTGAAAAATCTAAGTATATTATATCAACAGTTTCTTTTAAAGCTAACGACTGAATCCATGAAAATTTACACTTTAACAACTGTGTTTCACAAGATTTATTCTTTTGGAAACCAAATTGAAAAGGAGATAATAGTTTATTAACCTTAAGAAAGTTTAACAATTGACAATTAATAATTCTTTCTATAATTTTTGCGATAGAATAGCAAAGAGAAACAGACCGGTAATTTTTGACTAATGCCAGATTCAATTATTCAGCCCACACCCCTTTTTCAAAATAGAGATAACAAGTGCCATGCTCCAAAGCTAAGGCATATTTCCAGAGAGGAAAGACACAGTATAGTGAAAATACTAACTAACGGCTTTACCATTTGAAAAGACAATTTTTAATAAAAAGATTACATATGAAATCTGGATCAACTGTAGTTGAATTATTCAGATGGTTAATGGCTTCCAATACGCAATTCTTACTAAAAATGACGTCAGAAAGCGAAAAATCACAGCGCTTCTGAAAAAGAAAATTTGCGTTAGTATGTCTCTAGAAAACACTGAAGCAAAATAATCGTTAAAAGTATTAGTCTTGCGTATTGAATCGGTTATAACATTATTATCAGAACACGCAACAAAACTTTGATTGATAATAGAAAACATTGATAATTTATGATTTTTCGTTCTTCCTTGTTGAAAATATTGTTTTGAGCAAGAATAGCGATAAATATATTCAATTATTCAGCTCACATTAAAGTGTAACTAAAGTTTTACGCACTACTGATGTATACCGACATATTGTAATTGAGAAGCCCAAAAAGTGGGCAGGCCCGAAGATCCGCCACTGGCCAGTCCACGGTTGCTTTCGCAAGCCGAAGCAGTGCCCGATTACCAAAAAATTACGCCATTCAATCCAGGAATGAAATGTTATCTCGACCGGTTAAAGCGCAAAAGCTTTTAATAGCATATCCGAACAGCGATACGAGCTGACGGGAAAAGCTACGAAAAATTGCTGCGCTTGAGCTCGATGAGTGTATACGTGCACCGCATTTACGATATGTATCTTTCTTATAGCATACCTACAAATTTTGTTGAAAATATATATCAAATATCAAAAAATTTTGTATTCTAAATAAAAAAGAGAGCTCAGTTATATCATAATGAAAACGATGCTGACTTTTTTCTACGTTTTTTTTTTATTTTTTTCTTCTTCTTTTTCATGTAAGTTTTCTGTATACATAAAATCCTGCATACTTTTTCTGTTTATTTAGACTTTCGCACTTCATAAAAGACGTAATCTCTCATAATATAATTTTTTTAGGTACACTTGGGCTATTTCACGCGTCCTTTTTGTTTCTTTCTTACTAACATCATGAGTATTTGTTTTTATTTATTTATCTATTTATTTATTTATTTTTCTCCTCGTTTTCTTTCTTATTTATTGCTTCTTTCTCGTGTTAATGACTTCTTACTATTTTGTTACTACTTTACGTTGTTATTGTTGATTTAGCGATCAAATTTTTTATTACTGACTATACATCTATTCTTTCAGGCATTCTATATTTTCAATCCGCAGAGGCATTAGCCTATTTCTTTAAGCTGGCGCATGAATTTGCAAAATGTTCTGATACATATATACATGTGACATCCGATTTCTTCATTGCTCAGCGGACGACTTAAGCCCGGTTCAGAAGTAAAAGTCGGCGATATCGCCGATTTTTGTCGGCGATATCGCTGATTTTACCGATTCAGTCGGGAAAGTCGCCGATATCGCCGACAAAAATCGGGAAAGTTTGCGATATCGCCGACAAAAATCGGGAAAGTCGGCGATATCGCCGACGAAAGTCGAAAAAGTCGGCAATATCGCCGACTAAAAATCGGGAAAATCGTAAGATTCGGCGATATCGCCGACAAAAATCGGAAAAGTCGTAAGAATCGGCGATATCGCCGACAAAAAATCGGGAAAGTCGGCAATAGGTACAAATGACCAACATACATAATGACCAGCACAACAGTACATACACAAATTCCAGTCAGATCGATTATCAGGATGGAATGCATGCAGTTGTGTGAGATATTGCAGGTATACTTAGCTTTTAAAGTTTACAAATCAATTCGTAAGTCAAGACGACAAACCCGTTATATTTTCGAAATTAGGGAAAGATATGGTCACTACCATACGTGGGCAGCAAGAAAATTCTGGGGGGTGCAAGATTTTTTTGAAGGTCGAAAAATGGCCTTAAAAATGGTGGTATGGTAATAAAAACACCATTTTTCGACGTTTCTCATCAAGCACTATCCATTGGCATCAAAAAATTGCGAAAAAAACGAAAAAAAATTTCAAAAATTGAATTCTGGGGGGGTATTTTGATTTCTGGGGGGGGGTATTTTGGTTTCTGGGGAGTGCATACCCCCAAACCCCTCCACGCCCAGGTGTGGTCTCTACCACACATTAGTTCCCCAAATGCGTTTGAATGACGAACAAGGTTTTTTCAAATTCTTTCGAATGTTACCAACGAAATTCGATGAATTATTTCACAAAATTAGGCCTCTGATACAAAGGAGTTCTAAATGGCGAAAACCCATTTCCCCTGGCGAAAGATTAGCCATTACATTACGTTACTTGGCCACTGGAGAAGACATGCGAAGCATTTCATTTAGCTTTCGAGTTGGAGTATCGACAGTTTCAGGAATTATTCGCGAAACTTGTGAAGCGCTTTGGAGTGTTTTGCAGCCCGACCACTACCTACTATGGAGACTTGGAAATCGTTCGCAGTAGATTTTGAAAATATTTGGCAATTTCCGCATTGTATAGGTGCAATGGATGGAAAGCATGTCACTATTCAGGCGCCGAAGTTAAGCGGATCTCAGTTTTTTAAATACAAGCAACGATTTAGCAAAATTCTGCTGGCTGTTGTGAATGCCCATTATAAATTTGTGGTCGTAGACATCGGGGGTGATGGTCGTATGAGCGACGGGGGATTGTTTGCATCATCGGCTTTGGGACGAGGATTAGCACATGGGTCGCTGCAAATACCCAAAGCCACACTCGTCAGTGGGTTTGATAAAGAACTACCATTCGTATTGGTCGGAGATCAAGGATTTCCGTTAAAGCCCTATCTAATGCGACCTTACCCAGAGAATCACTTGACTGAAGAAAAGAAAATTTTCAATTATAGGTATAAATTCAGTTTTACAAGAATTTTTTGGGAATCAGCAACACACATAAGCGAAGGGGGTCTGGAGCATACATGCATGTGTGGGGGTTGAGGGGGTTGTCGTGAGTCGTGCGTCCACACTTGGGCGTGGGGGGTTTGGGGGAGTATGCACCCCCAGAAACCAAAATACCCCCCCCAGAAATCAAAATACCCCCCCAGAATTCAATTTTTAAAATTTTTTTCGTTTTTTCGCAATTTTTTGATGCCAATGGATAGTGCTCGATGAGAAACGTCGAAAAATGGTGTTTTTTTCGCTATACCATCATTTTTAAGGCCATTTTTTGACCTTCAAAAAATCTTGCACCCCCCAGAATTTTCTTGCTGTCCACGTATGTGCGTGACCCCCAGGCCGGCCAAGCATACATGAACTTGGCGGGTTTGGGGGGGTTTTACCAATACGTGGGCAGTAAGAAAATTCTGGAGGGGATGCAAGATTTGTTGAAGGTCAAAAAATGGCCTCAAAAATGGTGGTATGGCGGAAAAACACCATTTTCCGACGTTTCTCGTCAAGCACTACCCATTGGCATCAAAAAATTGCGGAAAAAAACGAAAAAAATTTTCAAAAATTGAATTCTAGGGGGGGGTATTTTGATTTCTGGGAGGGTATTTTGGTTTCCGGAGGGGTGCATACCCCCTTAAACCCCCCACGCCCAGGTGTGGTTTCACCCCCGCAGAAACATTTTCTTCCCCGCCCCCGAATTGTCACTTTTTCGCAACAACCTTTGAAAGTGTCTTCTTTTGAGCGTTTTTAGCAGTCTTTAGCCTCAAAATCGCCAATTTTTTTGGGATTGGCCTTTTTTGACTATATTTTCTTCATTTTTGTCCAATTTTTTGAGAATTTTTCCAATTTTTATCGTCTAGAAAGAAAAACATCAAGAGAAACGTCGGAAAACAGCTGTTTTAACGCGTATCCTTTGTAATTTAATTAAAATTCATGACGTAAGATAGTGAGCAGTATAGTTTTTCCGTACTCGCAGCTAAAAATACGAAATATGTGTTACTCAATCGGATTTGTCATGTAATCAGGCACCTAGATTGGTGGTACACCTATATAACTTTATGATGATCTTCATGAACAGCTATATACGTGCTTAAGTAGACAACTGCATACCTAGCGCATACTTCAATGCACCAAACATCGGCGATATCGTAGAAAAATAGGATGGGTTCCTATTCTTACGATTTTAGTCGGCGACATCGCCGACAAAAATCGTAAAAGTCGGCGATATCGCCGACAAAAATCGGGAAAATCGGGGCACTTCTGAACCGGGAAAAAGTGTCAGCGATGTCGGCGATATCGCCGATTTTTACTTCTGAACCGGGCTTTACGCACTGAATGCTTTAATGCATTAGAACAAGAAGTAACGAATTATTTGAGTTTACGTCTTTCTGTCAAAATTCCACAAATTTCCAGGGGCTTTGCGCGGAGTTTTAGGTAAAGTCAAAGAAATTTAAGCACTTTTTTGCACACAAAATTGTTTGAAATTTCGAAAATTTTCGCAAAACTTCTACGCCAGAAATCATTTTGACCAAAAGTAGACAATATAAAACGGCGAAAAAAACGTATTATGTAGTACATAAATAGGTCAAACTCATTATATCCGTTACATTTGACAACCGGTGCTGTCGATCGCAAGCATAGGTGGGCAGCACCAAAATTCTGGGGGGGGTGAAAAAATTTCTGGAGGGGGTGAAAAAATTTTTAAAGGTCAAAAAATGGTCTTAAAAATGGTCGTATGGCGAAAAAACACCATTTTTCGACGTTTCTCATCGAGCACTATCCAATGGCATCAAAAAATTGCTGAAAAAGCAAAAAAAAATTTCTGGGGGGTATTTTGATTTCTGGGGGGGTGGTATTTCAACTCCTGGGGGGTGCATACCCCCCAAACCCCCCACGCCCCTGTGTGATCGCAAGTACTAGTACATTACGATAGTGATAGATGCGAAGTGTGCTTGCTCATGCTGGGATTTATTCAGATTTTTTTGAATATTGATTAGTTGTGTGCAATGTAAAATATCAACCGGCTAGGCTATGCCCTAACTACAACTGCAATGCATAGGTACATGAATATAGCAAAGAAAAATGGGATCTACCCGCCACCGTTTTTTAGCCGATTCAAATAAGCTACAGTAACCAACACTGTAGATTCAAATAAGCTACAGTGACCAACACTATTTTTATTGATGCGAGTCAGAACGTGTTTGATAATTTTAGTGTAAAGTTTGGTCAATGTAGCTTATTGAATCGGCTAAAAAACGGTGGTGGGTTAATTGTATACTAGATCCGAAAAATGCTCCGATGGAACAAAAAAGATGAATATACTTGGAATTGTGGATTATTAAGGATGTAAAAGGAGGGGACTAGGAAGAATCTACCTAAAGTCGCAAAATCTGCTAAAAATCACACTTTCTCTAAGCCACGCAAAAAATCGAAGTATATTCTGCGGTCAACTCATTAGAATAAATATTTAACCATAAAAATGATTGAAAAAGCAGCACGTTAGCTATGCAGCAGCTATGGGAAATGATATCGAGTAACAGTCTTTCTAAGCCAATTGAATAAAATAGCAAACATCGATGCATCCAAAACAATTGCAAGAATTGATGGTTCAAAACAGTAGGAAACGCATGAGTTGACTTGAAACAGACTAAATGTAGGTACACTAGCATGCCCGTAACGATTGTGTGCACTAATCAATCGGCCCCTGCTTTGCTTGCTATAATGCTCATAGCAAAATAAAACAACTTTAAATACAATACCACTAAGTTTTCTTTCAATCAGGATACGAAGCTAGTCAGTGTTGCTACTTGCCAGCAATTTAAAAAAGGAAACATAGATTTCGTTTATTATCTGAAATTTTGAAAATTATTTAAAAAAGACACTTTTTAGAGGCCGCAGAATATACTTCGATTTTTTGAGTTGCTTAGAGAAAGTGTGATTTTTAGCAGATTTTGCGACTTTAGGTAGATTCTTCCTAGTCCCCTCCTTTTACATCCTTAATAATCCACAATTCCAAGTATATTCATCTTTTTTGTTCCATCGGAGCATTTTTCTTTGCTTGAAAAAATACTTGTACTTCCGAAATTTTGGAGAGGACTGGCCCCCCTACAGTCACGCCAAAAGTGGTTTGAAAGTGCACCTAAGATTGGGGTTTCTCTTAATCGTTATGAGAAGGCGTTGTATCTTGGATTTTTTGAAGAGGCGATACCTGAGAAACTGAATAATTGCTATTTCGACTGTTTCACATAATTGGGCATAAATTTCAAGAGTTTGTATTAAGCGTACGATAAGTTAAAACACGCCTTTTCATTCTGTCATTTAATCAACGCCTTTACACATCCACACTCATCGACCTCCGTTGCTATTCTTCGTAGCTTTCCAGTCAGCTCGTTTTTACTGCTTCGGATGTATCTTTCCCGTTCAGCTCGTTTTCGCTATTCCGATGAGCTACTCGTACAGCTTTTCGAGTGTGGGTAAAATCCGGAAACGGACACGTATATTATTGTGCACACGGTTCTATCAGAGGTTTCTCCGCCCATGGGGTAGTCCAAAGTCCGTGTATGTAGTGCCCATCAGGGTGAACAAACCAAACTTCGTTTCCGGCAAAATTTCTCCCACTGAAGGGGGTTTAGGGGCTCAGCAATGGGGTACCCATTATTCATATGTGTAGCTAACCCCGGTTCCGTCGGGGGTGTCTGTTTCACACAACTTCGGTCATAAATTTTAAAACTATGAGAATAAACTCACAGATACTGTCGTTGAAAATTCTTCGTCTTACTGTCGTTGAAAATTCTTAGAATTTATGCACGAAGTTATGTGAAACAGACTATAGTCTTAAGTGCTGCAGGAAACGCGGTTCCCCATGTAGGGCCCATCAGGATGAACACCCAAATCCAGTTTCCGGTTAAATTTCTCCCACTGAATGGGGGTTTAGGGGCTCGGAAATGGGGTAACCCATTATTCATAAGTGACGTTCACCCCGGATTCGTCTGGTGTTTCTCCGCCCTGGGGGTAGTCCAAAGTGCTGGAAATAGGATATTCAAAGTAGGGCCTATCAACGTGAACACCCTCTACTCAACCCCTTTCCGGCGAAATTTCTCTCACTGAAGGGGTTAAGGGGCATGAAAACAGGGTACCCAATTATTCATATGGTAAGCTAACCGCGATTCCGTCGGGGGTTTCTCCGCCCTGGGGGAAGTCCAAAGTGTCGGAAACGGGGCTCCCCCAGTAGGGCCTATTAGAATAAACACCCAACCCTGTTTCCGGCAAAATTTCTCCCACTGAAGGGGGATTTAGGGGCTTGGAAACGGGCTACCTAATTATTCATTTGTGAAGCTGACCCACGTTCTGTCAGGAATTTCTTTGCCCTGGGGGTGGTCCAAAGTGCCGGAAAAAGGGTTGGGGTGTTCAACCTGATGGGCACCACTTGGGGAACCCTAGTTCCAGCACTTTAGACTACCCCCAGGTCGGAGAAACTCCCGACGGAACCGGGGTCAGCTTCAAATATAAATAATGGGTCACCCCATTTTCGAGCCCCTAAACCCCCTTCAATGAGAGAAATTAACCTGGAAACGGGGTTAGAGGTTTTTAACCTGGGCACTACTTAAGGAACCCTGGTTCCTGCACTTTGGACTATCCCCAGGACATAGGAACCCCTGACGGAATCGGGGTCAGCTTCACATATGAATAATGGGGTACTCCATTTCCTAGCCCCTAAAACCCCCGTTCAGTGGGAGGAATTTCGCCGGAAACGGGATTAGGGGTTTTTACCATGATGGACACTACTTAAAGAATCCCGGTTCCGGCCTTTTAGACTACCCCACAGAGCGGAGAAACCCTCGACGGAACCGGGGTCAGCTTCACATATGAATAATGGGTTACCCCGTTGCCGAGCCCCAGTGGGAGAAATTTTGCCGGGAACGGGTTGGGGTGTCTACCCAGATGATTTCTGATTGAGGAACCCCGGTTCCGGCACTTTGGACTACCCCAAGGCGGAGAAAACCGCGACGGAACTAGGGTCAGTATCACATATGAATAATAAGGTAGGTACCTCATCTCCGAGCCCCTAAACTCCCTTCAATGAGAGAAATTTTGCCGGAAACGGGATTGGGGTGTTCATCCTAATAGACCCTAATTGGTGAACTCCGTTTCGGGCACTTTGGACTACCCTCAGGACGGAGAAACTCCCGACGGAAACGGGGTTAGATTCACAAATGATTAATGGGGTACCCCGCCTCCTAGCCCCCAAACTTCCTTCAATTGGAGAAATTTAGCCGGTAACGGGATTCGAGTGTTCACTTTAATAGGCCCTACTTGGGAAACTCCGTTTCCGGAGAAACCCCGACGGAACCGGGGTCAGCTACACATATGAATAATGTGGTACCCCGTTTCCGAGCCTCTGAACCCCCTTCAGTGGAAGAAATTTTGTCGGAAACGGGGTTGAGGGTGTTCAACCTGATGTGCCCTACTTGGGGAACCCCGTTTCCGGTACTTTTGACTACCCCCAGGGCGGAGAAACCCCCAACGGAACCGTGTGCACAATAATAGGACCTTTTGAACAATTTCCCCGCCACCGTTTTTTAGCCGATCCATAATAGCTGCAGTAGCGAAACTTTACATACAAATAGCTTATGACTTCTTGTCTGTACACCTGAAAAAATTTACTTTCATACCTAAAATTTGATTACTGTATCTTTATTTCGTCTCTCAAAAAACGGTGGCGGGAAATTGTTGAAAAGATGCCAATATTATACGTTTTCGTTTCCGGATTTTACCAATCGTTTCCGTTTCCATTTTCGTTTCCGTCTCTGGATTTACTTTATCCTAGCTTTTCCGACTGCTCGTTTTCGCAGTTCGGATGGGCTATTTTAGCTTTCGCCTTGGGCTTTGATCCGTCAAGATGATGTTTCATCTCCGGATTAGATAGTACAATGTTTTGGGTAATTGAGCACTGGTTCGGATCGCGAAAGCAATCTTTTTCGCAAAAACTTGTACATGAAAATCAATTTTCAGCGATCTAGCGAGCAGCAACAAAAGTGTTTTCTAGGCAGCTTACGTTAGCGTAATTTTGCATAACCTCGTATGCATTCTAATCGCTGTGCGCAGTATCCTGATTGCTACTAAAAAATCAGGATACTTTGCATAGCAACCGATAAGTATATGGAGTTTTGCTGTGCAACAATGTATTATCGTAGGCTACCTAATGGGCGCACATGGACAGAAAACAATAGCACGGAAATTCGAACCGAGCCTAATCATCGTTCATTAAATAATTAATTTTTACAATATTTTTGGACAGAAAATTATGAAGCAATAAAAAACGCAACAGCATGAAGATGCATGCTGCCGACTGTCGTGTTATGCTAATTGGTTAAAAACAAACACTATAATTACGAGGGCAGGTAGCCCGCCAACGGCACAACTATGGCCGTGAAGGCACACAAATAAAACAATAAATGCGTAAGGGCGAAAGCCTGCCCACTACGTGACGAAATACGACGAGAGACTTTTCCTGCAGCCAGCAGGGAAAATACTGGGAGACTACGTGCAGAAAAATACGTCGCACGGAAAAGAAAAACGGCACAGCATACAAGCTGGCGAAAAACTGGGGAAGCTCAATGTAAAATTATAAAGTTTTTAAAGTGGAAAAAGAATCGTAATATCGTCAAAACTGCGCTCGCACGCAGTTTTAAACGATACGAAAAAGAGGCGTAACAAACGCGGACAAAGAAACGCGGAATGGATCTACGAGAATAACAATGAGCCTATGGGCAAAGCCTACGGTAAAGAATGTACAAACGAAATAGACACGAATATGAGACACACACATATGGAGTTTTAACACACGTATGATATGATAGCACACATACAAATTCGTACTCAAGTCGCATTAAGCCCGAGTGCCCATTTTCCTATCCCGGATTTTTATTGAAAATATGTGTGGGAAAGGAAATGAAGATATGATAATTTTTAAGAGGGAAGGTGGTCCCGGGCGACACACTAAAGCGTTACGCTGAGTGGTCGCGTACGCAAATGGAAAATTAAGCACGAAATTGAGCATCTAGGGCAAACAGTCATCGGCATGTATGTATCAAATAGCACAAAGACGAATGGAATTTCAAGCGCTGAACCAACGCAACGAAAACGGGGTGTAGAGCCATCTCTGCAATATTATTAAATAGAAGAATAATAAAAGAAGCTTTACTTTTTAAGTGTGAAATGTAATCATTGAGTTCGTCAAGGTTGATCCCGACCTTACCTTAAGAAAATTACCTTAATACAACCATTAAAGTCGTTAAGGTGAAGCCCGGCAACCCAATCACCTTGGAGAAAACCATCAAACGCTTAAGAGTCAATATCTGTAAGAATCACCTTGCTGTAATAGTGACTTACATGAGCAAACAAAATAATTTTTCTTTGTTTTAACATATATTGCACAACTTTTTACGCTGATTCCGAATCTGAAAACCGTTTTACACAAAAATGACTTTTTGCTGACTTATAGGGGTGTAAAGAGTGAAAAATCGGAATATGTGCCGAATTTCATATGTTGATTAATATTCTCCGGAATAATTAACATTTTTCAATGCAGTTTTTTTTAAATTGCAGAAGATTAAATGGGCGTTACAAAAAGTATGAAAAGTTTGTTTACCGGATCATCCCACGGGATACAGCAGTCAATAAAAGTCAAAAATATTAATTTTTGCACTTGCAACATTTTTACTTTTTTAGCCATAAGTCCAGAGTGGTCATACAGAATCGAACCTTATTTCACCACAATATGTGCCACCTATGTATCCGTTTCTGTGTAAAAAATGAAGGATATGTGATGTATAGTTATTGATCACTTTTGACAAACGTGAAATTAACTCATGTGTTCATATTTCAAAAATGATACATTCGAGCTATAAATAATTTAACGTTTCGATCTATAACTCCAGAACTGTAAAACATTGTGCGACTGCATTATACTACAGCTTGAACCATCTATGTGCCTAAGTGCTTGCAAAAGATCATGCGTATACCTTAACAGGTTGTTGACCATTTCTGACAAACGGTAATTGAACTCAATTAGTCAGAGTCGAAAAAAACATACATGTGTGGTACAAATAACTTTCCTTTTAGAGCTGTAATTCGGAAAATAAAATTCATCTTGTGGCCACATTACACCACAATTTGCACTATCTATTTGCCTAATTATATGCAAAAATCCATCTATATATGTGTGACATTTATTGACCATTTGTGGACAACGTAAACTTAGCTCCATTGGTCAAAATCAAAATGTCACACATTGGTGCTTCAAAAAATTTTTCTTTCGGCTCTGTAACTCAAGAATTAGGACACATTTTTTAACCGCATTACACCACAGTCTCTACCATATATGTCCCTAATTGTACACAAAAAAATCATCTGCATGTTCTACGTACTTATCTATCAGCCATATTTCACAAGTGTGAACTTAAGCTAATTGGTCAAAGTGAAAAAATGCATGCTTTTGTTTCAAATAATTTTATTTTCTATTTCTAACGAGAAGTAAAATCTATCTGGTGACCATACTACGCCACGGTTCGCACTATCTATTTGCCTAATTGCATGCGAAAAATTCATACATATATGTTGGATTATATTTCTTTATTATTTTTACCTGTAGAAAATCCTAACATAAAGCGATATGTTTTATATCGTCAAAATTCAATTGTCAAAACATTCTGAATGAATCAATGTGTCTTCAACGTCATCTGCCTCATCATCTAGATTTAGGTTTGGTTGGAAAAAATCTTCTAAGCAGTCATCTTCATCAGTTTCATTTGGGACAATTGCTTCTCTTTTTCGTGCTTCCCGCGACCAAAATCCTGCAATTTGCTGCCATGATAAAAACTCGGATTGCCTGAATTGGGGCAATCTTCGCATTTCAGTTGCAGTCTCCCTTGGATCGCACTTTCTTCGAGCCTTAATCCCATCATCAAATTTTTTAAGCAAATATTGGCGCTGGTTTTCTGTGAATGCTTTACAAGATCTTTTTTGCCTTAAAGCCCAGCCAGTTGGTAATCTTTGGATTGAATCATCTTCTGCATTAAATCTCCCAGAATTGCTGCAAAACTTCATTTAGACTTAGAAGCCGAGGCATTAGCTGCCAATTTTCTATTTGTTTCTTGTACGTTGTAATAGCTGCATCACGCAATGTCAGTCGTTCAGGCTGAAACTGGTGATTTTCTAACTCCATGTGATTTTCAAGGGATCGATGTCTCTGAAATGATTTCACGCAACCAGGAATAGTACAAGTAAACAGTTGCAAAGATCTTGCTGAGCTGTCTTCTTCTGGTAAAACTGGCACAAATGTTGCTGTTGACTGATCCCTTGTCATGGGCTCTTCTAGGATGAAGAAACAAGAAACAAATAGAAAATCGGCAGCTAATACCTCGGCTTCCAAGTCTAAATGAAGTTTTGCAGCAATTCTGGGAGATGTATGCAGATGATGATTCAACCCAAAGATTACCAACTGGCTGGGCTTTAAGGCAAAAAAGATCTTGTAAAGCATTCACAGAAAACCAGCGCCAATATTTGCTTGAAAAATTTGATGATGGGATCAAGGCTCGAAGAAAGTGCGATCCAAGGGAGACTGCAACTGGAATGCGAAGATTGCCCCAATTCAAGCAATCTGAGTTTTTATCATGGCAGCAAATTGCAGGATTTTGGTCGCGGGAAGCACGAAAAAGAGAAGCAATTGTCCCAACTGAAACTGATGAAGATGACTGCTTAGAAGATTTTTTCCAACCAGACCCAAATCTAGATGATGAGGCAGATGACGTTGAAGACACATTGATTCATTCAGAATGTTTTGACAATTGAATTTTGACGATATAAAACATATTGCTTCATGTTAGGATTTTCTACAGGTAAAAATAATAAATAAATATAATCTAACATATATGTATGAATTTTTTGCATGCAATTAGGCAAATAGATAGTGCGAACCGTGGCGTAGTATGGTCACCAGATAGATTTTACTTCTCGTTAGAAATAGAAAATAAAATTATTTGAAACAAAAGCATGCATTTTTTTCACTTTGACCAATTAGCTTAAGTTCACACTTGTGAAATATGGCTGATAGATAAGTACGTAGAACATGCAGATGATTTTTTGTGTACAATTAGGGACATATATGGTAGAGACTGTGGTGTAATGCGGTTAAAAAATGTGTCCTAATTCTTGAGTTACAGAGCCGAAAGAAAAATTTTTTGAAGCACCAATGTGTGACATTTTGATTTTGACCAATGGAGCTAAGTTTACGTTGTCCACAAATGGTCAATAAATGTCAAACATATATAGATGGATTTTTGCATATAATTAGGCAAATAGATAGTGCAAATTGTGGTGTAATGTGGCCACAAGATGAATTTTATTTTCCGAATTACAGCTCCAAAAGGAAAGTTATTTGTACCACACATGTATGATTTTTTCGACTTTGACCAATTGAGTTCAATTACCGTTTGTCAGAAATGGTCAACAACCTGTTAAGGTATACGCATGATCTTTTGCAAGCACTTAGGCACATAGATGGTACAAGCTGTGGTATGATGCAGTCGCACAATGTTTTACAGTCCTGGAGTTATAGATCGAAACGTTAAATTATTTATAGCTCAAATGTATCATTTTTGAAATTTGAACACATGAGTTAATTTCACGTTTGTCAAAAGTGGTCAATAACTATACATCACATATCCTTCATTTTTTACACAGAAACGGATACATAGGTGGCACATATTGTGGTGAAATAAAGTTCGATTCTGTATGACCACTCTGGACTTATGGCTAAAAAAGTAAAAATGTTGCAAAAGCGAAAATTCATATTTTTGACTTTTATTGACTGCTGTATTCCGTGGGATGATCCGGTGAACAAACTTTTTATACTTTTTGTAACGTCCATTTAATCTTCTGTAATTTAAAAAAACTGCATTGAAAAATGTTAATTATTCCGGAAAATATTAATCAACATATGAAATTTGGCACATATTCCGATTTTTCACACTTTACACCCCTATAAGTCAGCAAAAAATTATTTTTGTGTAAAACGGTTTTCAGATTCGGAATCACCGTAAAAATTTGTGTAATATATGTTAAAATTGAGAAAAATTAATTTTTTACTTATGTAAGGTTAAGGTGGTCCTTACAGAAACTGACTCTTAATAGGAGCGTTAAGGCTTCAGTCGAGCAACCGGTCTTAAGGTAGGTAGACATTAAAAAAGTGAGCCTTAATTAATGGCTGCACTAAGGTAGAGTCCAGCAACCGAAATTAAAATCGAGCATTAAACTTCCCTTAAAGTCGAGCAGCCAGATTTTTTAATGGTTCCGTTAAGGTGGAAATCTGACTTAACGCGACCATTAATTAATGGTTGCGTTACAGGTGACCATTAACGTAAAAATAAACATTAGTCAATGGTCGAGTCGAGAAACCGGGCCCAGAGGCTGTGTTTGGCGTCTCGCTCGCCCTTCCTACCTGACCAGCGCTAAGGTTAGCAAGTTAGCCCCGTAAGTAAATATCCTGTCTCCGCCTAGGTAGCTTATAGTACATAGGTACCGGCGGGGGCAGGCCTAATATTCACACTATGCATACAAACGTGCGTTTGTTTAAAATAAGTCGTTTCAAACTATTTTTTTTCGATGTAGAAAAATCCAATGCAACTAACAAGACATAAAACAGGTCACCTACTTACCAGACGTATTCTTGGAAGAGGGGGTTCAAGGCCCCAAAATGGCTATTGACCCCTGCAAAATGGCTGCGACCCCTTCCCTCCAGAATTATCGATTACCTGTAAAAATTGTAAAAAGCGAGCCCTAAGCCTTTTAAGCCCATTTCTGGCTCAAAAATCTCAAATTTTCGGCGCTTCGCGCCATACACATTTTTTTACCATATTTTGTTTAAATTTATTGAATTTTTCAAATTTTAATTCATAATTTTTTAACGTTTTTATGTTCTAGAAAGTACGAGCATTGTCTGAAACGTCGAAAAAAGTGTTTTTGACGTGTATCCATCCCTTTTCAGCCCAAAAAAGCACTTTCTAAAAATTTATGGTTTTGACTCACCCAGAATTCTCACCTTGCATATGTTTGCTACTTAATCTATTTTGTTTTACTTTTACGAAAAATGAATGCTTCATATGTGTTTACAATGCAAGGCTTGTTATTTTTCAGATTTGGATACGTAAGGCTGTTAATTTACCATACATAGCTTACTTTCAATTTACTGTTGTTATACCGACTTGATTTGGTCAGTCCTCGATTAACTGTTTTCTGGATTGCGTACTTGGATAATTTCCCAAGGAAAGCAAGAGCAATACTTAAGAAGCTGAATACATTCTATATCTGCTATCCGTACCATTTGTTCTTATTTTTGTTCGGACATGGAACTCCTTGAAGTTTTTACCATATTTGTCAGCGTTTTATTTGTTGTTGATGCAAGTTCTGGAAATTGCTCTGCCGGCAAGGAGAGCGGCATCATGCAGAAACTTGTTGGAAAACTATCCGTGAGTTGCTGTGCTTATTTTAAGATGTCTAAAGTGCAGAATGTTGGTTCAGTCGTGAAATTGTTTTCGAATTTTTACAAAACTTACAGAAATGGTTAAAATCAGGCGCGGAAAAATACTTTCACGAATATCCGTCCGATATTAAGGGAGCTAGGCACTTATTCAGCTTTAGGGCCGATCGAATTTTTTTAAACTTTTTCCTTAACATTAGGGTATACCTATACGATTTGACCTGATGTATTTATACATAATTTCTCTTGCTTTCAGGCCTTCCGAATGCCTTTTACTTAATTTATCTTGTTTTAGGTAGGTATTGGCTTTTGGGAAACTCGTTTATTTTAACACCCATCGGATTTTTTCCTATCTTTTTTAACCATTGTATGTACAATATTATCGTCTGTTTTCTCTTTTTAGGCTTTGCCATCCTTTTAAAACTTTACCTTGGTTTAGGCTTAGAAAAGTGCATTGGCTGGACACTAGGGAAAGTTAAGCCTGATTAGGTACATGGGGTTGCCCGTAGCGGAGCGAGCGAAGCCGGAGGGCAATCCTTCACGTGCTAGGCTGACCTCTCTTAGTGCCCCATCCATAT
>JAVLUZ010000141.1:5331861-5529916 GCA_036768485.1 Mermis nigrescens
GATCACCCGACAAGAAGCAGCCAGCAATATTAGGGCTGAGGGGATCGAAGCCGTTAGGTCTCTAAGGGTCCAAAGATCGAAAGCCATTCAGAGCCGCGCGATCGGGGCCAGCACTAAGCGTAGACTTAAGTACCTACGTACCTAGGTAAATCTCGAAGGTAATGTTAGGCCGGTCTGTGTCGCTCTTGTAGACGCAGGCCCCTACATTTACATAAAAATTGATTTCCATGCGCTAGGTTTCGTGAAATAGACTAAGTATAAAATCCTTTTGTAATCAGAAATAGACTCAAGAATTGTAATACATGCGAAATGTTTTGTGAAAAATACTATATACTCATGTTTCCAATTATGGAGAAATTTGATTTAAATATTAGAAGCACAATGAGTCTCTGAATTGCATCAGTAGTTACAAATGACCACCACTATCGTCACTATTTTTCGAGCTGTAAAATGTTTTGGAACTTACGATTTGCGAAGAAAATTGGATAGATTTGATAAATAGCGAAAATCTTTATTAGGTGGCCCTAATAGTAATCGTCAGGCCCGGCCCGTGCATCGTGAGCATACGTGGGCAGCAAGAAATTTCTGGGGGGGGGTGCAAGATTTTTTTGAAGGTCAAAAAATGGCCTTAAAAACGATGGTATGGTGATAAAAACACCATTTTTCGACGTTTCTCATCAAGCACTATCCATTGGCATCAAAAAATTGCGAAAAAAGCGAAAAAAAATTTCAAAAATTGAATTCTGGGGGTATTTTGATTTCTGGGGGGGTATTTTGGTTTCTGGGGGTGCATACCACCCCCACGCCCAGGTGTGATCGTGAGACCTGATGCGAGAACAAAAAAATGGGGCCCTCTTTACGAAAATTTCTCATGCAAATTTATAATGTATGTACATCAGTCATTTTTACCGTATTTTATTTACCTTACATAAGTAGAGAGACAAAAGCACACACACACACACACACACACACACACACACACACACACACACACACACACACACACACACACACACACACACACACACACACACCTTATAAAGGCTTTCGTCTATAGTCTGTTTCATTTAACTTTGCGCTTTTATTCTATATTTTTCCGCAAGAATCAGGCTACAAAAGTGGTTTAAAATTTTAATGTAGTAATGCTGCTTAACAATGACATATGTACGTCTCCATATCACTCGATATACTGTAGAATATCATATTTATCGCACTAGTTTAAAACGCTTTTGTGGTCACTTTAAATTTTTGCAAAACCTCAAAGCTAAATGAAACAGACTATAGCTTTCACCGCTGCAAATTTTTCAATAACTTGGAATAATTCATCAGCTTTCCTTTTTTGTTCAATATAAATAATAGCCAAATTGGAAAGTTTCTCTTAACCCAAGGTTGACCGCATGGATACATTTTAATGATCTTTAGTTTCGAGAAGCTCCTCTCTGCACCAGCTACCGTAACAGGCAAAGTCAGTAAAATTCGCAATGTGATACAACAATTTGGAAATATTTCAGCAAGTCCTTTTTTGTAAATGAATTTCGATCGAGCAGACTCAGGTCGGATTTCGATTCATACAGCAATAATTTTTGAAAGCGTAACCAATTCACTTGCCAAGTCACTTGCATCAATGTCCATATTATTATGTCGCTGACATTTTCTGAGCTTAATTTTCTAAAAATAAATAAAAAGCTGAATTTGTCAAAAAAATTTTGAAGTAAAATAAATCTTTCGTTCAAAAAGAGTTTAAGGCTGATTCAAATAAATGTTTGAAAAAGTCGATTTCAAACTGTTCTGTAACATCTGTTGGTTTATCATAACGTTAATAATCAAATTGCCGCCGTTTTTTCACATCGGAGGTCAAACAAAAGGAGAAAGAATTCGCTCGAAACAAAACGAGAATGGGGAATATTTATCATTTATTATAAAAAATAATTAGAAATCAACACATGCAATTTGACGAAAATGTAACTCGTACAGTTAGAGTGAAATTAGGTTACACTGGCCAAAGTCATCAACACAAAAATAGTCCAATTTTCGTTTGCAGACTAAAGCCTTTCAGTAATTCAGCAAAATTTAGATAAGTGGAAACAAAACGCAAGCAATGCATTTTAGAAATGCAGAAGCATCAAGTGTTTTAATCTAAAAGAATTTCTCTACGAAAATTTCTCACAAAAATGTTTTTGATCATGAAGTTCATAGTGTTCACCGCGCGTGAAAAAAATTTCGTACACTGATGATATTTTTACTATTATGCAACTTGATAAAAAGAGCTCCATTACGTATGCGCCCTTTGCTGTTATCCAGTCATGACAAAGTTCTGTCTGCAATTCGCCGTACTGTTTTCAACATTATAAAGAAAAGCAGTAGGCACCTATTGTCAAAGCTAAGCCAGGGAGGCCTCGATCCATTTTTATTGTGTTATGATTTGATTTATATACCTATAATACACTTAATTTAGAATTTTTATCAAACTAAAATGTAGATAAGAAATGAGAAAAATTTGAGGCCTTTTTTGTCCTGAGGCCTGAGGCACAGGCCTCGGTCGCCTCACCCACAGGCCGGCCCTGGTAATCGTTTGGCTGCAATATTTATGCAAATCCACATAGACGGCTTTTACATGTTGATATGATTAGTATTTTAAAATATATTTGCTTATTACTGTAATACCATATGACCTAAAGTCGATGTTCAAGAACAGGTTTGCCAAGCACCGTTGTTTTTCCACTTTTTGGTCTATTTGTCAACCAAAATTTTGGGAAATGGAAAAATTTCTGTGCTTGATTGGCATTTGCAGAAAATTTTTGTTATGTTAGAATGCGTTTTAGAGAGGTTAAACTTCAAAAATTTTCCGCGCCGGGTTGATTTAATTACAAATACAAATACAAATACAAATATTTTATTTTCGTCGCACAAAAAAAAGAACACAATAAGAAAAGAAACATTAATATACAATGAAATACAATTATAAATAAACATTCGACATGAATCATCATACAAAATCACATATTCTAAAAGCAAGAAATTATTAATTAAAGTACATTTATACGAGATTAGTGCAAAAGACGAAGGTAGGCGCGCAGGCTAAATAAATTATGCACTTAGAACACGCCCCCTAGCAAATACCCCGTTAGATCAACTTTTTCAACTTTTCACGGAGGGAAGCAACACTAGGAGATCTTACAACAGCTTCAGGGAGAGAATTCCATACGTGAATCCACCTATTGGATAAATCATACCCACGAACATCAAGCCGAAAAGGAGTGCATTCACATTTCATTGAATTTTGAGCACGCGTGTTGTTTTCACAAAAAGTAAAAAAGTCGGCTTGCTGCAAAACGCATCTACCACTCAATATCTGATACATCATACACAGATCACTACGCAATCTGCGAATCTCCAGGCTATCCAATTCTAAGGAACTGAGTCTTTCAGCATAAGAAAGTCCCCGAAATCCAATAATTTTACGTGTAAATTTCCTTTGAACATTTTCGATCATTGAAACATGGGTCTTACGGTATGGATTCCAAATAGTGCTACAATACTCAAGAAGCGGTCTGACGTAAACAGTAAAAGCCCTAGACATATTTAGTTTATTTTTCTTACTTGTCGTTAATCCTTAAGCCGCGCCGCGCCAATTGCAGCATTTTTATCGACAATCTAGTCTAGAACTTCACTATGATTGAAAATCCTTATCTTCTGCACGAATTTGGCTATTTTTTTAATGCAAAAATGCGTTTTAGAGAGTTAAAATTTCAAAATTTTCTGGCGCTTCGCGCCATTTGATAAATTATAGCTTTTATTGTCAAAAGCGACTTCAGAATTAATTAAAATGCTTTACTGAAGGAAGGAAATTCAAGTTTCAACAGAAATAAGGAATACTGATCGTGATATTCCTAGTAGAGCGCGGAATTTTTATTCAAGAAATGCATCAAAGAGGGTGTGGGTAAAATCCGGAAATGGAAATGGTTATGGATAATGGAAAATGGGTAAAAGCCAGAAATGGAAAATGGAAATGGAAAACGGAAAAAAGGGTGAAAGCCGGAAAATGGAAAATGGAAAACGGAAAAATGGGTAAAAGCCGGAAATGGAAATGGAAAATGGAAAATAGAAAAGTGGGTAAAAGCTGGAAATGGAAAATGGAAAATTTTTCATTATTACATTTATTTATGGAAATCATCCTTTCTTGGAAGTTTTAGTTTAAATTGAAGAAGTTTCGGTTTTTCTACATATCTTTTTCAAATTCCGTATAACCGGCAGTAATTATTTGCAGTCAACTGCAGGTAACATAGCACACAATGTAAAATTACATGCAGTCAAAAACCAGCGGCTTAGACTGAAGGTAATATAGCACACAACGTAAAATTATATGCAGTCAAAAACCAGCGGCCTAGACTGCAGGCAATATAGTACACAATGCAAAATTATATGCAGTCAAAAACCAGCGGCCTAGACTGCAGGTAATATAGCACACAATATGATATTATATGCAGTCAAGTTGAATGTTTATTGATAAGGGAAGCTGGCGCTTTGCTCGCATTTTAACCTGTAGTAGATGGTTTTAGAAGGCACCTTTATTTAAGATGGTCTGGCAGATTTGCTTCTTCAATAGAGAATGTTTTTTTGCGCTGCATGGGTAGCAGCTTCAATATCCACCCATTAGCGCATTTTGATGGGCCAGCGTAAGCTTTGGTCCTGCATGATAGATATTGCGTAGCTGTTGCTGTTCTTGTCCTCATTCTAGGGAATTGTTTTACTTTAGTGGAAATAAAATTATACAGCAGGTACATACATATGATACTGGTAAGAAGGGTGTGTGTGGCGATAGCAATTGCTTGCGGATTCAGATTGGTGCCAGACATGGGCTAAGCCTAAGGCATAAATGGAGCAAAAATTGTGGAGCGAGCGGAGCAATTTTTGCTCCATTTATCTCAGGCTCAGCCCATGCGCTGGCATCAATTGAATGCACATAACTAAGCCTAAGCCCAAGACATTGTTGAACCCGCTCAGTCACAGTCCCCCGATGCTTCAGAGACTAATTCAAAACATTCCCAAATGCTTTTCGGAATCCACATTGGCGAATAAACTTGAAGCATTTTATTTCCACTAAAATAAAACAATTCCCCAGAATGAGGACAAGAACAGCAGCAGCTATTCACTATATATCATGCAGGACCAGAGTTTACGCTGACCCATCAAAATGCGCTAATGGATGACTGGGCAGCTATTGAAGCTGCTACCCATGCAGCGCAACAGAACTTTTCCTATTGAGGAAGCAAATCTGCCATCTCAAATAAAAGTGCCTTCTAAAACCATCTAGCGAGCGAAAAGCGCCAGCTTCTTATATTAATAAGTATTTAAATTGACTGCATATAATTTTATGTTGTAAGCTATATTACCTGCAGTCTAGGCCACTGGTTTTTGACTGCATATAATTTTAAATTGTGGGCTATATTACCTGCAGTTGACTGTGAGGAAGCAAATCTGCCAGACCATCTCAAATAAAAGTGCCTTCTAAAACCATCTAGCGAGTCTTCCCATATCAATAAGCATTCAACTTGACTGCATATAATTTTACGTTGTAAGCTATATTACCTGCAGTCTAGGCCGCTGGTTTTTGACTGCATATAATTTTACATTGTGTGCTATATTACCTGCAGTTGACTGCAAATAATTACTACCCCGTATAACCAGATGCCATAACAATCTGCAGTAAACTCAAGAATGTTTTATTAGGTGAAAAAGATAAACGTACCTATTTGATTCATTCATAATACAGGGCAAGCAACTTATTGTCCACAGTTTACACTTCAGAGGGCCTCTTTTTTATTCTCGCATGAAAGCTGCGCCAATAAGGTCACAACAACTTGTAGGTACATGGAAGTATGGGAAGATTCTACCACTGATTCTATCGCCTACAGAACCCTCTGAGCCCACGTGGGGCTGGGACTGCCTGCAGAAAAGTTCTGCTCTACATCATTCAGGACGTAAAATGGTTTATTTTCAAAGTTTTCGGTCATAGATGTTTATGGACTGAAAAACGATGGGTACACGTCAAAAACACTGATTTTCGACGTTTTAGACAATGCTGGTTCTTTGTTAGAACATAACGTAAAAAAATTTCGAAAAAAGTTGAAAAAAATTGTGTGGATTGAACAAAATATGGTCAAAAAAATGTAAGTGTGGCGCTGAGCGCCAAAAATTTGAAATTTTCGAGCCAAAAATGGGCTAAAACGCTTAAAAAAGGCACACTTTTTACGACTTTTAACAACTTTCACAGAAAATCGATAATTCTTGGCTGGAGTCGCACACAGCCATTATGCGGGGAGGGGGGGGTTCAGTTGGCATTCTGGGGGTCAAAACCCTCCAAACCCATCTCCAAGAACACGTTTGACTGCTACCAAGTAAAGAGCTGAACCTATGAAAAATGAAGAATTTTAGTTAGAGCCACACGACTACAATTGCGCCTGTATTTAGGGGGATTAGGGGGCACGTTCTTTTCCGTGCCCCCCCCCCGAGATGAAATGAGAAAATAATTTTTTCTCAAATCCCCCTTTGCTTTTTTAGCAAAAAATCGCAAAAATGTTTGGCGTATCGCGTCCAATTTACATTTATTAATTGATAGTTCAACACGTGCGATTAAAACACTCCATATTCAATTTTTATACAACCTAAAATAGTAATATATTTTAATGTCAAACACGTATATAACTGTTCAAAATTTTTGGTGAGGGAGGGGTAGCCGGCCATTTCGAGGGAGGTTGGTCAATCACTTCCAGTTTTTATTGAACAAATGGCAAAAATCCAAAAATGGCCTAAAAACGTAAGGTTTTGCAAAACATCGGGGGTTGGGAAGAAAAAGTCTTGGTCTTTGGGGGATGTGGGAACGACCAACTTCTGTTGGAGTGTTTTATCCCTCTTGTTACTTGTGTCTTTGATATGAATGGTCAATTCAAGCAATTCAATTCGTTCTGTCGTAAGGAAATATTTTGGAGATTACTGCAAAATTCATAATTTAAGTTAATTTATCACAAATACACAAAACGCCGGTTTTTGATGGCATTTCGATAGAGAGTAGTTAGTCGTGTCATTTTTATGTGCTGATCACGAATATGCTTATCATTGTACCATAGGTGCACAAGGTCAGATCGGGAGGGGGGGGCGAAATCCCAAATATCCAAAACAGTAAATTTAAAATTCACGATTTTTTTTGCTGTTTTTACGATCAATATGGTCAAAATAGCCTATAAAACGTTTTTTTCGCAGTAATATCACATTTTAAAAGCATTTTTAACCCATTTTGACTGCATTATATCACTTGTAACACTAAAAATGCGAAAATTCATCGATTTTGGGTGCTTTTCGAGTAAAAAGTACTTAAAAGTACTAATCTGGTGCGAAGCGCTGGAGAAATTTTGACGTTTTTACTGCTTTTGACATCGAAGATGATGCAAAAAACGTTCCATCATCTCAAAATCGCCAGACAGTACCTGTCCGGCTAATCCTTCAGGGAGGGGTAATACCCACCCTCACCCCCTATGTGCATGTATGCATTGTACTCGAAAGTATTCTTTAAATTTAATGTGCAAATTTATGCACTGATTTTCATGAAAATTGTTTTTGCACCTTTTTACCTTTTCTGCTCGTTTTGTGAAAAGTCTAAACTTTCTAAACATATTTCACTCATTTCTGACGAAACACATCACTGAACTCGGCTTGCTGGAAAACTCAAAGTAAACTTATCGCGTCTGTTGCTGCAAAATAGATCAAAAATTTGTGACACTTTCTTGCAAATCTTAAATATTTCGAGAAATAAGTGATAGTATCCAATCAAAAAATTTATTTCGCGCTTTTCGAGACTATCTAAAGAATTCGTTTTTAGGACAGGTTTAAGGAATTTATGGAAGCTTCGTTTTGAACCATATTTTATGATTAATCCGAATTTTCACTGCACTTGGCTTGCTGAAAGATACAAAATAAAACATGCGGTAGAAATGCTTTCGCCTCATTTTTTATTAAATGCATATTGCTTATCTTTTCAAGTTATTATCGCTGTGACGGTAATCGTGTGATATATTCTTCTTGGAATTGACGTGACGAGTTTAAGCTCTCTTGGTGACGAGTTTTTTGATTTATTTGAATGCAATGGCCATAAACATTCGAAGAATATGTCCTTTGTGCGGACCGAAGCTCTCAATATTTTGCTTTATTATGAGCGCTTGGGCTATCATTTTCCTGGTAAGCTTGCACGTGTTGGAGCAGTGAGGCAGCACCCTTACCTAAAAAATATCCAGATAACCGATTTCAATATAATTTTATCATATTCTTGCCATATTCTTGCTTAATCTTTCTTATTGAGCACTGGTAAGAAAATAGTAATCTTAATAGATTTCTATCAGGTGTTCAAAGTTTTTTATTTCAAAAATGTCAAGATTTAAATGCGGCTATAACTCTGAATCTTCTGTTGCTCAAATTCTCTTTCAATTTATTAACGCAAGGACTAATTTCAGTTATACGTAGCTCTGCTTTCTAAAATAAGACGAAAAGGAACGCTGTTTTTGACACTGTTTGTTGCATGATTTTTTTAATATTTTTATTGGTAAATGACAGGACCGCTGTATTTTTTCAATGGCTCCAGTTATATCCTCATATCCTTATTTCCTTGGTCTACCAGCAGACTTGCACGAGCTTGGGAATTTTCAGGGAAAGAGGGAGATGAAAGCAAAAAAAGTTTTTCTTATGTGCTTTTTTTGCTCAAAAACGGTGAAACTTACAATTTAAAAGTTTTGAGCGAACAGATAACTAAAAACGCTTAAAACACTCCCCTTTTTATCAATTTTTGAAAAATCGTTAATTCTGGGGGTGAAGAAAAATTTTTTGTTTGAGGAGGGGGTGAAAACTGAAAACCGACTAATACCCCGCCCCATGATCATGTGTGCCTACCATACATGATCTAGGGGGAGGGTTTGAGGGTTTTCTTCACCCCTCAGAAAAATTTTCACCCTGTGCAAAAATGTTTTCACAGCCCCCAGAATTACCGATTTTTTGAAAGTTCTTGAAAATTTGCAGAAAATATGCTGTTTTTAGCGTTTTCAGCTATTTCTTTGTTCAAAAGTGCCAAATTTTCGGCGCTTCGCCCCATTATATTCATGTTTTGACTATATTTTGTTCAATTTGTTCCAACTTTTTTGATTTTTTTCGAATTTTTTTCTATCTTTAATGCTCTAGAAATATAGAGCATCGTCAGAAACGCTGAAAAACGATGTTTTTGACGCGTAACCATTTTGGATCCAAAAAAGGCACTTCATCATTCCCCTCAGAATTCCCATGCTGTGCATGAATGGTGCCTACTAGTGTTATAATACAGTTTCAATTGTGTTGCCATTTCTGCTTTCATATTTTTGACAATGCACACAAACATTTTTTCAACATTCTTGTTTGCGAATATTCTAATGAGATATTGCGCAAGGTCGAACTCTCAGTGGGGGTTAAAATCGAACATCGGCAGATAGCTATGTTCTTCGTAAAATGGGTCTATAGCGAAAAAACGATGGTATTGCTTTGAAAAAATCATTTTTGAGCATTTTTAGCAAATAAGTAGCCTTTTTGTACTCACAAACATAGTTACATATTCATTTTAGACTCACAAACATAGCTATATAGCCTTTTGGACTGAAAATTGCTATTCAGCTCTGTGTGGAGTCGATGAAATAGCTATATATCCTTAAAAACTTAGAAAAGACAACTATATAGCATTTTGAGCTCAAAATAGACTATATAGCTATTTTTCTGAGCCCAAAAAGGCTATTTAGCTAATTTTCTGAGCCCAAAAAAGGCTATATAGCAATGGATTTACGGCCAAAATCGCAGATCAGTTTTTTGAAGCTCAGGGAGGGGTAATACCCCCTCACCCCCCGTGATCTTGTGTGTAATGAGATGTATTTTATTCGTGCAGCTTAGAAATTTGAGACATCAAAACACTTTTCTTTTCAAAAAAACCCTGGCTTACTTCTGCAATGTAGTTTTAACGCTTTTTATTGTGCTATCTTGCTCATCTCTTTATTTACTTTTATCGTAATATTGTTTATTTCCTATCTTGATTTATTAGAGCAATATGAATCGCTTATAATAGGGATGTCCATTACCTACTTAATATGTGTTCTGTCCTTTCAAATAAGCAAAATAATTTTCAGGGGCTATTAGGAATCTTCTTCTACATACAGTCGGCTACTTTGATCGAAGATACCCATTTGCCCAGCGAATTTAAAGGGGGCAAAATGGATCCAAAAGTTGCTGAAGAGCGTTATCGATCACTGGCTTATAATTGTTGGATAGCCACTGGTGGATATGTTCTCACCCTAATCATTGCCTTATGGCAAAACAAGTGGAGCAGCCGTTTATCACAATGATACTAGGTCCTTAACCTTGGTTGTGTTTTCGTATACATAATTATGCTATATGTTGGTTTTTCTATTCTTATTTCACTACATCGTCAAGATGCATTCCTGCTTCTGATCTTGAAAATGACTCAATTATCCTTAATATCAATTTGAGTAAATAAGGCCATTTAGGTTTAAAATTTTTGGAAACGTTTTGACATCTTTTTAAACAGGTACGTATTTATCGTTTTTAAAAAATGTTTTACAGTGTCGTGTTATAGATGATTAAAGCCTTCCTCGAAAAACACCAAGCACTTTTAAATTAAGCGAAGAAGTTCACATTAAGGACTCAGTCCGAAGCTTATTGGGTACTATGCAAATCTCATGTTTCTGGTTTGTTATGTGCCGCATACAAAATGTTTTCCGATAATGATAACGCGCAAATTATTTTTAAACGTGGTACATGACAATAAACATGAGCGTGTGGGGTTCGGTCGTCCCCATCAGTTTGGTATCCTCCTGCTTAAAACTACCTATATAGTTCAAAATTTCTTAATTTTTGACATTCTTTGATGCCAGTGAATAGAGCTTGACAATAAACGCCGAAAAATAGCGTTCTTTGTTCTTATCGCTGGTATTACAAATAATAGACTAAATACTTTTTTGCACAAACTTGCCGTATTCTTGGCAGTATAGAAAAAACTTTTTCGTTCGAAAATTTGCTGTATTTCCACCAAATAACACAGATATGACTGAATTTCGATGAGCAACAGTGTGTTTGATTCAAATGATAATTATTGTTTCATATTGACTCGTAGCGAGCTTATGCAATAATGAATTTCAAGCAGATGAGCTTTTCGAATGCATCTCGGTTTAAAATGCTTGAACTTCTATCTAAGATGATCGTTTGTGTTTAATTTAGTTATAAAGGGGCCAGCTGAATTTTTTATGGAGTAAGGCTACGCCATACCTGCACGCAGGACCCATTATAGGGAGAGGAGTAAGGGATAGTCGCCCCTATGTAGCGTTAGAAACTATCTAAGAGATTTATACGAGTAAACTTTGGAAATAGAACAATTTAACTATCAGGAAAGTTGAAATTACTCGGATATTAAGTATAGCCATGCCGCAGAAATGAGCTGCGGATTTTTTGGTAGATTGCTTCTGCTTGACAAACTGTCGATTAATCGGTGTTTTCACTTTATTGTATTGATAGCTGTATGACATGTGCGTTATCGAAAGAAGCTTATATCCTGTTAATACTTGAATAAGCATAAAACCTCTGTACGCAAGCCCGTAATCAGGATTCGCAGTTAAAATTAAAATGGTTTGTGTAATGTTACAATTAAAATTGAAGATAAAATGGTTTGTATTCAAATTGAAATGGTTTGTTTGTTAAAGTTGCAATTAAATAGTTTGTGTTAAATTGAAATTATAATGGTTCATCTCAGAAACGTCACTGGAATAGCTAGGACGTTTTTCACGGTGCCGTATTCATTAAAGTAATGAAATTCGAAATTTCCGCGAATGTTTTAGGCCGCGAAAAGTTTCGTTTTTGGTCGCTTCTAGGGCAATCTTGTGTAAAATACTTCACATCAGTGTTTTTTGTACTCGGCAAAGATTTTTCCCGATGTTCAAAGACTTTTCGGGACCGTCTTTGTACATGTTTAAAGATTTTTGGAAGTCAAAAATTGTAAAAAAGGTCTGAAATTCGCAGAAATTTTCGGCGCTTAATGAGTAATTGTGTGTTCTATATATCTTTATAATAACAGAAATAGCATTTCAGAAGGAAAAATGTCAAATTTTTTGGCGCTCCGCGCCGTTTTAAGACGATTCTTATTGATTTTTGCCCTTAGAAACCCAGAAATTAGCTAAAACACACTACCAAAAGTCGAACAACTCTTTTTCTACCACACTAAAATCGCTATTGTACCATGTTATATTACCCAAAAATTTGTGTGTACAAGTTGTACAAAGATTTTTGGGAAGACAAAAAACTGTAAAATGGTGTGAAATTCCCAAAAATATTCGGCGCTTTTCGTTGAAATGAGTAACTGTTTGTCCTATACATCTTTAAAATGACAGAATTTGCATTTAGAATGGAAAAATGTCAAATTTGTTGGCGCCTTGCGCCGTTTTGAGACAATTTTTAGCAATTTTTGGCGTCAGAAACCCAGAAATAAGCTAAAATTCACTACCAAAGATCGAAAACCCTGTTTTACTACACTAAAATCGCTACTGTACTTTATTATAGTACACAAAAATTTCCATGTACAAAGTGTACAATGACTTTTGGGGACCACCTTTGGACATGTACAAACGGACCTTGTACAAAAAAACACTGCTTCACATATGGCGCGAAACACCGAAAATTTGAAAATTTTATGATAAGATGCAGTTTTTCTATCTTTCTTTGCATTTTCTTACTTTTCAACATTTTTTTGGTCAGGGGCTCCCGCTCCCCGTAAATGCCGCCCTGTTTGTACATGGGTAGTATTTTTGTTTTGATTAGCGCCAGCTTTTTTTGAAGTACTCCGTATTAGCGCGACAGTCATTCTTTTTACCTTTGATAAGTAGTCAAACATATGCATGCGTGAACGAACCGTACAACTTCATTCAACCCGGTATCAATGGAGCCGAGCTGGGTCGGTATCAATAGGGAGACCTGCCAGTATCAATGGAAAATTTTTCAATGCCATCCAAATTTAAGAGAAATGTTGGAAATACACAAAAATGACTCTAAAATCAGTCAAAAAATCAGAAAAAACTTGAATCCAGTAAAAGACGTGGAAACCATTTTAAAATCATCTAATCAACTAATCGATCAACCAATGACTATCAATAAGCAACCAATCGACCAACGAACCAAACAACTATTTGTTAAAGGACGACCAAGCAAATCAATGGGCAGCCGGCAAGGCCGGCCTTTGTCCATGTATGAACATATGTATGTATTTATTTCGACGTTAACTTTTGTTCTCATTAATATAGTTTGGTTCGCACTTGTATTATTTATTGTTGCTCCCGTTTATTTCTTAGATAGTGGTCGTTGCTTGATGTATGTATGTAAAGCGTGCGGTACATAGTTTGATTTACTGAATAAAACTGCCCAAAGCCTCATCTTTTGCTGTTTTGCAAAATAGCATCGTAGTAACATCTTTTAAGATCAGGAATATAATCAGCTCTCCGTTTATCATATACCTAACTATAATGCATTTGGAAAATAAGCTGAGAAAAGTGAAAATGTTCGAAGTATATTAACGATCTTCTTTTCTTGTTTTTGAAGCCTTAGCCACGCTCTTTTATTTTAACGCTGATCTGTGCAGGATATGTAAATGACAATTTTTGAACAATTGCGTAGAGTGAAAACGCTCTCCTTGATGGAAGATGTAAATATCTTTCATCTTGATATGTAAATGACAATTTTTCAAATGCCTAACAGCAACGTTCTTTTTATAATGATGATGGCTCAAAATTTTGGGTGGAATAGCCTGTCATTTTTTTATAGGGAAAAAGCTGATTACTTTTTTAAGTATTTTCAGCCAAAAAGGACTGAAAAATTGAAATAGCAAGCGCCTGATTCAAAATGGGGGTCTATGGTAAAAATGTTAATTTCTGAGAGAAGGGAACGGCCAACGTAGGGCCGGCTTGCTCGCATTGCATTTCTTGCATTTTAGGTTGATATTCATTGTACAAGTGTATGTCACTATTTTTTTTAGCGCGGAGCTAGGAGAATCGGTCCTGCGCTAACGGGAAATTTCAGGCATTAGTGCCGTGCGCAAAGGCTTTTTTTGGATGAAAAAAAGCTTAAGCATTTTCGAAGCCTTTTTCAAGAAAGTTATCAAAAAAATTTTCCAGCGATTTGCACAAAATGTTTAAAAATTTTCATTTTTGTATTCCTATTGCTGTCCTTTGCCTCATCATCAGCAAACTCCCGCTTATCTTTGCTTAAATGTTAGCACTCTAATTTGGAATTATTAAAGTTTATCCTTCTTTTCCATAAGCTCTTCCGAAAACTAGCATTTATGTTGCTTTCGACTTTTTATTTCAGTTTAGCGCTTGCTTACTACCTTATATGTATGCATATGCATCTGCAAGCATAAACGACTTTTTATTGCGCACTAAGACTGACTCGTTGATTACAAACAGTTTAAATCAAAATTAATAGCATATGAAAGCTTTGCATCAGATCATTAAAACTTTAAGAAGAGGATAGTTTTGGATTAATACTATCTAATGTGAATCATACCTGGACATGCAGGCAAGTTCATATCCAGGTAGGTACCCCGAAATGAAATTTTATACATTTTCCGCAAGGGTTCCCTGAAGAAAAAGTTAAAAACTCAAACTGTTTTTAAAAAACTGAAAACAGATTCTAGCAACGTTTCAACTCGGGCAGGGAATGGACCCTAGAATTTCCGACGTTTTGCGTCAGATTAATTATTTTTGTGTTACGTTTTTCTTCTAAACATATCTATAGCTCAAAAAATGGACTCAAAAACTGTGTACAAAGGTAGATAAAGAAATTGCTCAGAGTCAGGCGTAAGGTGAATGATGAGAAATCATTCGCGTTGACTGTTTGAATAGTAAATTTTTTGTATGAGTTGAAAAAAGTCAAACAATTTTTTTGGAAAATTTTCTTCATCATGGTGTTGAGCTTGCTAAGTAACGCTCAAACCATTATTTTTGCCTTCCTCGTAATAGTTATACTTCTTTTGGTGCGCTAATGAGAGAACCCTTGCGTAAATGCTAATTAGCCATTAGCGGCCGCGCCAATGGGATTGGCGCTAAAAACTCTGGTATGGATGTAAATGTGTCTTTCCGAATCAAATAGGATCGCACAATTTCTTAGTAGTATGTAGACGCTAATTGAGTGCGGCTCATTTTGACGTAGAGAAGCCTGTCATCTCTTCAAGTGCTGTATACGTTCGCATTTTATAAAAGATTTATCTGGTTTATTTGCTTTTATTTTTTCACTTAGACCTATTTTACAAAATTACGTTTCAAATTATGCATTCCATTGAAGAGCCTGTTATCCGTCATGTTATTGTCGTTGGATTTCATCACAAAAAAGGATGCCAGGTATGCATTAAACTACTTGGAGATGGGAGCACTCATGGGCGGGGGGACGTTTGTACCACCAGAAGTTCTAAAACTCTCGCAGATAACTTTAGACCATCACATAATTCAATTTTCAGTAACATTAATTTGACCCATCCTGACCCCTCCCCCAGAATTTTGGTGCTGCTCATGTATGGATGGCGGGCTTGACCAGTATAGATAATTTTCTAATTTGATGTTGACGATTTATACTTTGTAACAGAGATAAGACAAGCCCAGGCTCTAGGATTGAAATTTTCTTCTCATCCACCCACATATGTATTCAACGTAGCACCTATTTATTTATCATAATTATGTTGGATTAATTTTAAAATTAAGCTTATGCATAAAATTATAACTTTTCCAAAGAAATAAGCTTTCTTAATAGGCTGTAAAAGTGTCGTTTTTGTCGCGCTTGAGGCAAAATTATGAAGAATACTTTACATATGGCACGAAGCGCCGAAAATTTGAAGATCTTGCCAACAGATTCACAAGTTCAGAATCGGCAGGGGGTTAAAATTTCCGAAATTGAAGCCAATAAATTTATATTTCACGCCTTTTTTGCTGGTAAAATAACGAAAGTGGTTAAAATAGCCTATATAACACGATAAATAAGATAGTGTTTTATAAGATAGTGTTTTGTAAGATAGTGTTTTCAAGCATTTTTAGCAAAGCTTGATTGTATTATGTCGCCTTTACCGACAAAAACGTAGAAATTGAGTAATCTGGTGGAAACATTTTGATTTTTAGACGAATTCGACGGGATTTTCGGCACTTTTAAGTAAAATGGACATAAAATTTATATCGGTGAATTTCTTGGCTTTGAAAAGGTTGCTTTGAATGTGGCGTAAGCTCAAAATTACCTGACAGTACCTGTCTGTCTGACCCTTCATGGGGTAACACTCCCCTCACTCCATATGTGCGTGCATGTTTGATCCATTCCCTACTGTATAATACAGTGTGTGTAAATTTGAAATATGTCTTTATATGTATAATATGAAGGTACATGAATGAGTTCGTATGTAGTTACAACAATTTAAGTACGAGCAGACACGCGCAGCATGAGAATTCTGTAAGGGGGATTTAAAAGTGCCTTTTTTGAGTAAAAATGGCGGTTACGCGTTAAAAACGTCGTTCTTGGCCTTTCTGACAACGCTTTGTCTTTCTAGAGCATAAAAACAGAAAATTCAAAAAATTCGAATAAATTGAAGCAAATATGGTCAAAAAAGAGTATATGGCACGAAGTGAGAAAATTTGACAAATGGGCGAAAACGCTTGGAATTTTCGGCAAATCGCGAATTCTGGAGGGGTTAAAACCTCATTAACCCTCTATAAGATCATGCATGAGTACGAGTACTAGAGATAGGCCGGGGCCGCCTTTTTCACCAGTGCCGGGGCGCCGGCGCGAGGGCTGAAGCCTGAGTAATGAAATACATGTATTTAGGTGGCTGTATTTAGGGCCGTATTTAGGGCGGGGGGGGGCCGTCCCCTTGGTTGGAAATTTTTTTCAAAGCTTAGGTTATGCAAGGAAAGATGACAAAATTGTCCGTCTTTGACGTGAATTCTTCAAATTTTCTCCGCTTCGTGCCAGATACGAAGTATTTACCATAATTTTGGCTTAAGCGCGACCAAAAAACGACACTTTTTAAAGCATTTTCAGTAAAAAATTTTTTTCCGGAAAGTTTGATTGAATTTTTTGATCATAATGAATAGAGCAAGTCGAAAAATACGGTTTTAGCGAGTTATCCCGACGAATTTTCCGGGATATAGGCCAATTCATCTTGGGTCCGCCCCTCCCTCCCCTTGGCCGAATCCTGGATACGGGCCTGCCTATCATTGTACGAGTACAATCTTCCATTTTTTAAGCTTTCTCTTCTGGAAATATCTCGGATTTTAAGAAGAATCCTCTCAGTGTTAGTGTGTTATCAACCACGTACATTATATTTACATACATGTAAGAGGGGGATGGGGATCCTCCTCCTAAAGTCGGACGTCCCCCATCCCCCCTGAGCCAGAAAATGTTTAATCCCCTGATTTTTGAAAAAATTGAATTTTTTGACCGCTTTTAGGTTTTTTTTGGGCCATTTTTGGCCAAAAATTGGAGGTAATGAATCCCCCATCCCTAAAAATGGCCAGGACTCCCCAAAATTTCGAGCCGTTACATATTGTATATTTATATTGTTAGGCTACTTGCTTCGTCCATAATTATCAGCTTGCGTGTGTTTTTTGTGTTTAAGCAGCGCAAATAAAAAAATCGAAATCTTCGTGCCATTTTTATGATTTAAAATGCTCTCTATATCATCTTGTACAAGTGTTTATCTTGGTTTTGTTACTCTTTTGCTGTTTATGTCTAGGTTGAGTACTGCTATCCACCTTTCGATGGGACGAACGTTACTCAAATAACGGACGATGATTTACCTTTTGAGTGGAGGCACCTTTCTTCATTGGCCTTACCAGATGGGGCACACAACTGTGATAAAGGCAAACTTTTTGATTATCTCAACAGATTTTACAATTCAGATACCCACTACGGGTTTTGCACGTGAACTACTCTACACAAATGTACCAATATTTACAGTTTTTTTGCGCATTTTTCAGCAAAAATCTGAAAATTCAATAGTATTGTCAGATGCCATTGAACATTCGATCTAATGCACGATCTAAGCCAAGGCGTTCTTTACCATAGGTGTACAAGTTCAAACTTCCGGGGAGGGGTGAAAATCAAAAATTTAGAGATAGCTATTTGGCTTGTGAAAACGATTCTACATCGAAAAACGATGTTTTCGCTTTAAAACCATCGTTTTGAAGCAATTGTGGCAAATATATAGCCTTTTTGGACTCATGAACATAGCTCTATAGCCTTTTTGGACTGAAAAATAGCTATTTAATCCTTTCTGAAGTCGGAAAAATAGCTATAAATCCTTTTGAAACTCAGAAAAAACTATATAGGACTTTTAAGTCATGCGGTATGTTTCTGAGTCCAAAACTGGCTATTTAGCTTCTTTTCTGAGCCAAAAAAGGCAATATATCAATGTTTTTTTGGGCCAAAATGGCTATTTAGCTATCAGTTTTTTACAACTCAGGGTTGAGTAATACCTCCTCTCACCATTCCCCATGCCCATGCATGTTCTTGACTTATCTATTCTGTTTCATATGAATATCAACCAGAGAATAGGAAATATTTATCAGCTTTCCACTATTATGTAATTGCTCTTTGAAAATTGTTTGCGTCTTATCGCCATGCTACATTTAATTCCTAAATGCATTTACATTTATTACAACCTTCAATTACTATCAAGCGCTTGCAGTATTACTTTATTCTGTAATACAAATTATTTCAGCTTTGTGGAACCTATTTTATATTAAGTGTTTGTACAAATATTATAGCCATCCCTGTATCTAGGATTTAATTTCAGGGAAACCTGTAGTATAAATGTAACGCCGTTCAGAAGTGCATTTGCATAACAAAATATATTTTTTAACCTCTTTCATTGATTTACTTTGATTAGTTTGGATCAGCAGATAATAAAAGACATAAAAAATTGACTGATCCGGCTAGGAGCGTCGGGAAATTTCGGCATCGATTTCGCAACTTCTATAAAGATGAATGGCGCAAAAAGTTGCTGTATGACGCTGAAATGGTTTATCTGTTTTTTACTTTCGAGCTCGGAAAATTGTAATATTTTGCCATTTCAATTCAATATTGGCTCTTTAATGAAAAGCAGGAAACGAAACATTAAATCTAGCAGAAACTACAAGATTTTGTTGACTTTAGCTCAATTTCATAGATTTATAGAAGTGTCATAGGTAGGAATACGTATGCAAGTTACAGCCTTGCAGGTTACAGACTAGTACACACATTCCCATAGGGGGTGAGGGGGTATTACCCCCACCTCAGGGTTCGAGACTTGAATCACTGTCGGAGGATTTTGAGCTATCAAACATTTTCTGCATGATTTTTGGGTACAAAAGCAGCGAAGATGTTAAAATTTTTTCGGCGCTTCGCGCCGACTAATACATTTCTGTTTTGTTCACCCATATAACACCTCGCATGAACTTAAAATGATCTGAAAAGTCAAAATTTTCGATAAATTCTCATATTTTTTGCTTACAAGAGTGAGGAAACTAGTCAGAATGGGACAAAAAGTAGTTAAAAATGCAGTTTTTCACATTAAAACATGCTATATCGAATGTTTTAGCCATTTTTCATATTTGACCTGCAAAAAGGCTAGACTCTAAATTTAGTGGTCCTAAATTTTAGGATTTCACCCCCCTGAACTTCCGACCTTGGGAAACTATGGGCTAGTAATTTGCATGTGTGTATTCTATTTGTCTTTCAATATCTATACTGCGTATGCGCATAATATGTACAGGCACGTATCTCTGGGGGAATGGGGGGTTCGGACCCCCAAAATTAGGAAAAATTGGAAAAATAGGGCTTTTTAAACGTTATTATGTGCTATTTTTAGCCTTTTTGGGATTAGTCCCCCCAAAAATTGGTGTTGGTCCTCCCAGAATAAAACGGCCAGCTATGTGCCTGAATATGTATGTCTACAAAAAATGTTTGTTGTTAAGTGCCGCTCAAAATTTTAAGGCCACCCTGACTGCCACTCTGGAGTCCACTTGCAGCCCATGATGTTGTGATTTGGTTTTCTTTCCTTTTAACCCAAAATTTACAACCACTTCTATATATTTGCTTAATTAAGGAGTACTTGGTTCCTTCTTTGGTGACTGCCTCAGGTAAACATCCAAGACATTTTTTTCCAGAAGGGTGATGATCCAAAACAGAAGGCCAAAACCACTGTAGCATATTTTGTGCGGAAGGGATTGCCTGTATTATTGTGACCCCTACAGTCCCAAGAGGACCTCAATCCGATAAGAAATATTTGGCGAATTATGAAAGAGAGACTTCAGAAACATAATTCCCGGGTGCATTTTACGAGCAAAATGATCGAAAAATGAAGTATATCTGGGGTTCAATCCCAAAGGAAAGATGCGTTAAATTGATCAATTAGATAACACTTTGTATACAAGCATTAATTCAAGGTAAAGGCAGTCGGATTTGCTTTTAGTCGATTCTTTTTTGTTGTCTGTTAATTGATGATACTTGTTATTCATGATTCTGTTCAATTTTGAAACTCCTGATCAATAATTAGTTAAGAATTCACGATTAGAACAGACACTGCGTTTAAATCGTGGGTGGCCTCAAATTTTTGAGTGGTTGTGATTTGTGCATAACCAAATACGCAGTGTTAAAGATAATTTGTTTTATGCACTGAATCTGCAAAATCATGAAAAACGACTTTTGCTAGATTTAGTGTGAATCAATTACAATTTAACCAGCATAATTGAAATATCGTTACATTCCTGCAGCGATAATAAGCTCTTGGGCACAGCAGACCGCGTACAAGTTGGTCATGTATTTGAGAGGTTATTAAGGTTCGATAGACGATTCGTTTTTTGACCCACCTTTGTATAAGTAATTGAATTATTTTAGATATTTGATAAAACTTAACGATTAGTTGTATTATCAAAATTTTCTCCACTCTTTCGCTCTGTTAATTTCAAGTTACTTATTATAATCTTGTTACAGCAAGAATTTAAATTAACGATTTTGCTTTATTTTCTACTTCGTAAACGTCCATAATCTCGATCTCTACTTTAGTCCGATTTCCGCTTTTTTAAGCAATATCAAATTTTTTAAGACACTGTATTCTTTCATCTATTGTGCTACAAAAATAAGTGCAATACGTTATATGGCGTCTCCTGCTACCGACAGATCTCATCCGAAGTAAGGAGTAATTTTTTCAATATAAAGGTTCATTTATCTTTTAATTATGCATGCACCTAGTTGCACGACGAGGCGTCTGAAACCGGATGTCCTCTTGAAATTTTTTGCATAGCACCTTCCCGCAAAAATTGCTCGACGTCTATTTCTCTTTATACTTTTTTCCAGAGAGTATCAATTGAACGCTTTTTTTGCTTTTCTCTTTATCAAGAAACACTGGTTGGTCAAAAAAGAAACATAGTGTTTGTTTACTCTTATTGGAGTGATTTAAGATTTTAGGCTAATTTTCCTTTTGGGCTAGCCTTGTTGATAACAGGTTTCTTGTGTTTAAGTTTCAGCTCTCAGATTTTAGATCTTTACTATTTCGGTACTCAGTGTTTTTTTGTACTCTGCAAAGATTTTTCCCACTGTACAAAGACTTTTTGGAGACAAAAACTGTAAAAAGGTGTAAAATTCCCAAAAATCTTCGGATGAGTTATTGTTTGTCCTATATATCTTTAAAATGGCAGAATTTGCATTTAGAATGGAAAAACGTCAAATTTTTCGGCGCTTCGCGCCGTTTTGAGAACAATTTTTAGTAATTTTTGGCGTCAGAAACCCAGAAATTAGCTGAAATACACTATCAAAGATCGAAAACCCTGTTTTACCACACTAAAATCGTTACTGTATCATATTATAGTACACAAAAATTTGCATGTACAAAATGTACAAAGACTTTTAGGGACCATCTTTGTACATGTACAAACGGACCTTGTACAAAAAAACACTGGGCACTCACTACTCAATTCAAATACGCTTTCAAACGATGAATATTATATTAAGACGATAGTATCTCTCTGAAGGGAAGGTTAGTAACATTAAGGCATCTGCCAAATTTTAAATGGATCGGCTTAGCCAGGATTATTGCCACGTTTAGTGATAATGACCTAAATCTAAAAAATGTATAGATCTTAATAGAGCATGGTTCTATTTGAATAAAAAGGAATTAATTTTAAAAATTATCGGAATGCAAAAGGCCCAAAAATGTTTTTAGCACATTTTTGGCCTGTAAACACAAAATTTTCCGGCGCTTCGTGCAGAGCTAATTTTCTGTATTGTTGTTCCTTCTAAAGTCCCGAGTGGAATGAAACGATGAACGATTCGAAATTTTAGTTTCCTGAGTGAAGCTTCGACTAGATATTAAGGAAGCTAGAATAAATGATACATAGATATGCGAATAAAATAATGCCTTTTAAAAAATTGTAAAACATTAAAAAATATTTTTCACTTCAACGCTTAAAAATGTCATTAGTTTCGCGTACTCCCTGACAACTACTTAGATATCCGACTCCAAACATTTTTTATCCTTCTAGAACAAAATTATGGACACGGGTTTGCGTGCACGCTTATGTAATACGAGTTAAGAGCACACCTAGGCTGAGCAATACCATATTTTGGCTCGTTCACAGGACGGGCGAGTCAAAATTTCTACGTGGTGTGCAGGTCGTTTGGATGGGCTGTATTTTGTACAGTAAAACATTAAAATCCCTTTTCAACCCGCAATCGAATTTTTCAAGCTAGACAACCTTTTGGATAAGGGAAACCCATTTTTAAATCAAGAAAAGCGCTTTTCAAAGCATAACAGCCACGTTTTTTCTATTGGAAGATTGGACGGGGATATGAACGCCCGAATTTTCCTGATTACCGTCCCCAACGCAAGGAATCGGCTATTCTTGACATCAGAGATTTCTCATCATCAGCTATTTTTGTATTTAAAATGCAAATCCCTTTTTTCTGATCTTTTGGTGAAGATAAAATCAAGTCATAGTGCCTGCGCCAATTAAAGAAAGGAGATTAGCCATGTAGTATTTGGGTTTCTGCTTGTGTTACTCCAGACATTATATACTAATTAAAAACTTTATATTTTAGGCTAAAAATGACAAAAAAAGCAAGGTATGTATGTTTGAAAGGAGGCACAACATCCTTTTCCACGGAGGTCCCTAACACCCCATGGCTTCGTCCGCGGTGATAATGCAAAGTTTCACATCTTCCAGCTGTTTATCCAAATTAGCTGTGTATGACGTTGAAATTTTACACTTTAGATCAACTTTTGCTGAAAAACACAAAAAATAGTATTCAGAGACAAGAAGCATTGGTAACTGGTTTTTCCTACAATAGATTAGTCAACTGTAGGGCATTGCGTTGCTGTAATATCAGGGCAATGGCTAGCATACTTGTTGAGAGACTTGTCCACTTATACAGTGTAAAACGTTTTATAGTCTATTTTCAAAGACAAATATCTTACAAGGGTGGCCTTCTAATTCTGTTTATTTTTGTACCATTAGAAAAACATATTTTTTTACTAGAATTACCTTGTTTTTTGTTTTTCATAAGGTTCAAAATTCCAAAAAACGATTGAAACCTAAAAATAAATAGTGAATTAGCATATTTTATGCGTGAGGAAAAGCACCATGTTCAAGAACATTTTTTTTGCTTTAAACGGAACAGAAAAACACCAACAAGAAACAACATGATTCTGGTAGGAAAAATTTGCCATTTCCAATGGTACCAAAATAATTAGAATTGAAGGACCATCCTTTTGAGGTATTTTACTCTGAAAAAAGGTTAGATTTGATTTTGAAACTGTTCGCACCATATTAGTGGGCAAGTCTCTCTACAAGTATGCTAGCCATTGCCCTGTTATTTCAGCAACGCAATATCCTGCAGGTGGTTAGTCTACTGTAAAAAGTATATACCACTTACCAATGGTTTTTGTGTTTTAATTATTTAATGTCAAAGTAAGGCTCAAGCTTCATGCGGTGTGGTTTTGAATCCGTTTTTGAGACATTGTGATTCATGTATTGTTTTGTGAGAGGTAGCATTGTAGCAATATTTTTCGTGTTCTCCAGCAAAAGTCTATGTAGCTTGTCAAATTTCAGCGTCGTAGCTAACTTGGATAAGCAGTTGGAAGATGTGAAACTTCGCAAGATCCCCGCTTCGGAAGTCACGAGGTTTGTGGGACCTTCATGGATAAGGCTTTTGTACTTCATTTTTAGCAAAATCGGAGATGGTTGAGTGGGGCGGGGACGGTTTTTGAAACTGGTCTTTTTGACATGGAATAACCCAGCAACTGAAGGTGGCGGAAAAGGCATTTATTTTCCAAAAATGGGCTAGGGGTTGAAAAATCTTAGCCTTTGAGGGGATATGAGGAGGCATACCTGGGTAATGGTCAGTGGTTCGTCCCGTTGAAACTTCCAATAAATAGATAAGGTTGGTTGTCCTGGTTGTAAAAGTTATTATCCGACAATTAGCTTGAAGTTGAGTATCTAGGCCCAAAAAACCGGTTGTCCATCTTGAAAAGTGCTTTTTATGGCTTCAGAAGTGATCGTGTTTAGCATTGAAAAATGGCTATACTTGCCCAGAAAGCGATTTACTAGCTTTGAAATGTGGTTGTAGTGGTCCAGAGAGTGGTTTTTTGTCCATAAACGAGCTTTCCTAGTCAAAAAATGATTGCTCAGTTAAGAAAAAGGTCGTTGTCTGGGTCCAAAAGTTAGATTTTCATCTTTTACCGTGCAAAAGAGGTACAGTTAAACGACCTGTTTGCGGCCTCTATTTTTCTGCAGGCTCGTCCTAGATATGGGACGATTGATGCGATATGATGGGGACGACCGACTCTGGATAGGGGTATCAGGGACATGCACGTTTTTTGGTTTTATGGTTTTACATGGTTTTCCGTCTTTTAGATGCATGTATGTGAAAGATTAAGCACAGAGAATGTTTTGAACCAGTACTTACATTTTAAGTGAAAATTCAGAAAAACTATAGGCTTCAATCATCCATTGTTGGTCATTTGCATTTTCTTGTTTGTCATACGTATTTGCAATAAAATATTTCAATACAGTTCAGTCGCGCGTATGCTTTGCTAGCTATACGTTATGAAAAAGTTTCTAAGTTTAATTATTATTTTTATTCCTTCGCTATTAATTATTTGTAAATTACGTCGATTATACGCGTAAGTTATTTGTTCAGAAATTGAAAAGAAAAACTAGCGACGTAACGCGGTCTACTGTGCAAAAAAGCGTTTGCGTTATATCTTCGTTGCCTATTTATGAATTGTTGCACACTAAACTGGAACTAATCACCCAGGCCTATTTTGAGCAATGTGATTTTGGAAAAGTGGAACTGCTTGTCGAAATGTATGAATACTTGAGATGCAATATATCCGCTAACGCGCTCGAGTGCCAAGGACTATACGGTTAGATTGGGCAAAAATGCATATCTTATAGAGTACGCATGAATGTCTTATGTAACAGCTCAAAATTTTGGGAAGGGTCAACGGCATACCTGGGTGTGGGGGGTCTGGGGTATGCACCCCCAGAAACCAAAATACCCCTTCACCAGAAACCAAAATATACCCCCCAGAATTCAATTTTTTATTTTTTTTTGTTTTTTCCGCAATTTTTTGATGTCAATGGATAGTACTCGATGAGAAACGTTGAAAATTGTGTTTTTTCGCCATACCACCAATTTTAAGGCCATTTTTTGACCTTTAATCTTGCACCTCCCCCAGAACTTCGGTGCCGCCCACCTATGCGCCAATCATTTTTAGCTGGGGAGGGGGTGAATGACCTCTAATTTTTGGCCATAAATGGCCAAAAAACATAAAGACGGCCAAAAAATTCAATTTTTTCCAAAATTAGGGGAGCGGCGTCAAAAATTTTATGGCTTTGGCAGATGGGGGATGGCCAACTTTGGGTGGGGGTATCCCTCATCCCTTCTTGTTACATGTATGATGCATATGCAATGGTGCTGGCTTTAAAGTGGACAATGTGTGAATTTTAATGTCATTTTAATCAAGAGCAGGCTGTTGCGTTTCAACGAATTTTTCTAATTAAATTTTGAAATCGCGATACTGTTACGTTGCAGTCTTGAAAAATTCGATTTGAGGGATCTTCAAACTATCATCTTATTTCTTATTTTGTTTTTAGCATTTACTCTTGAGTCGTTTTTATACACTCATTAGTTTTTTGATTATTTTTTACTTAGGTACTTATATTATTATTGTTATTAGTACATTCGTTCGTTTGTATTATTATAGTTCACTTTTCTCTGGAATGCAAACGGCTGGCCTAGTGGCATTGTTTTAAGCGGCTTAGGATGGAAAATTTAATGAATTAAAAAAACGCGTTTCAGTCTAATGCTACCTTCGTTTTAATCGTAATCGATGTCTCGCTACTCAGCCTGAGATCGACTCTTCAGAAATTCGAAACTTTTATATTTCAACTTAATCTTATAACTCAGTGTAGTGTGTAACAATGAAACATATAGAAAACTAATGAGTTCAGCCGTGTTTGGGATTTTTAAAGGACGAAATTTGTAGAAAAAAATCTGGCGTTACTTACTGAAAATTGTGGTTTTACTCGCTCAAAGGCTTGCTAGAAACCTGACTTGAAATTATCGATTTTTCTTTTAGGACCTTTGTACAAAGTAAAAAAGTAGGCCTCCTCCCCCGGTCCTGAATACTCCATCTTAGTATCAATATTGATCACTCGCACACTTACGTGTAACGGCTCAAATTTTGGGTGAGGGTCCTCGGCCATTTATAGGCGGAAGGGGGTGAATGACCAATTTTTGGCCAAAAACGGCCAAAAACACATAAAAACGGCTGAAAATTTCGATTTTTTGAAATTAGGCGGGGGCACACCTGGGCGTGGGGGGTTTGGGGGGTATGCACTCCCTTTCGAGAAACCAAAATAAAATACCCCCCAGAAACCAAAATACCCCCCTAGAATTCAATTTTTAAATTTTTTTGTTTTTTCGCAATCTTTGATTAAACTTTGAAAAATGGTGTTTTTTCGTCAATCTTGCACCCCCTCTCCTAGAATTTCGGTGCTGCCCACGTATGGGCGGGTGGGGAGGTCAAATAATTTTTGGCTTTAGGAGGATGGGGGACCAACTTTGGTTGAGGAATCCAATCCGTGTTACATATATGCTCATATAGCATAATGATGCTTTTACTTGCCTACAGGATTATCGACCACTGATCTAACAATCGATTTTGGATCAAGAATTGTGCTTTTGTTTAAATTAATTCTTTTAGAAAAGCGGGTAATAATTATCTGCTTTTAAATCTACTGCTAACATTAATTGATTCTATCCGACTTATGTTTTAGGTCTTATTTTATATGTTCCCTGTTCACCGGTTGTGCAAAACAATCCTGTCGTTACTATCGCTATTCCCAAGCATGTATGGCTTATTTTTAATGTCTATGTGTCAACGTATATCACATTGTTTTCATTCATATATTAAAAAAGTTACTTTTACATGAAAAACAACGAAACATTCGCTTACAATATTTGCACTTTAATTTTTTCATCAAAAATCGGAGGTATTTCGTGCGAACAGACAGAACCGCTGATAAAATTGAGTCAAGCTTAGTTTTTTTGCAAACATCATGTCAAAATGCAACAAATTTTGAATGTTTTTTTAAAGTCACGTCCTTATTCACTTTAAAAAATCAAACTTTTGACATTTTGCTAGATATACTGTTGAAAATTAGTTGAGTCCTATCCTTAGCCGGGTCAATATAATTCGGAGGTTAGTGTCAAAATGAGTGCGGAGTTTTTGGCTCCATCGTTCGAGCTATGACTAGATTTATTTAAATTAAGGAAAATATATTTAATATCAGTAATAATAGTCTTTTATGTTTATTGAATCATAACTTCTTATTTCTTTCAGTCCACTTTATTATTTTATTACGAAATTTAGGAAATTATTAACTTACAACTTAAGAATGAGTCATTATTGTACGATGAATATGACTCGATAAATAATACAGTACTATGTATTAATTAGGAATGCAACTAATTGGCGAAGTGTTGCTCATTAGAAACACCACTTACTTTTAAAGTAGTACCTAAAGCTGAGCAATTTATTTATTTTTATTTTTTGCCATGTATCTATCTATGTACATTTCCACTGAATCTCTTGTTCTTGGATTTTCATTTGCGAACTTATGTTTATTAAATCATCGTTACATAAGAGATTTCTTGATGTGAAATGGTCTTAAGCAGGCATGCATGAGGAGGAAGACAGGACGAAATTATTGCCGGAAATGACCAATATCAAATCTTTTCTGCAACAGAATTTAAAATTGATTAGAAATTGTAGATTAATGTCTTACATAAAGACTACATATATCTGTAGCGCTTTAAATCTTTATGATTAATTTTTATCAGGGTTTGACCTTATTATTTGAGCAATAACAGCAAAAGCAGGAGGAAGCTTTTTTAAGAAATTTCCATCTCGAATATGGGGAGGGGCAAAACCTTTCAGGATTTAAAAAATTCATTTTTTTTGGAACGGAGGACAACTGTGTGGGATAGGATTGTCATTATAGCATAATTTAACAAAGAGAACTGCGCTGTACTGAGCTATAATTTTTATCTTTTTATACCAGCCCGTTCTTTCTCGGTATTAAGAAGTTTGCTTCAAAATTCATGAATTAGCATTAATATCCGGGTCTCTATAATGATTACAATTATAGCTGCAAAAAGGCAAAGTTTACTCTTATATGTAGCCATGGTTTTTTTGTATTCGGCAAAGATCTTTCCCGATGTACAAAGACTTTTCAGGACCGTCTTTGTACATGTACAAAGATTTTTGGGAAGACAAAAACTGTAAAAAGGTGTGAGATTATCAAATATTTTAAATGAGTAATTGTTCGTCCAATATATCTTTAAAATGGCAGGATTTGCATTTATAATGGAACAAATGCCAAATTTTCGGCGCTTCGCGCCGTTTGGACTCAATTTTAGTAATTTTTGGTGACAGAAACCCAGAAATTAGCTAAAATACACTACCAAAAGTCGAAACACCCTGTTTTACCCCACTAAAATCGCTACTGCATCATATTATAGTACACAAAAATTTGCATGAACAAAATGTACAAAGACTTTTGGGGACCATCTTTGTAAATGTACAAACGGACCTTCTACAAGGAACACTGCATGTAGCCTTTTCTTGAGAAAGCTTAAATAACGCAAAAGAAAGCTTTTTCGAAAATTCTTATCGTATTTAGTTTTTCAAGAAAGACGGTGTTTTAACTAGTGAAAAGGCTCTAAAAGTAGAAATGAGCGCACATGTAAGAGGGCGGATGGTGGGATCCACACGTGGGCGCTGGGGGGAGTATGCACCCCACAGAAGGCCGAATATTCCCCCCAGAATTCAATTTTTGAAATTATTTTCTCGCAATTATTTAATGCCAATAGATTGTGCTCGATAAGAAACGTTGAAAAATTGTGTTTTTCACCGTACTACCATTTTTAAGACTATTTTTTGACCTTTGAAAAATCTTGCACCCCCCTCAGAATTTTGGTGCTGCCCACCTATGGTGGTATCTCTCACCCAGAATCGGACGTCCCCCATTCCTCCAAAGCCAGAAAATTTTTTACCCTTCCCTCCGATTTTGAGAAAAAATCGAATCGTTTGGTCGTTTTTGGCCGAAAATTGAAGTCACCTACCCCTGCCTTCAAAATAGCCGGGGACCCCTAACCAAAATTTCAAGCCGCTATATGTATGGAAATGAGAGAAAATAATTTCTGTGCAACGCACGAACAAATTCACTTATTTTGCCGCTTCTTTACAATTATGGTAGATAGTAAATTTAACTATTTCAGAAACCCTAGATGTATGTACACTTATTAGGCCAACATATTTATGTGAATATTAGTATGCGCATACATAACATCTTACCCCGGCCCCGGTAAAAAGTATGCTTCCGCTCCATACATTTCTAGTATGTATGTACTTGTATATTATTTCATTGTTTATTTTCTTATAACTTGGGATTATTTTTGAGTTTTTTGGATTAGTAGAAATCCAGGCTTATAGCAGTCACAGCATACTCGTAAATGCAGAAGATCAGGGTCGGCATGGGTCAAATCCATGAAATTGAGAACAGCAAATTTAGTCTCCATGCTTTTTTTACTAATCAAATGACGAAAATGGTCAAAATAGACAGCGATTTCAGCATGTTTTGTCTATTTCGAATGGATTATATCATTTTATATATAAAAAATATAGAAATTTATCAATTAGACAGATAAACTTTGATTTTTAGAGCATTTTGACGCGATTTTGGGTGGGTAAAAAAGACAGAAAATTATTCATCAGAAAACAGTTCGACATTATTACTGCTTTTGCCCCAAAGAAGATGCAGGAAATGTTCCAGCAGCTCAAAATGACCTGGCAGTACCTGTCTGACCCTTCAGAGTCAGATTCACAAGGTCAGGTTCACCAGAAGCCTTCAGCGAGGGGTAATAACCATTCTCACCCCTCCCTATGTGCGTGTATGTTCAGAGTTCAAGGGGTTAATAATGCCCCCTCACCCACCAGTCACCATACATTATCCGGGGGTGGGTTTGGAGGTTTTCACCCTCCCCCCTCTAGAAAATTTCTCACTCTCCTCCCCCTACATTTTTTCACCCCACCCAGAATTCGCGATTTTTGAAAAGGTCACGAAAATTTCTTAAAAAATTCGTAAAATAGGTGCTGTGTTAAGCGTTTCTAGCTATCTATTTGCTCAAAGCTGTCAAATTTTCGGCTCTTCGTTCTTCAGAAACGCCAAAAAACGATGCTTTTGACGCGTATACACTATTTTTGGGTTTAAAGCAGCTTATTAAAATTTCATCCCCAGAATTCCCTTGCTGTGCATGTCCGCTCCTTACCCCCTTTGTGCATTTATGAGATACAGTCTAATATCGATAAGCTTCGTCTACTGTTTATTTAAGGCATGATTGAACATGGTCTGTTGCATTGTCTCTGTTGTGATGAAACATTCGTGGATAATTGTGTCGATGTTGCTAGCATAGATTTTTCATTGACTGACAACGAAGACGGTTTGTTAAGAGAGATTGAAGAAGCTTTAAATGAAAAATTGACCAGTAACGAAGAACCAAGTGGCTTAGTCAGAAGCCGTCATGATCATTCCGATCCTGATATATGTTCGAGTACTTCATCAGCGAGTGAAGATCAATGGGGCTTTCCACTAAAAATATTCAGTCAAGTGATCGATATTTCACTATACTTTATGTCTTTCAACCAGACATGCACGTTGGGGGTTTGGGGGTCCTGCTGACCCCATAGAATGGGAAAATGGAAAATTTTGTGGGAAAAATGAGGCAAAATGACGGCCAAAAACGGATGAAAACTGAAAATTTTCTACGAAAGTGCTTTAAATTGACCGGAAACTGTAATAACGTAGTTTTAACGGTATGTTAGCGTTTATTCTAGTTTTGAGGTGATTTAAATTGAAAAAAACCTCTATTTTTGACCCCCCAGACCGGCTAACCCCCCTCCCCCCAGATCGGCCATGCTGTGCACCTCTGTTCTCAACGCGTAATGCTTGAGGTAATAGCGAATAATTGTCTGAAATTGTTTAGCTAGTCTCCTAGTGGTACATTGATAAGTGAGAGGTTCAAAGAATCCTTGAATTGTGCTTGTTATATTGCGAATGCTCCGAATTTTCAATGGTAATCTAATAAGCAAATTTCTATCGTTTCGCATCCACTGGTGGATCTAGGATTTTTGTTGGGGAGGCGGTAAAGCCAACTTTTCCAAACGCAATCGAAAATACATATAGGTCCAAAAATATGCCATTCACGTGCGAAATAGCGCCTTTTCGGCGTTTTACGTTGTTTGCTTTTATTTAAAATTGCTTTTGGCGCAATATTTTTTCGATAAGTATTTAAATTGTCGATAATTTAGTGCGAAAAAATCACTAAATTTCTTTATTGGCCGAAAAATTTGTGAAATTTAGGTGGAAGGACGTCTAGAAAACTGAATTGCTGCTCGATTTCCTGTATTTGTAACATTGACGCGGAGCTTCAAATATTTTTAACAGATATACTTGAAAAAAGAAGAAAACTATGCCTATATATCTTTATTGCCTTGAGATCGTTTTAAACCTATCCCTGAGCTAAAATACGGCTTCCAGGCCGTCAAAAACCAAATGAATGTCCTTAATAGGTATTATCCGGCTCGAAGCGCCTAAAAAATTTGAGAAATTATGATCATCGACGGCCAAAAATCATTGCAAATTGCATAACCATTTTTTATTCATTATCTCGCCAACTATATTGGGTCAATTGGGGGAAGGGATGGCCGCCATGGATGCATACCTGGGGAATGGATCTTGGTTCTGTGGGTACCGGAACCCCTTTTGCTGAGGTTGGTTGGTTGGTCAATGAAGAGGTTGATTTTGAAAAGGTTGACATAAGGGCAGGCCCATATCCATGACTTTATATAGAGGAAACCGAAAATTTAGAATCCAGATATCTCGAGAACCAAAAGGAGATAGACGAAAATAAAGGCAGTTTTGAGCGTATCTCGGCAAGCACAATATAACGATGAAGAAAATTTTTAAATAATTTCTAAGTTTATTTTATATTGATCCCTATACAACAAATTTATTGAGTGATCTCTCATCATTCAATAGACGAATAATTTCTCAGCTTCTGTCTTGTATTTAATTCTTGTCCTTTACAAAGGCAAACAATACAGAAACAATTCGGCGCAAAGCGCCAAAAGAAATTTGACATCTTTTACATAACTATATCAAATTTGAACGGTCTTGTGCAGGCTCGAAGACAGAAAATTTAGATAAGCAATAACTCTGACGCGAAGTGTTGGAAAAAAATTTCGTGATCCGGCACTTAGCACCGGAAAAAATTGACATGCTATCCATGGCTAACTCGAATTTTAGCGATTTTGAGCGGTTTAGAAGACAAAACTATGCATGCGCGCAGCAGTAAATGTGAAGCGTGCCAATCGCCGAAAATTTTGCGTTTACTGGCTCGAAAGTAGAGCTGTGCCGGGGCCAGGCCCCGGCCCCGGCCCCGGCCCCGGCGCCGGGGCCAATGTTAGAGTCGATTATAATGTAGAAACTTGATAATGTTTTGGGCAGATTTACCTTCAAACTCAATTTCAAGCAAACCACAGATCTTGCTAATTCAAATCTTTATTTCACTATGTCAGATTGGTGCAAACTTCTAGGTAATAATCAAAATTGACATATTTTAAATTGCAATTCATATAGACGAGCATTTCCAGCTTGCTTGGTAGCAGACAGCTACGTCTATCAGAACAAATAGAATAATAAGCTTAAAAAAAGTGCAAAGTAAAGCACATTGAGAAACGCATCCAAGTCAGAGGAGTTAAATCCATACATGGGCAGCTCAAAAATTCTAGGGGGTCCAAAATTTTTCAAAGTCAAAAAGTGCCTGATAATATATGGTAGAGCGAAAAAACACAGTTTTCTCGCGTTTCTCAATGAGAGCTATCCATTAGCATCAAAAAACCGCAGAAAAACAGAAAAAATTCTAAAAATCAAATTCTGGGGGGTCTAGCGGATTTTTTTTGGGGGGGGAGAATAAGAATTCTGGGGGTCCAGATCCCCCGATGCCCATGTTCTGTTATATCTTGTAATCCCAACAAATATTAACGCTTGACGTGCATATCTACAAGCAAGAATATATGCATAGGTACATATAAGGGGTAGGGCAGGGTCTTACTATAAGCATGGTAAAGCACGCTATTATTGGCCCCGGCCCCGGCACCGGGGCCTAGGCCCCGGCCCCGGCAAAAAAGGCGGCCCCGGCACAGCTCTACTCGAAAGTACGCTAAAAACCTGTTTTAGCGATGTTTCAGACAACATTTTTTCAAAATTTTCTTAGCGAATCTTAAAAGCGTGATCGAACAGTGCATAGAATATGAACATTGAATGAGCACAACACATGATCTTGTTTTTCCTAAGCCCAGAGGAAAACAGTAATCAGCGTATCTCTTGTTATCCAGCAATTTAAAATTATGACTTTCTTTCACTAGCAGATCCTGAAAAAAATTTTCTTGGGGGCGGTCCGAAAATTTGAAGTCAGATATCTCGAGAACCATTATGAGATAAGTGAAAATAAGGGCAATTTTGAGCGTATCTCGGTAGCTCTAAACGATGGTGAAGACAAATTTTAAACTAAAATTTCAAAAATTTTTAACCTTACTCAATATTGATATGCAGGAAATCGATCATTTAAGCTATCTGCACAACCAATTGCTTATAATGCAATTCACGAGTGATTTCTTATCTCCTGTCTTTGTATTTAATCATTGTGCTTTACAGAGAAAGATTATACAGATAATAAATCATTCAGCGCGAAGCGCCGAAAAAATTGACATATTCTGCAAGTCAAGCTCAAATTTGAGCGGTTTCGAGCGGGCTATAAGACAAGAAACATAAATGAACAATAAATCCGGCGCGAAGGGATGGAAAAGAATTTCATGTTTTTTATGTCATAACTTAACTTTGAGCTGTTTTGAGTGAGCTAAAAGGCTAAAATATAGCTGAGCAAAGAATCCAGCGCGCAGCGCAGGAAAGAAATTGACATGCTTTTTAAGTGTAAATCAGATTTGAGAGATTTTTAGCGTTTAGAGGACACAGCCATACATAAACAATACATAAATCCAACGCGAAGCGCCGGAAAATGTTAAGTTTGCATAATTCAAAAGACGCTAAAAACCTATATTGGCGGTGTTTTGAAAGTGTTTAACTAATTTTCCATGTTTCCCTTTCGGGGACCCTTTGTAGAAACGAAATTTCTTTTCAATTTCGGAGATGGGGTGGTCCTGCCCAACGAGCCCAAGGATCACACATTTACATTACCCGACTATGCCTTTGACACAAAAAATGTAAGAAACATCCTCGCTTTTACAGCTGAAGGATCTGGGGGACGCGCTCAAACGCTCCCAGCGGGACCCAAGGCGGAGCCCCGGAAAATTTTATGAAATAAAATTTTGAAATAAACGTTAAAACTGTCACAAAATCGGCCCAATTATGGTTCTGAACTCAGCCTAAAAACAGTTAACCAGCCTTTTCATACTTACAAACCAATACAAATTCTTGCTCTTAAACGCGTTCTGAACTGAAAAACGAAACAAAACGAAAAATTGCCCGTAAATGACACACACCTTTAACACGATGTCCAACCAGCGTTATGGGTTTCAGCCGATAAATAGTATAGTACATCAAATCAGTGAAGCACTGGAATATTTTGACTGCTTCAAACACAATGCTGGAACACTAAAACGGAAAATAATGATGAATCGGTGCAAAGCGCCGGAAATTTTTGACGTTTTGGCGTTTTTAGCTTAATATTAGGCGCATTCCAACGTAAATCTGCTGCTCAAAAAATTTTCAAAAAGGGTTATGGGGGCGGCCACCCCCCGCCTCCCCTAGATCCGTGCCTGTTTCTTTGATAGTCATGGAAAATCAGATACCCCGTAGCTTCTAGTTATTGCGTTTTTCTGGATTACTTCTGTGGCTCGAGGTGATAAAGTACAATTTTGGGATCTCTACTCTTTCACTCATACGTAGCTCCTTTAGGATACACACAATGTAAAGACGCCGTATATTCAGCGCAAAGCGCCAGAAAATTTTGATATTATTATCCAAAGCTCGGCTCAATTTTGCTGTTTTCTGGAGATCAGAAACGGAAGAAATAAATCTGGCAAGGATGCGCCAGAATATTACGATATTTTTTGTCATTCTAAGGACAACGTTGAATCTTTCTGAAGTTTATTGATGCAGAGAGTGTGTCTGGCGCGAAGCGCCAGGAAATTTTGGCGTCTTTATCATTTGATCATTTCGATTTTGCATCGCATCTTTTTTAGGATAAGAATTTCAAAAAAAATTTGTATGCCTATGCTATCTGAAAATAGCTTTTAGATTTAACTGATGGCGCGGAGTGCTGAAAAATGGGTATTTTTGGCTAGCTACGTACAAAACCGATAGTTTCACAAATAAAATTCTGAAAAAATTCAGGATAAATTATCCCTCAATACGGGCCTGCGCACAAGTAGTACTGCACACTTTGCAAATTTTACTACCCGGGTACCCAGCTATTTCATTACCCGGGTACGCGGATATACCCGGGTAGGACCTTAGATGGAAGAGAATGCAGTGAACATCGTTCATTTACGGTTGACAGTAAAATCTAGGCCAAAGTGATATCTAAGCAGTTGAATTATTGAAAAATTAATGCAACATTAAATAGAATCGAGGCTGTAATCTGAAGAATCCGTATGCATTTAATGAAATTTAAGTCATTTTCATAATTCAAAGCAAAAAATTGTGAAGCAGGTTTTGTATCTGCATAGCGTCATTAAATCATTTGAAGCAGGAAAACACATTGACGGAAAGTAATTTTCAAATCAACAGGAAATGAAAATCTATTCAAAAACAAGTTCATCTGGAGCTGACGGCAGAGGCATAGCCAGGATTTTGGTTCGGGGGAGGGCATGAACAAAAATTTTTCAAGACTACTTTTGCATTGAATGCCAGTAACGTTATGTATAGTAAAACTGAGTTTTTCGACCTTTAGTAGTGTAGCCTAGCTAATTTATGGGTTTCTGACGATCAATAGTGTAAAGCGGTGCGAAGTGCCGAAATTTTTTGGAATTTCCACCGTTTTCATATAGAATTTACGGCCTTTCTATTGACAAACAGTTCGGAATATATGAGTGGGGCAAGGTGCCAAGAAATTTAGTCATTTTTTACCACCCTAACATTTTGTAGCTCTGTGAACTTATAGTCTGACAGAGCAGAAAAATTATCAAATTTATACGAAACAGTTTTAACAGTTCAAGCTTCTAACAAGAAAACTGCAAATTACTAACTTTGCCTGAAGATATTTTGAGCGACTCAGGCTTTTAAACGCAATGCTGGAGCCTTACAAAAAGAAAGAACAGTAACTGGCGGCGCTATACGCCGGAAAATTTCGACGTTTTTGCTATTAAACTCAATTTATACCACTTAAATCATACAAAACAGACAAATTAATGCCGGCGTGACAGGCCGGAAATTTTAGGAAATTCCTAACCCTTTTACCTAGGTTGTTCTCCCTAAAATACCATTGCACATGTACAACGAGATTTTACGGCGGCGGGATGTCTGGGGTGGCGAGCGGAGTCAGGGGCAGAGTCCCGGAAAACTAAAAAAAACATGGCCAAATCTCGGTTCTAAAGCAAGCCCAAAAACACTTAAAATCGATGAAGTCCTACTTTGCACAAATTCCTGAGCTTAAATGCATTTTCCGACCTCTGTTAATTACATAGCGCAGCAAAGGGTCGCTGCTAATAAGATATAGAAAGATGTATCAATGAAAATTGTGTTCTTACTGTTTTCAGGCCCATGTCTGGCCTTCTTATTAACAAAATACAGTTCAGAGAACAAGAAATGCGCTAAAACATAAGAAAATTTGGCATTCCTTTCATTTAAAATAGGATTATGTGTCCTTGTAAAGAAAGAAAAACAAAGCAAAAAAATAGACAAAGTGGTACACAAAAGACAAACAAAGCAGAGAATAGACAAATTGGTACACAGCAAGCATGCGCAGTTTCATTCAACGAACAAATAGTGCATTAAATTACTAAAGTGATGTGAAGTGCTGGATTATTTGACTGATTCAAGCTTTTAAATTCATTGGATCTATATAGCAGTAAATAATAATGACTTGGCGCGAAGCGCCGGTAAATTTTGACGTTTTTGCCTTTTTGAACTCAGTTTTCTGGACACACTTTATTGCAACAAAAAAATCAACAATATTTCTGAAAAATTTCGGGGGGGGGCAGGTGCCCCAAATGCCCACCCCCTGGCTACGCCTATGGCTGACTGCATTTGGAACATCGATAGGCTTTGAACCAGGTCTATCTAAAACAGTTTTGCGCACGATGTGAACAAAAGTTGCAGTTTAAATTTATACAATGGTCACAGAAGTACATAAATGCATTAGAAAAAAGCGTTGCTAGCAGATAATTTCTTGTCTAAATTAATTTACTATAGAGAATAAGAAGAATTCGGCACAAATGAAATAATTTAACTAAAGAGCTGAATAATGGAATTTGCCTAGAGCGTATGCGCGATATATTGTGACAATAGGAAATATTAACAGACTCGCTTATTCAACATTTTACGGTTGATTATATCAAATCACATTTACATTGTGATTTAATCGCACTTTAGAAGCAATATGTTGCTTGGTTTCTAATTCAATTCTTAGCACATATTGCATAATTGCAGTACTACTTTTCCATTTTATATTAGGGGAACCCGGGTAGTAAAATTATTTTCTACCCGGGTACTCGGGTACCCGTTCAGGTACTCACGTGCAGCTCTACACACAAGTGCAAAAAAATTCGCCATTTTGTGTGCAGAAAAAAGAATCTCCTTGATTGATAGGTTGGTTGGTTTGTTGGTTGGTTGGTTGGTTGGTTGGTTGGTTGGTTGGTTGGTTGGTTGGTTGGTTGGTTGGTTGGTAGGTAGGTAGGTAGGTAGGTAGGTAGGTAGGTAGGTAGGTAGGTAGGTAGGTAGGTAGGTAGGTAGGTAGGTAGGTAGGTTGGTTGGTTGGTTGGTTGGTTGGTTGGCCATTTAGTTGGTTGGTTAGGTTGGCCATTTAATTGATTGGTTAGCTGGTTGATTGGTTGGTTTGATTGGTAGGTTGGTTGGCCATTTAGTTAGTTGGTTAGCTAGTTGGTTGGTTGGCCATTTAGTTGGTTGGTTAGCTGGTTGTTTGGTTGGTTGATTGGTTGATTGATTGGTAGGTTGGTAGGTTGGTTGGTTGGTTGGTTGGTTGGTTGGTAGGTTGGTTGGTTGGTTGTTTTGTTGGTTGGTTGGTTGATTGGTTGGTTGATTGGTAGGTAGGTTGGTTGGTTGGCCATTTAGTTGGTTGGTTAGCTGGTTGTTTGGTTGGTTGATTGGTAGTTTGGTTGGTTGGTTGGCCATTTAGTTAGTTGGTTAGCTGGTTGGTTGGTTGGCCATTTAGTTGGTTGGTTAGCTAGTTGTTTGGTTGGTTGATTGGTTGGTTGATTGGTAGGTTGGTTGGTTGGTTGGTTGATTGGTTGGTTGGTTGATTGGTAGGCTGGTTGGTTGGTTAGTTGGTTGGTTGGTTGGCCATTCAGTTGGTTGGTTAGCTGGTTGTTTGGTTGACCATTTAGTTGGTTGGTTATCTGGTTGGTTGATTGGTTGGTTGGTTGGTTGGTTGGTTGATTGGTTGGTTGACTGGTTGGTTGGTAGGTTGGTTGGCTGGCTGGCTGGCTGGTTGGTTAGTTGGTTGGTAGGCTGGTTGGTTGGTTGGTTGGTTAGTTGGTTGGTTGGTTGGTTGGTTTTTAGTTGGTTGGTCGGTTGGTTAGTTGGTTGGTTGATTGGGCATTTAGTTGGTTGATTGGTTGGTTGATTGGTAGGTTGGTTAATTGGTTGGTTGATTCGTTGGTTGGTTGGTTGCTTGGCAGGCTGGTCGGTAGTTGGTTGGTTGGTTAGTTGGTTGGTTGGTTGGTTGGTTTTTTAGTTGGTTGGTTGGTTAGCTGGTTGGTTAGTTGGCCATTTAATTGGTTGATTGGTTGGTTGATTGGTAGGTTGGTTGATTCGTTGGTTGATTGGTTGGTTGGTTGGTTGGTTAGTTGGTTGGTTGGTTGGTTGGTTGGTTGGTTGGTTGGTTGGTTGGCCATTTAGTTGGTTGGTTAGCTGGTTGGTTGGTTGGCCATTTAATTGATTGGTTAGCTGGTTGATTGGTTGGTTGATTGATTGGTTGGTTGATTGGTAGGTTGGTTGGCCATTTAGTTAGTTGGTTAGCTAGTTGGTTGGTTGGCCATTTAGTTAGTTGGTTAGCTGGTTGTTTGGTTGGTTGATTGGTTGATTGATTGGTAGGTTGGTAGGTTGGTTGGTTGGTTGGTTGGTCGGTAGGTTGGTTGGTTGGTCGTTCTGTTGGTTGGTTGGTTGATTGGTTGGTTGATTGATAGGTAGGTTGGCTGGTTGGCCATTTAGTTGGTTGGTTAGCTGGTTGTTTGGTTGGTTGATTGGTAGTTTGGTTGGTTGGTTGGCCATTTAGTTAGTTGGTTAGCTGGTTGGTTGGTTGGCCATTTAGTTGGTTGGCTAGCTGGTTGTTTGGTTGGTTGATTGGTTGATTGATTGGTAGGTTGGTTGGTTGGTTGGTTGATTGGTTGGTTGGTTGATTGGTAGGCTGGTTGGTTGGTTAGTTGGTTGGTTGGTTGGCCATTTAGTTGGTTGGTTAGCTGGTTGTTTGGTTGACCATTTAGTTGGTTGGTTATCTGGTTGGTTGATTGGTTGGTTGATTGGTTGGTTGATTGGTTGGTTGACTGGTTGGTTGGTAGGTTGATTGGCTGGCTGGCTGGTTGGTTAGTTGGTTGGTAGGCTGGTTGGTTGGTTGGTTGGTTAGTTGGTTGGTTGGTTGGTTGGTTTTTTAGTTGGTTGGTCGGTTGGTTAGTTGGTTGGTTGGTTGGCCATTTAGTTGGTTGATTGATTGGTTGATTGGTAGGTTGGTTGATTGGTTGGTTGATTCGTTGGTTGGTTGGTTGCTTGGCAGGCTGGTTGGTAGTTGGTTGGTTGGTTAGTTGGTTGGTTGGTTGGTTGGTTTTTTAGTTGGTTGGTTGGTTAGCTGGTAGGTTAGTTGGCCATTTAATTGGTTGATTGGTTGGTTGATTGGTAGGTTGGTTGATTCGTTGGTTGATTGGTTGGTTGGTTGGTTGGTTGGTTAGTTGGTTGGTTGGTTGGTTAGTTGGTTGGTTGGTTGGTTGGTTGGCCATTTAGTTGGTTGGTTAGCTGGTAGGTTGGTTGGCCATTTAATTGATTGGTTAGCTGGTTGATTGGTTGGTTGATTGATTGGTTGGTTGATTGGTAGGTTGGTTGGCCATTTAGTTAGTTGGTTAGCTAGTTGGTTGGTTGGCCATTTAGTTGGTTGGTTAGCTGGTTGTTTGGTTGGTTGATTGGTTGATTGATTGGTAGGTTGGTAGGTTGGTTGGTTGGTTGGTTGGTTGATAGGTTGGTTGGTTGGTTGTTTTGTTGGTTGGTTGGTTGATTGGTTGGTTGATTGGTAGGTAGGTTGGTTGGTTGGCCATTTAGTTGGTTGGTTAGCTAGTTGTTTGGTTGGTTGATTGGTAGTTTGGTTGGTTGGTTGGCCATTTAGTTAGTTGGTTAGCTGGTTGGTTGGTTGGCCATTTAGTTGGTTGGTTAGCTGGTTGTTTGGTTGGTTGATTGGTTGATTGATTGGTAGGTTGGTTGGTTGGTTGGTTGGTTGATTGGTTGGTTGGTTGATTGGTAGGCTGGTTGGTTGGTTAGTTGGTTGGTTGGTTGGCCATTTAGTTGGTTGGTTAGCTGGTTGTTTGGTTGACCATTTAGTTGGTTGGTTATCTGGTTTGTTGATTGGTTGGTTGATTGGTTGGTTGATTGGTTGGTTGATTGGTTGGTTGACTGGTTGGTTGGTAGGTTGATTGGCTGGCTGGCTGGCTGGTTGGTTAGTTGGTTGGTAGGCTGGTTGGTTGGTTGGTTGGTTAGTTGGTTGGTTGGTTGGTTGGTTTTTTAGTTGGTTGGTCGGTTGGTTAGTTGGTTGGTTGGTTGGCCATTTAGTTGGTTGATTGGTTGGTTGATTGGTAGGTTGGTTGATTGGTTGGTTGATTCGTTGGTTGGTTGGTTGCTTGGCAGGCTGGTTGGTAGTTGGTTGGTTGGTTAGTTGGTTGGTTGGTTGGTTTTTTAGTTGATTGGTTGGTTAGCTGGTTGGTTAGTTGGCCATTTAATTGGTTGATTGGTTGGTTGATTGGTAGGTTGGTTGATTCGTTGGTTGATTGGTTGGTTGGTTGGTTAGTTGGTTGGTTGGTTGGTTAGTTGATTGGTTGGTTGGTTGGCCATTTAGTTGGTTGGTTGGCCATTTAGTTGGTTGGTTGGGCCATTTAGTTGGTTGGTTGGCCATTTAGTTGGTTGGTTGGCCATTTAGTTGGTTGGTTGGCCATTTAGTTGGTTGGTTGGCCATTTAGTTGGTTGGTTGGCCATTTAGTTGGTTGGTTGGCCATTTAGTTGGTTGGTTGGCCATTTAGTTGGTTGGTTGGCCATTTAGTTGGTTGGTTGGCCATTTAGTTGGTTGGTTGGCCATTTAGTTGGTTGGTTGGCCATTTAGTTGGTTGGTTGGCCATTTAGTTGGTTGGTTGGCCATTTAGTTGGTTGGTTGATTGGTTGGTTGGTTGGCTATTCAGTTGGTTGTATATTTGCTTGGTTGGTTGGCCATTTAGTTGGTTGTCTAGCTGGTTGGTTGGTTTGATGATTGGTTTGTTGGTTGGTTGGTTGGTTGGTTGGTTGTAGTTGGTTGGTTGGTTGGTTAGCTGGTTGGTTGTTGGCCATTTAGTTGGTTGATTAGTTGGTTGATTAGTAGGTTGGTTGATTGGTTGGTTGATTGGTTGGTTGGTTGGTTGGTTGGTTGGTTAGTTTGTTAATAGGTTGGCCATTTAGTTGGTTGGTTGGTTGGCCATTTAGTTCGTTGGTTAGCTGGCTGGTTGGTTGGTTGATTGGTTGGTTGATTGGTAGGTTGGTTGGTTAGTTGGTTGATTGGTCGGCCATTTAGTTGGTTGGTTAGCTGGTTGGCTGGTTGGCCATTTATTTGGCTGGTTAGCTGGTTGGTTGGTTGGTTGATTGGTTGGTTGATTGGTAGGTAGGTTGGTTGGTTGGTGGGTTGCTTGATTGGTTGTTTGGTTGTTAGGTTGGTTGGTTGGTTGGTTAGTTGGTTGGTTAGTTGGTTAGTTGGTTGGTTGGTAGGTTGGTTTGTTGATTGGTAGGTTGGTTGGTTGGTAGGTTAGTTGGTTGGTTGATTGGTTGGTTAGTTAGTTGGTTGGTTAGTTGATTGGCCAGCTAGTTGGTTGATTATTTGGCCTCTTGGTTGGCTGGTTGATTGATTTTGCTTGATTATTCATTATTTCTCAATCTTTCCTTATCTTTCTTTTCACTACTATTCCAATGTAAACCCTAATTTTCTGTGGCCACCGGCCATGAGGTTCTGTGGGTACCGGGTGGCCACAGGGTGGACACAGTGGACGGTATTCCCCACCTATGCATGGATGGGCGGCACCAAAATTCTGGGGAGTGCAAGATTTTTCAAAGATAAAAAAATGACCGTAAAAATGGCGGTATGGCGAAACGTTTCTCATCGAGCACTATCCATTGGCATCAAGAAATTGCGAAGAAAAACGAAAAAAATTTCAAAAATTGAATTCTGGGGGGTATTTTGGTTCCTCGGGGGGGGGGGGTGCATAACCATCCAACCCCCCCCTCCCAACGTCCATGTATGTTGGCCGCCCCGCCCCCTTAAACCCGCCCCTTTTTGCGTCATATCGAATGCCTCGTATACTTGTATCTCCATTGCTACAGACACTACAATTAAGTCAAAAACTCATAAAATAAACTCAGAAAAGCAGAATTACTTAGTCGCTTTTTGTTTTGTATTTTTAACCATATTATTTGCAACTAGTTTTTAATCTGCCAATATCTAACGCTCGTTCATTTTTCATTGTCTTGCGTGTGTTTTCTTTTACCTGTACATTCCGCACAAGTATACTTAATCATCTTTAGCCTTTTTCATGGATTTATTTTCTTCTCAGCAGGGGTCCGTTTGCCAACCATATTTATCACTGCCATATTTGGACTGGCTAAAATCACGGACTGTTAGATCCTTCGTCGTTGGTGCTACTAATGCTCTTTTTAAGCAACAGAAGTCTCTATTCGATGTTGTCATAAGTGTAAGAAAGTCTTTTAATAATAAACTATACACTCAATTTTATAATACGAGTGACAGAGACATGCACATATCAATGCTATACGATGTTGTAAATGTGTGAAGAGAAGATTACGCAAATTTATTACTGATAAGCTGGCGCATCTTATTTATCATTAATAAATCTTTGATACTTCTGCATACAGATATGCAGTAATTGTATTAGTATATTCGGATGAAAATATGTAGCTACGAAGGATCAAAACGCCACAAATGATTTAATAAATTAGGCATCATTGCACAATCACATGGGGCGTGAAAGGTCTATAAGCCCAGACGAGGGGTAGACAGGCAGGCGCTGTCAGACAATTTTAAATTCATAGAATATTTTCCAAATTTTTTTGGACAAAATTAAGCAGTTCATGATAGAAAATCCAACACTTAGTTGAGTTCTTCATGCGCTGCCATTTTTTTTGGAGAAAAATTAATTTTTCTAAAAAAGCGTGCACTCTTATTGAATTAATAATTCCGTGTGACAATCGACTTATTCGCTTAGAATATATACTCAATAAAAAGCATTTCATTCAACGATTTTGATTTAATCCTTCTCTTATGTCAAAAATTGGCATGTCGTTAAGCTGAAGAAACGCTAATCATTAAATTACCTCGCCATTTATGAGTTTAACCCCTCTAGCAACTACACATGGGCAATGTACCATATATCGCCCTCAACCGACAACGGGCCGAAGGGTCTCTGGGTTGGGAGTTTGGTACATACGTGGTCTATAAAGGCTTAATTTTTTGTTTAACAGCGTCAATATCGTTCTTAAGACAGGTTCCAATACCAGTCAGCAGGGGCGTGACCAGGATTTTATTTCGGGGGGGCCCACAATTTTTGAAGTCCTATATCTCGGGAACCATTAGGAGATACGCGAAAATGATGACATTTTTGAGCGTTTCTCGACAAGATCTATATTATGGCGAAGTTAAAAATTTAAAAGAAACAAAAATTTTCATGCTTTAATTCAAATTTGGATATAAAAATCTATCTTTTAACCTATCAGTATGATTAATTTCTCAATATCAAATTAAAGCTTGACTCCAAAACATTTCGAAATTCTTTTCTTTGCATTTAATTTTGCAGTTTTGTTAAGAAAACTAATTCAGAACATAATAAATCGGCGCGAGGCGCCGAAAATTTTTGACAAATACGCTATTTTTAAGTAAAATCTGGGCTTCTAAGGTAAGAAAAAAGATGGAACATAAGAAATCCAGCGCGAAGCGTCGAAAATTTTGATAAATTCATTATTTTTAAGTAAAATCTGGGCTTCTATGGTAAGAAAAAAACATAGAACATAAGAAATCCGGCGCGATGCGCCGAAATTTTTTGACAAATTCGTTGTTTTTTCAGGTAAAATCTGGGCGTCTAAGGTAAGAAAAAAGATGGAACATAAGAAATCCAGCGCGAAGCGTCGAAAATTTTGATAAATTCGTTATTTTAAAGTAAAATCTGGGCTTCTATGGTAAGAAAAAAGACATAGAACATAAGAAATCCGGCGCGATGCGCCGAAAATTTTTGACAAATTCGTTGTTTTTTCAGGTAAAATCTGGGCGTCTAAGGTAGGAAAAAAGATAGAACATAAGAAATCCAGCGCGAAGCGCCGAAAAATTTTGAGTTTAGAAGCTAAAAAGTGTGCTAAAAACGCATTATGGCTGTCCACAACCCGTTTCCACTTCACTTGAAGAAAAAAGCAAAGGGTCCCCCTTTGCTTTCAGAAAATTATTTTTTCATTTCGGACCTGATTACGCCCATACGTGGGCAGCAAGAAAATTCTGGGGGTGCAAGATTTTTTTGAAGGTCGAAAAATGGCCTTAAAGACGGTGGTATGGCAATAAAAACACCATTTTTCGACGTTTCTCATCGAGCACTATCCATTGGCATCAAAAAATTGCGAAAAAAACGAAAAAAATTTTCAAAAATTGAATTCTGGGTGGGGTATTTTGATTTCTGGGGGGGTATTTTGGCTTCTGGGGGTGCATACCCCCAAACCCCCACGCCCAGGTGTGGTTACGCCCCTGCCAGTCAGTATACTGCAAAAATGATTAGATTAGGACAAATGAGGATAATTTTCAGGAGGCAATATTTTAACACACTTTTGACTTAAGAAGCTTAAAATTTTCGGTCGTTTCGCGCCGAAATCATTTTTTCAACTTTTGTCTTCCAATCATCCCAGGTTTAGTAAACATGGTAATAAATATGTCAAACATTTTTGACACTATGCAGAATCATTTATTTTCCATATCGTATTTTGTTGCAATATACTAGAATCGAGTATTAAATAAGTTAATGCGGGTCCATGTTTGGATATATTAACGAGAAATCATTTGTGCGTTCATCTTATAGGGCATACTATTGGGAATACGACAGAAATCAAATATAAGTTTTTAATCTGTTTTAAAGTTTTTCTTCTCTAGTATGTAGAGCTTGATTAGAAACGCTCAAAAATACCGTTGAAATATATCTGACTGCAATATTTTTAGGGATGCACCGATATATCGGCAGCCGATATATCGGCCTGTTTTTAAGATGTCGGTATCGGCCAGTTTTTATCCGATTATTTCAAAATTTCTAGAATTTTAGAAGAAAGTGGATATTCGGCATGAAAATTCGAAAAAAACTAATGCGTACTATCAAATGAAACTTTACTAAAAAACGTACCTATTTCACAATATTTTCACTTACATACATAATTGACATGAAGAATGAAGACCACAGTGCAGCATTTCCTTTCAAAAATGCTAGTTCTTCTACAATTTTCGGCTTTAGTCGATTTCTCGGTTGTGTAAGCACTTTTCCTGCTATGCTAAATAGCCTTTCAACTTTCAACACTCGACGCTGGGGCTGACAGGTATATTCTGGCAATGCTAGCAAGAACAGGGAAACGTTCTGTTATTACGCCACCATTCGAAATATTGCAAGTATTTGATATCAGCGCTTCTTCAAAATATTTGGTAGTTTCTGTAGTTTCATCTAATCCTGAATTGGGATCATTCGAATTGATGGCCACATCATCTAGAAAGCTCCATAAACTGTTTAATTTTTTAGCTTTTGCTGGGGGAGGCTGGCAAACACGTAATTAACTTTCAGGATCATGAGGCATCATGACTGCACAGTTCGTGAAATTGCTGAGGGACACGGTACATCTTTCAATCCTGCATGTACTATGATTCTTTATATTGATCGATGTATCGGCTGAAACATCGGCCGATATTATCGGCCGTGATTCGCCGATATATCGGCCGGCTGATATATTGGCCAAACCCATATTGGTGCATCCCTAAATATTTTAGTCCCCTCGAAATTCAGAAAGTCAGCTACGTGCCTGTTTCAAAGAGTAAAAATAAGAAATTTGTTGGCGAATTAGGGACCTACTCGATTTTTATTTTTATCACTGCATGCCATAGAAGTAATCCAAAAAGGCAAAACACGTCGAAAAGTGTCGTTTTAGGACGTGAAATCGCTTCAGAACGTCTGAACTTGAAATCGTTCAAGAACGTCTGAACTTAAAATCGCTTTAAAATTATGGCGATTCCCCTAAAATAAAATATTGGATACGGGGTTGCTTATAATATTCCAGCTATATTTTCAAGATTTTTTTCTTGCCGCGTTCATTTCGCTAGGCTCGTCTGTTGCGCCCTTAATGCTTTCATGTCTGTAGCTAGATGACGATGGCCCAAAGATTGATATAATCAACACGGAGCTCAAAAAGGCTTTAGCTTTAACGACGGCTGATCTCAGGTTTGCCGATTATATCACGAAGAACGCTGATCATCTGCACGATGCCGATCATATTGTAAAAGAAAATTACGGTACTGTGATGTGCATATGCTGTCGTCGTAGCTTGAGGGTTTTTCGAGATTCAAATAAGTCAAAAAACCACGTTTCTTTGTTGGTCAGAAAGAAGTTTAGACGGTCTCAGTCAAGCCTTGTCATTTATGTTCAAATGTAGAAATGTACCACTTACGTACATGCATGTATGTAAGGCATGCTCTCTTAATTACGATTCGCTCAAGGGGCGCGCACCCAAGATAAATTGGTTGATATCTCGGAAACTTCGATAGAATAGCTAGTAAAAACCGCATTTTCCGACGTTTTTCAACATCTCTATCCATTAAACTCGTAAAATTCTAACCTAAAGTGTTGAGTTTTTTGGCCGCACTTAAGACAAAATTATGGAAAGTACTTCATGTATGGGGCGAAGCGCCGAAGATTTGAAGATTTTCTATAACAGCGATTCCATTTTTTTAAGTTCTCATATCTCGTTAGTTAAAGTAAATTTGAACGTCACAGAAGGTAAAGATGAACAACAGTCGTATTTTTACGGCCGCCCATGTCCCCTGTGGAGTTTCCGATATTCTTTTGAAAATCTTACTCTGATGAGAAAAGTGGTTTTTGATACATTTTGTTACTTATATTCATATGTTTCGTCGTTTTTATTTCAGCGTGGGAAAATGGCGATGATTGGCTCAGACTGCAGTTTCAATCATATTTGTTGTCTCTCCTTTCAACAATACAATCAAAAGGTGATTTCTAATTTGTTTACATACTTATATGTACATCTTGGAATTTAGTACGTGAAAATTAGACAAGTTTCTAAGTAGTCGCCTCACTACGATTAATTGTTAATGATTCTTCATTATATAAAGACTAGAAACTTATCTGACTAATTCAATTCATTTTGAGTTCTTTTCAGCCATGCTTGTCAAATCTATGAAGTGCTTGAGATCAGGAAGCAAAGTTTATTTATGTCGAGGGACTAAGCAATTTCTTTCGTTTGAATTCATAAAATTACATATGTACATACCTACAGGACTTGCATCGAAATAGGGGCAAGATGGTTAATTATGGATAAAGTGCTGTTACGAGTTGTGTTAATTTTTTAAAATCGCTTGATGATTTTAGGTCAGGGCCCTATAAAATGCAATCATTGCATGGAATCTCACTTCCTTCCAACGCTTACCATTCCATCAATTTAGCCAAATTCTATCCGGCCAGGGTTAATAGATCGCATGAATATCATTTATAACATCTAGCGGGATAAAATCAAAATTTATCCGTCATCCAATTTAGACTCTTTATTCTGACACATAGTTTCCAAAGGTCGAAAGTTCAGGAAGGGGTGAAATCCTAAAATTCAGGACCACTTAATGCAGAATCTAGCCTTTTTGCAGGTCAAATAAGTAAAATGGCTAAAACATTTTATGTAGCATGTTTTAATAAGGAAAACAGCATTTTTAACTACTTCTTGTCCCATTCTGACTAGTTTCGTCACTCTTGTAAGTAAAAAATTTGAGAATTCATCGAAAATTTTGACTTTTCAGATCATTTTAAGTTTATTCTAGGTATTTTATGGGCGAACAAAACAGAATGTAGTAGTCGGCGTGAAGCGCCGAAAAAATTCTTACATCTTCGCTGCTTTTGTACCCAAAAATCATGCAGAAAATGTTTGATAGCTCAAAATCGTCCGACAGTGATTCAAGTTTCAAGTCTCGGATCCTGAGGTGGGGTAATACCCCTTCCCTCACCCCCCCCGTATGGAAATGTGTGTTCTGACAGATAAACTATAAAAGTAATCAATAAATCACAAATACGTTAATGGTTTAATCAAATAAACAGCTAATCAGCAGTTAAATCTTTTCATTTTCTATATTGATTTTTGAAAGTTAGGCAAATAAGCTGAATTTGAATAGCTTTAGTTTGAGACAAGTCTATATTTTTGCTACAGAAACAGTTCAAGTATCAAATTCTGCTATTCTAATTTGTTGGTTTTCTCAAATAGACCATTTGTGTCCTTTCTTACAATTGTCTTGATTGATTTTAGAAGTGACTTTGAGAATTTTACTCGCAATTATAAACGTTTTAGCCCCGGCCCGGGGCAAGCCTTGCCACGGATTGGGGTCGGGCCATAAGCTCCAGAACCCGAACCGGGGCTCGAAACGTTCTTAGTAGTAATCGAAAAAAAGTTGGGAATTACAGTGGACGATGGTGAAAAATCATCAGAAAAAACTATATAGTCGATTATTTATCACGGCCGCCCTTCTCAATCTGGCCTTGATAGTTCAATGATTAATATTTTTAAGGTTGTTTGAAAGGGACATGAGTTAATATTGGCACGAACGCATTCGTTGTTATCACTTCAATTGTTTTCTTGCCAGGCACGTAGCTGTGGGGGAACTGGGAGGAGGTCCGGACTAGGGATCGGACGAGGGTCTTGTTTTTCCTCGGCCGAGGCCGAGGCCGAGGGAACTTTGAAATCCTTGCCAAGGCGAGGCCGAGGGCCGAGGAACCGAGGATTTGTAATACATATAATATGATCATATGAGTACAAACAATATAGGGCACATATGCTCCATGTGATGTGGGTACAGTAGCAATAGGATTGATTAGTGTAATATAGTTCAAAGCTAACAAGCTATTATTTTAATTTTATTTAAAGGTAGGTATCACACATTCCCATGGGGGTGAGGGGGTATTACCCCGACCTCGGGGTACAAGACTTGAATCACTGTCAGACGATTTTGAGCTATCAAACATTTTCTGCAATGATTTGGGTACAAAAGCAGCGAAGACATTAAAATTTTTTCGGCGCTTCGCGCTGTTTAATATACTTCTGTTTTGTTTACCCATAAAATGCCTAGAATAAACTTAAAATGATCTGAAAAGCCAAAATTTTCGATGGATTCTTATATGTTTTACTCTCAAGAGCGACGAAACTAGTCAGAATGGGATAAAATGTTGTTAAAAATGCAGTTTTTCACATTAAAACATGTTATAACAGGATGTTTTAGCCATTTTTCATATTTGACCTGCAAAAAAAGGCTAGACTCTAAATTTAGTGGTCCTAAATTTTGGGATTTAACCCCCTGAACTTTCGACCTTGTGAAACTATGGTACGTATGCAAATGACAAGCACAGAAGTGACAAATTGCTAATCGTCTTAATCATTCAGCTCGTTTTCGCTATCACTATCTTGTGTGTTCTACATATCTTTATAATGGCAGAAATTGTATTTCAAGAGAAAAATGTCAATTTTTTGGCACTTTGCGCCGTTTAAGATGATTCTTAGTAGAGGTGCACGCGGGTAGTACCCGGGTATATCCGGGTACCCGGAATAAAATAATTTTACTACCCGGTACCCGAATCCCCTGATATAAAATGGAAAATTAACACTGCAGTTATGCAATATGTGCAAAGAATTGAATTAGAAACCTAGAAATATATTGCTTCTAAAGTGCGACTGAATCACAAAGTAAATGTAATTTAATATAATCAACCGTAAAATGTTAAATAAGCGAGTCTGTTAATATTTCCTATTGTCACAATATATCGCGCATACGGTCTAGGCATATTCCATTATTCAGCTCTTTAGTAACATTATGTTATTTGTGCCGAATTCTTCTTATTCTTTATTGTAAACAAATTTAAACATGAAATTATCTGTTAGCGACGCTTTTTTTATAATGCAATCACTTCTGTGACCATTATATAAATTTAAACTGCAACTTTTATTCACATCATGCGCATTTGAATTTTCTACCCATGCCCAACTTGGGCTCAAGAAATTAAGTAGGTTTTGCATGCATGGACACGGAAAACGCCCACATAATGTACCTACTTGAATCGGTGATGTCTCAACAGCCCCACCAGTCCCAACAGCCCCACCGTCCCAACAGCCCCACCGTCCCAACAGCCCCACCGTCCCAACAGCCCCACCAATAATCCCAACAGCCCCACCAATCCAGACAGCCCCACCAATCCCAACAGCCCCACCATTCCAACAGCCCCACCGTCCCCCACCAGTACTCCCAGCAGCCCCATGCGATCGCTATTATACGAGAAGTGCATTTGACGAATGTACTTTTGAAACATAGAATTTATAGAATTTATACGGGCTCCGTTTGATCAAGATATTTTTTTGACTATTTTTCGACTTCGTATATTTCATGAGGACTATACAAGAGCGTGCAGGTTTACATTTTCAGAATAACTCTACCTGAGAAACTGGTAGACCCGCTACAATTGAAGCTTCAGCATTTTTGCGCAATCCGTGATTTTGCCTCATTCGAGCCATCTTGCAAGATTAGATTCCCTGCTCATTATTGCCTAATCTAGACTGCCAGAAAAAAATGAAAAACGTTCTAGTGAAAAAAGGAAAGATAAGCGTTAAAATTAAATGAAAATCAAAACTTTCACGCTAATCTGCTTTAAAATAGCCAAAAAATGTGGATTAAGTAGTTTTTACGCTATTTTAACATTCATACTAGTTTTGAGGTCATTTTTGGCTCAAAACTCCTTCTCCAGAACCGGTCGTGCTGTGCATCTATGATTATAACAGTGGGGCAGTTGGAACCAACATTGGCAGCGGACAAATTCTGTGGGTCTGGTGGGGTAAAGTGACCGAGAAATGTGCTTAAAATAGAATTCTGGGGGTCTACCATAATTTGGGGGGATTTCCAGAATTTCGGGTTGAAGAGGGCTAAACTCTAAACATCCCTCCCCCACGCTTATGTGTGGTTGGGACAGTGTGACTGTTGAACGGTTGGACTGCTGGAACGGTGGAACTGCTGGGATTGGTGGGGCTCGGGATTGGTGGGGCTCTTGGGACTGGTGGAGCTGTTGGGATTATTGGTGGGGCTGTTGGGATTGGTGGGGCTGTTGGGATTATTGGTGGGGCTGTTGGGATGGTGGGGCTGTTGGGACTCGTTGGGCTGTTGGGACGGGTGGGGCTGTTGGTACTGGTGGGGCTGTTGGGACTGGTGGGGCTGTTGAGACACAATCCTTCAATCAGCATATGCGTCTTGTCTCTGCCGTCTATAGGCTGGCATATTACATGACTTGGCATAACATTTGAGGCAATGGGTCTTTTGTAGCACATGCGTTTTTTTTGCTGTATTTGTGCTATTTCGGCATCACTCCAAAAAATGCAAAATTAAAAAACCCTCGGTCCTCGGTCATTTTTCACCTGACCCTCGGCCGAGGCCGAGAGATCTCAAAAAAGACCGAGGATTACCGAGGCCGAGGCCGTGTCCGATCCCTAGTCCGGACCCCCCAAAATTCAGAAAAAAACCGGAAAAATAGGACTTTTTACACGTTATTTTGTGCTATTTTTGGCTTAAACCCCCCAAATTGGTGTTGGTCCCTCCAAAATAGGAGGGCCAGCTACGTGCCTGATTCTTGCATTTTGTTAGATGCTGCTAAACTATTGGATTTCAACGATACATTTATCCGAATGTGGTTGAAGACTAATAATTATGCCTCTTGGTCATCTGTCAAAGACAGAAACATGACTAGCGTTCCAGTTGGGTAGATAAATACATTTATTTATTTTTTGGAACAATAATGCCTCAATTTCGATTTGTTTTAGGCATTTGTTCAGTGGCCAATTAAGTGTTGGAGATGTGAAGCTGAGATTTTCGCACTCATTGCCTTTGCACTTTTATTTATATAATCATATTTACTTATCTTGCAGATATTTATTTATCTGTTATTTATACATACTTATTCATTTATTTTTGAATTTTTGTGTAAGCATAACACATAACTTTTTATGCATTTGCATATTATGTATACAGGGTGTTCCAGCCTATTTTGCCAAAAAATGCCAATATTTCTCATTCAAGCTTCAAGTTTGATGCAATCAAACTAGTGATTTCAGAAATTTCGCATGAATCGCACACGGGTTCGTATCCAGGATCTAGCCAAGGAGAGGTGGGGTGGGCGGACTTAAAGGGAATTGGTCAATATCTCGGAAATCTCGCGGAGATAGTTCGTAAAAACCGCATTTTTCGACGTTTTTCAACGCGCCATATCCCTTAAGCTCATAAAATTCTAAATTTTCAAAAAAAATCTTATTGCAAGCATGCTGTGCCATGTTGTTTACTGATGTTTCCTTATTGGCAGCTCATTGCAATCTACGGATCAGGGGCGAAAATTCAACCAGGCTTTTGCTCAGACTGGAAAGTATGTTCATCAGACCGGCAAGGCCGTAGGTGAGTCTCGCTGAAGTCCCTATATATCAGTTTTCTTGATTTTCGATTAAGTTGATTTATTGCTAAAATATTAATTTCTCTATTAGATAATGCGTTTATCATCAGCCAGCTGCACACCTGGGCGTAGGAGGGGTTGGGGGGTATGCAGTATGCACCCCTCGAGAAATCAAAATATTTTTCAAAGGTCAAAAAATAGCCATTTTTAAACGTTTCTCATCGAACACTATCCGATGGCATCAAAACATAGCGAAAAAAGAAAAATATTGCAACCCCCAGAATTTTGGTGCCGCCCACCTATGGTCAGCTGCTGTCACAAACTGAGTTATCTGCATAAAACGATGAATGAGTTGTTATTTCATTCAGAAAAATGCATTCTCTTTTTATACGTCAGAAAATCGTAAATAGTCCGAAAAAGCTTATCAGGCGTTTAATTTTTAAAAGACGTGTTAAACACAGTTGCCGTTTCAAGTTATGAATTTAATTTAATCATTTTTTTCAAGTACTTTTATTAAAAATAAAAATCTTTACATTCATTTGCTCCTTTTTTTATTTGAACAAATTTTGTCAAGGGGATCTATCGAAAAACACCTGAATAAAATAAGATGGTTGGAAGCTTTTGTATCTATGTTCTGCCTGTGTACTCTGCGCAAATGCCCAAAACTAAGTTTAGCCTTTAGATCGGAATCTTTGTACAAGGCTAAAAAGTAGTTGAGAATCGCATGAAACCTATATTTACTGCATAAGGAGCGGCATAAGAACAAAGCTCAAAATTACGACGTTTTGTGTCATACTTGAATGGTCATTTTGCTCTGTCGCCTAAAGTTTGGTTAATAAACAACATAACTTATCGGTTTTTGTTGACAGTGGGACACAAACGATGCTGCATACAGATTGATTGTGTCGCGTTTACACTCCGTGCACATGACAATTATAATAAATAACGCTAAGCGCCGAAATTTTTCGGGTTTTTGTTCAGAAATGCCTGAAAATGCATCGAAGTTACTTTATGTATGCCCAAAAAGTCCTTGTGCACGGTACAAAAATAGCTCCGGAAATCATTGTGCGAGCCTCAAAATCTTTGTTTTATACTAAAAAAATACGATTTCTTAATTTATTTCTGTAGTTTTGTATCTTTTTTCACATCGCTTCTCCATTATGGAGTTGCCGACATACATGATATGGGGTTCATTCCCTCCCTGAAAAATGTTCACCCCCAGAAATTTTTTAAGCCCATCCCAGAATTCGCGATTTTCCCAAAGTATTAGTAGAAAAGATGCCTTTTAAGCGTTTTTAGCTATCTATCTGCTCAAAAGTGTCACATTTTCGGCGCTTCGCGCCATATACTCATGCTTTAACTACATTTTGTTTAATTTGTTCGACTTTTTCGATTTTTCGAAATTTTTTATGTTTTTATGCTCTAAGCACCGTCAGAAACATGGAAAAGTTGTGTTTTTGACGCGGACCCATTATTTTAGGCCCAAAAATGGCACTTTAAAAAATTTCACCACCCCCCCTCCATCCCAGAATTTCCATGCAGCGCATGTCTAGAGATGCCGAAGTATGTTTTTAATTATGCTATGCAGGTAGCGCTGTTAAGTCGGCCATTTCAAGTTTGTGGCAAGGGCGGTGACAAAAAGCGTTTGACGTACGCAAGGTCTACGTTGCAGTCAGTCGCCTTCCCATCAAGATCGTCAATGCATCCACGACCGGTCAAAAAGTACTGAAAACGCGGCTAAATTGTTGGTTTTTCAAATTGTCAGCCTCTATGCCCTGCCGATGCTGTTCTATGATCGGATCTCATTTCATGATATAATACCGTACGTGTAAGAGGGGGGATGGGGGGATCCCCACCCCACCTGAAATTGGCCGTCCCTTTAAAGCCAGAAAATTTTTGAATTCCCATGCTTTTGGAAAAAGTCGAATATTTTGTCCGTTTTTATGTGTTTTTGACTGTTTTTGGCCACGAATTGATGGTCATGCATGTGCCCTTTCTCCCTCCTAAAAATATCCAGGGAGACCCCTCCCAAAATTTCAAGTCGTTACATGTAATGTATAATACATTTCAGCTTTGCATGTAATAAAAATTATAGGTCGGAGGCACACCTTGGCGTGGGGGGGTTGGTGGGGGGTATGCAACCCCAGAAACCAAAATACCCCTCCCCCAGAAATCAAAATACTCCCCCCCCAGAATTTAATTTTTGAAAATTTTTTCGTTTTTTTTTCGCAATTTTTTGATGCCAATGGATAGTGCTTGATGAGAAACGTCGAAAAATGGTGTTTTTATTGCCATACCACCATTTTTAAGGCTATTTTTTGACCTTTCAAAAAATCTTGCACCCCCAGAATTTTCTTGCTGCCCACGTATGGTCGAAGGGCATAGGATTGTGGATCCGGCGTAAGTGGGGGTAATGAAAACAGGAAAGCTATTTTTTATCATTCGAATCTTCAGGTAGATTACTTGATCGTGCTGTAAATAGGGGTCAGCTAACGGCTTACGTATTAAAAAATATGTGACTAAGCGAATTTTCAAAGCCAAAAATTTCAGTATTTCCGATTTTTTAAGACTCGAAAATTTATGGTGTGAAACTTGTTTTTTGTCGTTTGTCAATTTATACGAACTGCCTTTGACAAAACGTATTCTCAAAAGTTCTTAAGAGTTTTCAAGGACATTTCCATACATGTGCAGCAGCCAAATTCAGGAGGTCTAAGTGGTGTAAATCCGACAAAATTTCCAAAAAACATGTCAAAAATTGAATTCTGGAGTCTATCGATTTTCGGGGGTTTATCAGATTCTGAGGGTCTAGCTAGATCCTTAACTCCCCACGTCCACGTGTGCTCATTTCTCATTAACTCTTTTACCCATTGACCATTAACCATTGACTCATTTCTCATTTAGTCACAACTCACAACTCAACAATTTCTCACTGTTTTTCTATGGGGATAATAACATTCATTTCCTTATGCGGGGAATCTACGACATTAGAGTTAGAACTTTGATTAAGTAAAACGACAATGTTGGTCTTTTCATGCGTCAGTGTCAGCTTTTTGTGCGGACTGTTTGTCGGATTCAATTAAGTCGCTTGCCTACATGAACTGACTTAGATTCGGGATTCTGAAAATTTTTAAAAGTGCAAAAAAATTGATGGCTGGCACACCTGGGCATGGGGGGTTTAGGGGGAGGTCTATGCACCCCCCTTCGAGAAACCAAAATACCCCCCAGAATTCAATTTTTGAAATTTTTTGTTTTGTTTTTCGCAAATTTTCGATGCCAATGGATAGTGCTCGATGAGAAACGTTGGAAAATGGTGTTTTTTCGCCATACCACAATTGTTAAGGCCATTTTTCGACATTTGGAAAATCTTGCACCCCCTTCCCCGTCTTAGAATTTTGGTGCTGCCCACATATGACGGCAGGGCAAAAAAGCCATTTAACCGCCCTCGTTAGACCCAAAAACTTTTTGGGAAGATAAGATGATCGAAATAGGCATCATTTTATCGAAAAATCTCGAAATTTTGGGCGCTTCGCGCTGAGGGTCCCTAATAAAACGTTTATCGTTTTTTTTCGGCCGGAAAAAGTCAACTCCTTATGACTAAAATGCGATTACAGGAATGCCTCTTCTCAGGTGACGCAAATTTCGTATAAAAGCGCTATAGAATAATTTTAGGGCTAAAATTTTGATGCACAAAAATGATAGAAATTTTTGTAGCTTCAATGGACAGAGCATTGACTGAAACGTCAAAAATGCTCCTTCTTTTGTATGCCTTCGAGTGAATCCGGAAATGTAAGGTCGTCAATTTTTGAACCGCTGTACGTATTAGACTTTTCAATCGCAGTAATAAAGCCGACCTATTATTATACTATGGGCAGCGCCTTGATTCTTGGACCATAAAATTTTCTATGGTAAAAAATACCGGAAAATTTATGGTAGGTACATTCGTCTTGATACAAAGGGCCTCAGAAGATTTTTGTTCTAGGCCTTACTGAAGCACGGGCCGGGCGGGCCTGGCTGAGAATCGCAAAATGCTGGAATAAACTTTAGACGCAAACCTGCTTGTATTAATGATTGTTTACGCCGTGTAGCAAATGCTAGACTGTTTAGTGTGTTTTCATGATGCATGTTCGAAGTATCTGTGATTATTTAGTGTCGTTTTATTCCGTCGAAACTTGTGATTAAAATTCGTTTTTTTTTCATTTGGCAACGCAGTTGACAGCGCCTTTTTATAGTCTGTTTCACATAACTTTGTGCATAAATGTTAATAATTTTCATGGACAGTAAGCCGATGGGTTACGATCATACGTGGGCAGCAAGAAAATTCTGGGGGGTCCAAGATTTTTTGAAGGTCAAAAAAATGGCCTTAAAAATGGTGATATGGCGATAAAAACACCATTTTTCGACGTTTCTCATCAAGCACTATCCATTGGCATCAAAAAATTGCGAAAAAAACGAAAAAAATTTTCAAAAATTGATTTCTAGGGGGGGGGGTCTTTTGATTTCTGGGGGGGGGGTCTTTTGGTTTCTGGCCCCACGCCCATGTGTGGTTACGATATATCAGAACAATGCTATAATCACAATCCCACCTGGGCGTGGGGTATGCACCCCCAAGAAACCAAAATACCCCCAGAAATCAAAATAACCCCAGAATTCAATTTTCAAAATGTTTTTTTCGGTTTTTTCGCAATTTTTGGTGCCAATGGATAGTGCTCGATGAGAAACGTCGAAAAATGGTGTTTTTCGCCATACCACCATTTTTAAAGCAATTTTTTTGACCTTTGAAAAATCTTGCATTCTCCCCAGAATTTTCTTGCTGCCCACGTATGATCGCAATCTGTCAGCTTATTGTCAAAGATCGTTTTGAAATTTATGACCGAAGTTGTGTGAAACAGACTAGTTGGTTAAACCGATCTACATACCTATTTTGACTTGCGGCAGGTAAACAAATAAGAAAAATTTTAGAGATCAAGGAAGGGTCGAAAATCCGAAGGTAAGTATAGAAAAATCGCGAAAAAAGTAAAATAAAATTTTAGAGGTCTGCAGGGTTTATTAATTTCCAGGGTAAACCATATCTGCACGATCAGGGATAATTTAGTTCAAAAGATCATAAGGTTGATGGTAAGTAGGATTAAGATAAAACGTTTTTTATGGTATCGAAAAATTCTGGATACCGGAATCTGACCATCTGGGGTTTTTTGGGCTCCGATTTCCGAGTCCCACTAACAAACTCACGCCTGCATATGTACGTATATGTGCGATTATATTCTTAATTCTGACATGATACTCTTAAACGACAGGGGGATGATCATAATATCACAAAAAATTCTCCGTGGCTTTCTGATTTTCCGACGCTGTAACCAAATTCTGGGGTGGGGTCTGAGTGGTGTAAAACCAACAAAAAAATTTAATCTTGAGGTATTCTTTTTAAGGGTTTATCGAATTCTCGGGGGCACACGTGGGCGTGGGGGTATGCACTCCCCAGAATGCCGGATGCCCCCCCAGAATTCAATTTTTTGAATTTTTCTTGTTTTATTCGCAATTTTTTGATGCCAATGGATGATGCTCGATGAGAAACATCGAAAAATTTTTCTTTTTTCGCCATACCACCATTTTTAAGACCATTATTTGTCTGAAAAATCTTGCACGCCCCTAAGAATTTTGGTGCTGACCATCTATGTGCTCGACCCCTGCACATATGGCTCTATTGATACTTTACTTCCCGCAAGTGACTAATACTAGTTAATTCAAACATTGCAAAACAAGCTACAGATGCGACCGCTCTTATAAATTCAAAACTGCGAATGCGGAAAAGTAGAAAGTATCAAAGCGTAATGCGCTCACAATCGCATGCGAAAAACAAAGTTAGAGCGGACAAGAGACATCTGCTGATATCCGTGTTCGTAATATGGTACAAAGCATCCGAGATAATCTTGCACAGGAAAGTAAATGCTTACAAGAGTAATCCTATGCAGTTTCTCAAAATTTTGAAAATGCAAGAACACGACTGAGCGAGCGAGACGTGTTCTTGGGGGGCCCCCAAAATGGCAACTGACCCCCGCAAAATGGCTGCCACCTTCCTCCCCCAAGAATTGTAGATTTTTCGTAAAAGTTGCAAACAGTGTGCCATTTTAAGCATTTTTTGCACATTTTTGGCTCGAAAATCTCAAATTTTTGGCGCATCGCGCCATATAACAATTTTTTGACTATATTTTGTTCAATAAGGTCAAATTTTTTCGAAAATGTTTTTACGTTTTTTTTCTTCCAGGAAGAGCATTGTCTGAAACGTCGAAAAACACTAATTTTGACGAGTACCCTCGGTTTTTAGATCAAAAAAGGCACTTTTTAAAAATTTTCCTGGCCTGACCCTGTACATGTATGGACTGAGCTACATACAGTTCAGCTCGCAAGTGATGATACACAATTTCAAGCGACTTGTGCGTTCAAGTCCCTCAAATATGTCTTCAATGTTTAATGCTTTGGTTATTGATTATGATGAATCCTATCCTGACAACAAGCTTTTCTAATTTCGTTTTTGATAGATTTAAATTTCTCAAACCATCTCGCGCCTTTATTTAAATATTTAATTTCAAGCGCTTGAAAGCACATCCCATGTTACTTGTGGTTAACACGATACAGAAAAAAGTTTATTAGAAGGCGCATATATATGAGTATTGAATGGATCCTAATTTATTAGCATCTCTGTAAGCGTCGAAGCACAATTTTGTAAATGAATAATCGCATACATAAAGCTTAACTGAAACTGAGCCTTGTTATTTTTCATATTTTATGGCTTAGGTAGCGTCTACAGTCTGTTTCACACAAGTTCGGTCATGAATTTTAAAACTATCCCCGACAATAAGCTGACAGATTGCCATTATAGCATTGATCTAATATATAATTATCGTGACCTTCGGCTTACTGTCGACTAAAATTCTAAAATTTATGCACGAAGTCATGTGAAACAGTCTATAGTTGAATGATTTGAACAGAATATACATTTATTTGCATCATACAAAAAAGACGCAGCAGGGCTGAGAATTCGCGACAGCGGGGTCTACTGGACTCTGGAGGGGGTGGTGTAGTGAATAACCCCCCATGTCCATGTGTGGACGCAAATCAAAATTGCCTCAAAGCATAAATAGTACGGCAGGTTACATAGAAGGGAGTTATACAGGAAACAAGTAAAACAGACGATACGTAATCAATGACATTATTACCAGGCATTACGGAACTTATCAAATCAACGAAATTACATACATACATTATCGTATAAATTCGCTCAACGAAATCCGAAAAATCTACTTTCTTGTTCAACGAGTATACACCAACCATCCAAGTAATCGATGTAAAAAAATGAACAGTCGCTAGATAATCCAAAAAAACAAGTCCATCAATTCGATGCCATTAAAATTGTTACATTGATGCCCAAATTGCCACTTTCGGCGAACAAATTCGCCGTATTGGCATCGAAAGCTAAACAATCACTTTGGGCGATGGCCTGCGCCACGCCTTCGTGAATACTGCGCGGCGTTGCCTCCCAGCACAAACGCCTTTTTAACGTGGACAATTCTAGTCTAGAAAAGTTGAATCAGCAATCACCTTACGTGGGCAGCAAGAAAATTCTGGAGGGGTGCAAGATTTTTCAAAGGTCAGAAAATAGCCTTAAAAGTGGTGGTATGGCGGAAAAAACACCATTTTTCGACGTTCCTCATTGAGCACTATCTATTGGCATCAAAAAATTACGACAAAAACGAAAAAAATTTTTAAAATTCTAATTCTGGGGGTATTTTGATTTCTAGGGGGAGGGTATTTTGGTTTCCCGGGGGTGCATACCCCCAAACCCCTCCCCCACGCCCAGGTGTGGCAATGACTGATGTCTAGCATGGTTTAATCATCGCATTCGCGTTCAAACATGGGATGACCGAAATTCTGAAAATCTGAAGTTTAAAGCAACCGAAATTTCAACGGTAAGGAACATATCTCATTTTTCGATATCAATCACCAAGCTCCATCCGCTGATCACAAAGTGCAAAGCAATTTTCTGAATTTTTGCCCCATACAGACCAGACATGTAACAGCTCGAAATTTAGGGTAAGGGTCCCTGGTTATTTTTAATGAGGAGGGTAAATGATTTCAAATTTTTGGCCAAAAATAGCAAAAAAACTAACTAAAAATGATCGAAAAACGCAAGGTTTTTCCAAAAGATCGTTAGAGTGGTCAAGGGGTTTCAAACTTTCAGGAATGGGGGACGATCAACTTTAGATGGGGGATCCCCTATTACATGTCTGACCCAGACCCCCATTTGGCTATATTTACATCGAAATCGCTTCAAAATATACTTTTTATGGCTTAAACTGCTCGACAGTACCTAACTATGGACCCTTCAGTGCCGTGGGGAGGGGTAATACCCCTCTCACCCTCCCTACGTGCACGCACGATGTATGCCGGTCGGTGGTCCATTCCCAAACTTGCTAAGGAAATTTGTGCAGCCTGCTGAAACATTGGTAAGAGAGCAAGGCATGTTATATTATTATCAGGAATGGTCTGATTTGTGTGTCTGAATTTAGCGTCAATATACATTCCAATTTCCAACCCATAACCACTGAGTGCTGAACAGACGGCAGCATTCAAATTGTATTAATTCATTTATAACCGGTTGGATATGTTCAGTAGTTGATATAATCTTTTTGTTTTTCATGCATATTTACTTTTCAACTAGCATCTGCCAATTTATCTCATTTCGCGCGCTTCCGTGAACAAACTATTATAATTGACGCATAACTGAGTAAGTATCGCTAAAAATTTGGAGAAAAGAATAATAATATTAAGAAACCATATAATCGGAATGTGAAATGCGAATCACCTGTAAGAGAACATTTCTGCATTTTTGCGAGAACCAATAAGTTGAACAACGGCATAAAACATCTGGTGTCCGTCGCACTTTTCTTGTTTTTCTAAAACAAGCATAAAATGAAATCCGTAGCAGCTCTGCATCATCACCCAGTCCACCGCTCCGGGCAAAGAAACGTCTGTAGCCAAAAATACGATATCTTCACCTATAAAACGGTGAATACATATTTATGTATTCTACGTCTTGTCAATTTGTCACCTGATGATAACAATAGCTATTGTAGAAACGTCAGAAAAAGGAAAATACTCAAAAAATTCAATTCTGGATGTCTTCCGAATTTCGTTTGGGCCATACATGGGCATGGGGAGGGGTGAGAGGGGGTATTACTCCCCCTGAGCTTTGAAAAACTGTTAGCTATATAGCCATTTTGACCACACATGGGCATGGGGGTTTGGGGGTATGCAACCCCCCCAGAAGTTGGAATACCCCCCCCCCAAAGAATTCAAATTTTGAAATTTTTGTTGTTGCTTTTTTAGCGATTTTTTGATGCCATTGGATAGTGCTCGATGAGAAACGTCGAAAAATGGTGTTTTTTTCGCCATACGACCACTTTTAAGACCATTTTTTGACCTTTGGAAATTTTTTCACCCCCCCCCCCAGAATTTTGGTGCTGCCCACCTATGATTTTGACCCTAAAGACATTGCTATATAGCATTTTTATACTCAGAAAACTAGCTTTATAGCCTTTTTTAGACTCAGACACATACCGTGTGAGTTCAGCTATACACACCTGGGCTTGGGGTTTGGGGGTATGCACCCCCAGTAACCAAAATACCCCCAGAAATCAAATACCCCAGAAATCAAAATACCCCCCAGAATTCAATTTTTAGAAATTTTTTTCGTTTTTTCGCAATTTTTTTGATGCCAATGGATAGCGCTTGATGAGAAACGTCGAAAAATGGTGTTTTTATCGCCATATCACCATTTTTAAGGCCATTTTTTGACCTTCAAAAAATCTTGCACCCCCCCCAGAATTTTCTTGCTGCCCACGTATGCAGCTCTACGGTTGTTTTTCCACAATTTCAAATAGATTTATAGCTATTTTCTCGACTTCAAACAGGGTTAAACAGCTATTTTAAGTACAAAATGGTTAAATAGCTATGTTTGTGATTTCAGAAGAGCTATATATTTTCCACAAATGCCCGAAAACGATTATTTGAAAGCGATAATACCGTCTTGCGCTGTAGACTCGTTTTTTACAAAGCACTTAGCTATCTTTAAGTTTTTGATTTTCACCCCTCCCTCAAAGTTTGACCTTGCGCACCCATTGTTTGGGTTTTCTGGATTCTAGGAGTATACACTATACACCCCTACGCCAATGTGTGAATCCACTAAAAGTCAATTTTTCTGTTATATTTTTTACTTAGTCCCTTTTTTGTCTTTCTTTCCGAGCCCATCGTATATTTACATATTTTTATATATTCTTTAGCAAACGAGTTTCCTCTGTTACATTTTCCTTCTCGTTCGATTATACGGAAAAGACTGCTTCGCGGCTCTACTTTTGCTTGAAAACAGTTTCCCAATTATAAAGACATTAAGCAAACTCTTGAAAAATGTTATATAGAATGGCCCAAAAAGGGCTGCACCCAGATGTTACAGGTCATATTTTCGACTTAAGTGAAGATAAGACTGGCTGCATTAGATGGAGACGCGTGTTTGGTTTTGAAATCAATTTGCTCCCCTTTTGACAATATATTGGAGTTTTAGCACCTAGTAGGATGTTAACCGGCTCCAGGGGTTTGAACTATCTTATAATAATTTTTTGAACGAAAATATTGTGAAAAAGGAGGATAACTATGTGCTCAGTAATGTAATACAACGCATAAATTCTGGGGTTCGAACAATATCAAAAAGAGATGTAAACAAGTCGCATCACATGAACCGCTGGCAGATGGCTAAAATTTTTTACACGCAATTAGTAGTCAACTAGCCATGAAAAGACCATGAGAAACAATTTTATGATATGCAAATTCAGGAGTAGTTTTCGCACGTATGCTGCTTGTCAATCATTCTACACAACACAGGTACGTAACCATACGTGGGCACCGCCAAAATTCTGGGCGAGGGGGTCAGGATCATAGGTGGGCAGCACCAAAATTCTGGGAGGGGATGCAAGACTTTTTAAAGGTAAAAAATGGTCTTAAAGATAATGGTATTACGAGAAAAACACCATTTTTTAACGTCTCTCATTGAGCACTATCTATTGACATCAAAAAATCGCTAAAAAATTTCGAAAATTGTATTCTGAGGGTATTCGGCCTTCTCGGGGACGCATACCCCCCAACCCCTCCCCCTACACGCCCACGTGTGGTCAGGATGAGACAGATCGTCAAAAATTTTAATAAAAATAGAATTCTCGGGGTATACAGTAATCTGCGGGGCTTTTCATTTTCTGTAAGGTACAACCCCCAAACCCCCTCCCCACGCCTATGTGTATATGTCATCTATCAAAATAAGTGACAATAAATTTTTTAAGAATTGCTACAAGTGGAAAAATGAAGCGATTGAGCAAAATCTCAATGAATAAATCTCGACCAACCTTGCAAAGTTGTAATAGATTTGTGCACCTTCATCAAATGCGGCATTACTGCGTCCAAATTTCCTTGCCATTTGCAAGATGCTCCTGGGCAAGGACAACTGTACGGTCTAAACAAAAATTAGGGTTCAAGAAAGCGGTATTATACACTGCAAACATACATGTAATAGAGTGAATGGGATATCCTCCACCCAAAGTTGGTCGTCCCCTCATCCCCCAAAGCCAAAAAATTTTTGAGCCCTCTACAACCGATTTTTGGAAAAAGAAACTTACGTTTTGGCCATTTTTAGGTGTTTTTGTCGTTTTTTTGCCAAAAATTTGAGGTCATCTCCCCCTCCAGAAATCGCGGGGGACCCAACCAAAATTTTGAGCTGTTACAAGTACGACCGCAACTGTAATCGATCGAATTTTTTATTTTTTAATACATCAAATATCAAATACAGCGTGTCCCGCCTATATGCAACGTGTTTTTCGTACTAACGCCATTAATACGAAGTATTTTTCAGTGATTTTTTGGATACACTTGGGAGGTCCTATAAAACTTGCTGACAAAGTTTGATCGGTTTTGCTTGTTCATGTTGTGAACTGCACAAGTCTGTGTAAACCTTAGATTTTTAGTAGTCTTTCCTTGCGAACTTAATACAGGGTGGCGCATAAAAAGGCTACATTCGAATTTAATAGATGATAACTTCGGCTGATATGTAAATACAACTTTAGGACTAGCTGCATTAGATAGATAAATAAGTCTTTGTCTGAACCGCGGTAAGAAGTTTGGCCAGCTGCCATGGTTCGTGCCTTACGGCAATTCGTTTACACCTCACTTTTACATTGTTTAAACCCTAGAGTTCCTGCCTTGTATCACATTACTACGTAATTTTGTATCCTTTTTAGCATTTTTGGCAATATATTCAGTCACAAAATTGATTAGCACATTCTTTAAACCCCAGAATAGAGTCGCGTCCTACTAATTGCAAAATTTTCCGAATATCGTCAAAGAGGGTGCAAATTATTGGCAGGACCAATGACGCTATTGGCGTTCAACAATATTGAAGTAGGGTGTAAACAAATTAGCGAACGCCTGAACAACTGATATCTGTCCAAAATTTTTCGCTCATTTTGAAAGAAAAGACTTTTATCTATTTAATGCAACTAGTCTGAAAGTTTTATGTTCACGTCAACTGAACTTATGACCTGTCAAATCAGAATGCAACCTTTTATGGGCCCATCGTTCAATACCCTTAAACGATGAGAGGATAATGAATTTGTAATAAAAGAATGCACGCAATTCATTGAAATTTGTTTAATAGATTTATGCCAGTTATTGAGAAATCGTTGCCAAAAACCAACAGTTTTTGCATAGTAAAGAAACATTAATTTTGTAAAAATTTGATATTTCGAACATATGCTACCAAATCAGGCCAAACTTTATCAGTCAATGTCCTGTTGATTATTTTATGTCCGCCCTACAATCACATGTGGGCGTGGGGGGTTAGAGGGGTATGCATGCACCCCCCAGCCCAGAAGGCCGAATACCTCCCAGAAATCAAAATACCTTTCCCCAGAATTCAATATTTTTTTGTTTTTTTTCGCAATTTTTTTGATGCCATGCCAATGCATAGTGCTCGATGAGAAACGTTGCAAAATGGTGTTTTTTCGCCATACCACCATTTTTGAAACCATTTTTTTGACCCTTGAGAAATCTTGCACCCCAGAATTTTAGTGCTGCCCACTTATGCCTACAACGTCTTGAAAATTTTAAGACATAAAGCGGGATAACAGTTTGGATAGGTACAGTCGCGAGCATAAGTTTAGAGCACCCCTTAGTTACATGCACACATGGGCGTGTGGGGTTTGGGGGTATGCACCCCCCAGAAATCAAAATACCCTCCAGAAAATTTTTTTGTTGCTTTCTTAGCAATTTTTTGATGCCATTGGATAGTGCTCGATGAGAAACGTCTAAAAATGGTGTTTTTATCGCCATATGACCACTTTTAAGACCATTTTTTCACCCCCCAGAAATTTTTTCACCCCTCCCCAGAATTTTGGTGCTGCCAACCTATGGTTACATGTGTTTCATCTCATTTTAGCACCTTTCTGCGAGTTTTTATAACAACAACTGCGGTAAACTGAATTAAAATACTAAATATGCCAAATGTCGGCTAACAATTAAAAAGTTTTGATACTTCAACTTGTGACAATTTCGCATCATTAATCAAACTAACAATTTTTGCTCGACATGTGGGTTAAATAGACCTTTTTCGGTCCATAATTAATAGTTAAGAAGGAATGCTAGGCAAAAACTGACTTCATATTTAAATTCAGCGCAAAAAAACTTCTAGGCAGTGTAAAGCTAATCTCAATTTTATGTGTAACAGGGCTGCTCTTTACAATATGTCGATTACATGACTTTTTGCAGGGGTGCTCTAAACTTTTGCTCGCGACTGTATGTAGGCGGGACAACCTGCAAAATTAAGGTTTACATAAACTTGTGCAATTCAGACTCTTGCCACTTATGTACATAGTTTCCTATCGGACCTTCCAACTATATTCAAAATTTCTTTGAAAAATAATAAGTACTGACGGATTATTACGAAGAAACACTTTATACACTTAGGTTGGACACCTGCATGTAAAAATAAAAGCAAACAAAAAACAAAACAGACACCCTGTATGTAAAAATAAAAGCAAACACGGGCAGGACAAAATTTTGGGGTCTGAAAATTTTAAAAGGTCAAAATAGGGCAAAAAACCTTATTATAACCTAGGGGAAAAGCATTTTTGACCTTTCTGGTCGAGTTCTATAGACTTGCATTCAAAAACATTGCGAAAAAATAAAAAACTTCATACTTATCAAAGTTGGTCTAAACTCTCTTAAAACTCCATCCCTTTTGTGGCGGCCCATTTTCAAATGCATGTCTCTCCGCAACATAAATGGATAACAAAGCTTCGTCAGATAACGAAAAAAATTCGAGCATTTTAGATGCTTGCATACACATAAATTTGGAGTTTAAAGAACCTACACAACGACTAGTAGGGGTAGCTCGTCATTACTAAGATAAACAGTCTCCTAATTTGGGTAAAAAACACAAAGAAGGATAAAAAACAAATTATTGCTCATAATCAGGAGAAATCCTGAAATTGGTGAGAATGAGCATCCGTTTAACACGCGTGCATGACGGTTCATTAGGAAAAGCAAGAATATTCACTAAATACGGATCATAATTATCAACGTAGCACAAACCTTCTCATATCAAATGAATTTACAGTCTACTGATTCTTAATAGTGCGTACAAAAACTAATGACATTCTTACTTGAACTCGCATGCTTCTTCGTGCTCCATTTTTTCCGTATGCTGCATAGTTTTCGGGCAACCATAGCAGGAAAATTTGCAAGGAAAGCATACCGTATTGGCTATTTTCTCCAGCACAAGATTTCTCACATTGGCTGAAAATAACTTGCAGCATTTTGATTAAAACGACTACGACCTACAAGTTAACTGATAGGAAATTTGTAATATTCAGATAAACTAAGAAAGACAGTCAAAACTTAGGAAACACAACAAATAAATGGATTTCAGAATAGCTAAAAAGAAATTTTATTCAAAAACAAAATCTTCGGTCTATACGATTTCAAATTTTTGATCCATTGACAAAGATTATTTGGAACAAACCTTCAAACCCAAAGGAACGGCTCATCGTCGCACAAAATAAATATTTTAAATAATAGCAACAAAGATAAGCTGTTCTGTCAGCAACATTGAGCTCATTAGAATTAAATTCGTAATAAAACTGAAGCGAATAAGCTTGATTATAAAGCCAAACAGCACGAGAAGGCAATAAAGCGATTATTAAAGGATCCAGCAAATTTCAACTACATAGCTTTAATTACTAAGCAATCTATTTTCAAATTGACTTGTATATCGACAAGGAAGTATCATCCTATGTACAATTTGAAGTCCCTGATGAATTACTAGACTTTATAGATTGAAACGGCCCAATTAGTCTCTTCTTCGAGATCTAAGCAACATTAGAATGGAGTCGCTGATTTAGGCACAGCTGCAAAACCAAAGCTACAGCATTATATGAAAAGTGAAAAATCGTGAGCTTTCAATCAAACAGGTATATATGTAGATTGCTCAAAATATGGTATCAAAAGCTAAATTATTTTAATATATTTTACAGAGCTACTGTAGTAAAAAGCGTGCATTCAAACCCCTCCTTATCATAGATTCTAAATTTTACCCTTTCCTTCTCACCAGCCATCAGCCAGGCAAAGCATGGAAATTCCGGGGAGGGTTAAAACCAAAACATTTCAAAGTGCCTTTTTACTCAAAAACTATTATGCGTCAAAGACCCTACTTTTTACGTTTCTGATGACGCTCTTTCTTTCTTTCTTTCTTTCTAGAACATAAAAACATTTAGAAAAATATGAAAAAATCGATTGAATTGAATAAAATATTTTAAAAATGAATATATGGCGCGATACGCTGAAAATTTGATACATTTGAGACAAAAAAGTCGCTAAAAACGCGTAGAGCGAAACTTTTTTACGATTTTTTCATATCAAAAATTCTGGGGGTGAGAAAACTTGAGGGTTTAAAAAACCTTTAATCCTTTGGGGCGGTGAAAACTCCCCGAATGCTCTCAAAATTATGTAAGCTGGTCCCTCTGACCATGTGCGTCTATGCGACCAACCATCGTGTCCCAGGCCCAGCATCATGAAGTTTCTCAAGAAAATGCCTAAAATAAATCTTTTACAACTGCCGTGTCAACACAACTCGCTCCCAATCGTGTAATAATGCATGACGGCAAGGTAAATAATTGTTATGGTTTGATTTTGTGTAGGACTATTACGCCGCCTATACACAGCATTATTAAAAATTGCTTGATTAGTACTAGGTAAACGTGCAAATTATGTACACGTTACTTACGAACAGGTCCACGGCAGGTAGGACAGCAGGCTAACTTAGGTCTGCATGACCCGCAGACTAAATGACCGGCTTGGCATTGCAGATAAGGCGGCAGCATATACTCCATGCAAACCGGGCATTCAAAGGCGGACAACACCTCCGGATTATTTGACGTGCCAGCTGAAGTCGACTGCTGAAGAGGCACTGCTGTACCAGTTGACAATGGATTCGATGAGTTAGCTATCACGAGTGCTAAAAGACAGAGAATTCAATGAGAGCGTACCTAGTACGTATGGTTAAGAAATACAAATTAATCAAATGCGTCGGAGAGTGCGAGCCACACATGGCGTGAAGCGGGTCTAACGGGGACTGGACCCCCAGAATCCGGCGGACCTGATGGACCCCCATAATTAATTTTTGGTGCCATTTTCGGCAATTTGGTCCCATCAGACCCCCAGAGTTCGGTTGCTGCCCATGTATGGTGGGAACCATAGCTCGATCAGCTTGAGATAATTCTATACGAATGACCAAAATTTTCATTTAGCTTGAGATAATTTCATACAGAAAGACCACAAATTTCGATTTTGCGAATTCGTCAAGACATAATCCTTTGCCAAATTAAACAAAATTAGAATAGCTGAAAGGGCAGTCGGTGATTTTTATTGCAAATTTTGCCATGCTTCCTTCGGACTGTCCAAATCATCCGCTACGGAAAACCATTAATATTTAGCAATAGCACAGGTGTCATCAGAAATGTATAGCATGGGAATTCTAGGAAGTCAGCCCAAAAATGTTTGAAAATACCTTTTCTGGACATAAAAACTATGGGTCCACATCAAAACCACTATCCTCCGACATTTCAGTCGGTACTCATTCTTTCTAGAATATAAACACAAAAACATTTCGTAAAAAATTCGAAAAAATTAAGGGAAGTGAACAAAATATAGTAGAAAAATTAGAAGATATGTGTCGAAAATGTACCCTTTTGAACCAAAATTTAACCAAAACTGCTAATAAAACAGCATAATTTTTGCTATTTATTCGTAAAATCGACAAATCTGGGGTTCGGCCGCCATTTTGCAGGGGATCCAGCAGCCAATCTGGGGAGAGGGACCGAATAAAACTCCCCAAACACCCTTCCCCAGGAGCAAGTATGGATGTCATGCGTCGTGTTAATATTCGCTTAAATCTTTTTTAACACGATGAAACTTAATAAGTTTTTCATTAGAAAATTGACTTTTCTTTTGTGTTATTATTACCTTCTTTCCACAATTTTCAGATCAAAGTCTTTATCTGAAAAAGGTACAGTTGGTACATCGAAAGAGGTAATAAATAGTTTTGTGTAGATGAAAGGTGACGTTCGCAATGTTAAACTTAGGTGAAATGTAGGGTGCGATGCCACACGATCATATCAATGATCAAGATGAGCGAAAGAAACTGCTGGTGCGCTCCCTACCCATTTGCGAGGTCGCTAATGGCCAGACGAGCGTTTGCATCCAAAAACACTCAATAGCACACTGAAAAGTGAGGCTCTGTTTTTTCAACATAAGTACACGTATATACAGGCCCGTATTGCGGATTTTATTTCGGGGGGGGGATTTTGAGGTCAGATATCTCGAGATTCGAGCACCATTAAGAGGTGTGCAAAAATAAAGGCATTTTTGAGCTTATCTCAACGAGCTCTGTGCAATGGTGAAGAAAAATTTCGAGAATGACCTTCGGATTTTAACCAAAATGGCTAAAAGCACTATGACCTAAAAACGGCAGATTCTTACCCAAAAGACGGTCTAAAAAACATCAACCTTTGAAAAGATGGGGATGGACGACCAATTTTGGGCGAGGCCCAAACGTGTTCTTAGGGGGGTTGGGGGGTTTACCCCAGAATGGCAACTGACCCCCCACAAAATGGCTGTGACCCCACCCCAGAATTGTCGATTTTTTTGTAAAAGTTGGTAAAATCTGTAAAAAGTGTGCCCTTTTAGGCGTTTTTAGCTCATTTTTGGCTCGAAAATCTCAGACTTTCGGCGCTTCGCGCCATATGCACATTTTTTGACTATATTTTGTTCAGTTTACTCAATTTTTCCAAATTTTTCTTGGAAATTTCTCTTACGTTTTTGTTCTAGAAAGAGCGAGCCTTGCTTGACACGTCAAAGTGTTTTTGACGTGTACCCATCGTTTTTTAACCCAAAAAAAGTCACTTTTTGAAAAATTTTCGGGCCTGACCCCAGAATTCCCATGCTGTTGTACATGCATGGTGAGGCCTCGAATCCCTGATTCCACTATTACGTGAGTGTACCTAAGCAAGATAAAACTTGACTTGCATTTAGTATTCTCCGAAATTATTCTCCTTGACCGTTTATTATGGGCCCGAAATCATTCTCCTTAACCCTTTATTATTATGGGCCATCCGAAAAATCGGATGCAATTTTTTCTTCACTGTATGCAAATTCATGGATGCATGATTTGCACCTATGACTTTGTAAATGCAACCATATGTACTCTGTCGATTTTTCAATATGCAAAGCAGATTAGAATCGCTTTGTTAATAATAGGGGACATGTCCGCCTAGTTCTCTTAAACCCTTCAAAATCCGCTATCACGCGCTCGGTCGCGAGCGCGAGACAGTGCTTGAGCATAGGTCTGAGCTAATCTTTACGCAAATTTTTCTAACTTACAAAGTGTTTTGCATGAAAACTAAACATCATAGTTTATAAGTCATCCCATTTTCGACAATGCTCTATCCAACGGTACAATTTAGATAATTCGTATCCTAAAAAGCTACGTGCCCATAATAAAGGGTTGAATCTAATATTACAAGCCATCTCTTTAATAAAAACAATAATGAATCAATCTGTGTACATTGCAAAAGTTCTACATATGCGCTAGTTAACATAAACAAATAGTTGAGTAGCAAACGACTAACTGCTTAACTGATTGAAAAAGCAAAAAGCAAATGCGAGGCTAGTTTTCGGTAGAGTGTATAGAAAAAAACATAGTCGCTTAAATATTCTTAAAACAAGTATTCAAACATGGGCATAGGGGGTGAGAGAAGGTATTACCGCTACCTAAGGTTCTCTACAGTCAGGTACTGTCAGGTGATTTTGAGAAAACTACAGGTGCTGCAACACAATTTCTGAGCCGACTGTTGGAAAAAGACCGAAAAATCTACCTGAAAATGGTAAAAATATCTAAATTTTCATGCGCATCGTGCCGTATAGATGAATGTTTGTATTTTTCATCGCTAGAAACTCATAAATTGGCTGAACTTCACTAATACGGGACAAGAAACCCAGTTTACCGCACATGCCATGCAAATTATCTTAAAATTTACATATACAGAATGTACATTGACCTTTGTGGACCACTTTGTACTAGGGATGCAACGGATCCGGGTTTTCCAATAATATCAGATCCGGATACGGATCCATAAAATTTAAAATAACGGATCCGGCCGGATCCGGATCTTTAATTATTAAAATAACGGATAATAACGGATCCGGATCCGGATCCATGAATATACATTATGAACGCTTAATTTTTTTAAATACTTAAATTTTTGTTCGCAAGTACGGTGCTCATTAGTTTCAGAAGCAGAATTACTGTAAGATTATGAAATAAGCAAAGCTGCATGAGCTTGATTCAGTGGTCAGGATTGATCTTAATTCGGCTGTAGCTTGGAAAACTGCGAATCTGGCGTCTTCCTCTCATTAATCGGAAATGCCGAAAAGCATGTCTAGTCCTACATATCTGTAACTGTTTTACGCTAGCTGATAACGAAACTAAATCGCAATGTAATCTCTGAGCAGCAAAGCTTTCCAGAAGCGGTGGAGGGTACCACCCAGTGTTTTTTGTACAAGGTCCGTTTGTACATGTACAAAGATGGTCCCCAAAAGTCTTTGTACATTTAGTACATGCAAATTTTTGTGTACTATAGTACAATAGCGATTTTATGTGGTAAAACAGGGTTTTCGATCTTTGGTAGCGCATTCTATCTAATTTCTTGGTTTCTGACGCCAAAAATTATTAAAACTTGTCTCAAAACGGCGCTAAGCGCCGAATAGTTTGACATCTTTCCATTCTAAATGCAAATTCTGCTATTTTAAAGATATATAGGACAAACAATTACTCATTTCGGCGCGAAGCGCCCGAAAATTTTGGGGATTTTACACCTTTTTACAGTTTTTGTCTTCCCAAAATTCTTTGTACATTTTGTACACACAAATTTTTGGGTACTATAATATGGTACAGTAGCGATTTTAGTGTGTTAAAAACAGAGTTGCTTGACTTTTGGTAGTGTATTTTAGCAAATTTCTGCGTCTCCAAAAGCGAAAATCACTATCATCCTAAAACGGCGCTAAGCGCCGAAAAATTTGACATTTTTCCTTTTGAAATCCAATTTCTACCAATTTGAAGATATATGCAACACACACTTACTCATTTCGGCGCAAAACACCGAAAATTTTTGCGAATTTCAGACCTTTTTTGCAATTTTTGTCTCCCCAAAAATCTTTGTACATGTACAAAGACGGTCCCGAAAAATTTTTGTACATCGGGAAAAATCTTTTCCGAGTACAAAAAAAACACTGGTACCACCTGTATAAAAAAGCGTCTGCAAACTAAGCATGCGGCGGATTATAAAAAAATCAAAGCAGAGGAGTCTCAGCAGATCGAAGAAAAGGAAAGAGGTATTCTTGTTAAGCACAGATTGTGAAAGATTCTCGTCAGGCATGTCTACTTTCCTTTGCAGAAAAACGCGCAGATTGCGAAAAGACTGCTTTGAAACATGAAAAGCAAAAAGTACAAATGACAATGGAAGCATGCTTACTTGCTGTATGAAATATTTTATTTTTATGAGAGGATTCCTAATTAACTTATGTACGATTTAAGGGTAAAAAATGGAATAACGATGATGCAAGATCAATTGATATAGATGAGCGATTAGTTGAGCTTATGACTTTGAGCAATCTACCATTTTCTTTGGTTGCAGAAAAGCTGCTGTTTCTTAAATACAATTTGCCTGTCATTGAATTTGAGTATTAAGTCAATCAAAGTAAAGCTTTTGTCTCATAATGATGTTGTTTCTTCAATACAATTCAAGGTTTAATGATCTTTTATCATAATCTCTTGGATCCGTTTAGGATCCGTTTTAAACTGTGAAAATAACGGATCCGGATCTTATTTTTTAAAAATAGCGGATCCGGATCGGATCTTAATTTTTCAAAATACCGGATCCGGATACGGATCGGATCCAAAATAATACCGGATAATAACGGATCCGGATCCGGATCCGGATATCCGTTGCATCCCTACTTTGTACATGCACAAAGCGACCTTAAACAAATAACAATGATCTCAGTTCACTATATGACCATTCCTGGATTTCACCCATTCTGGCCACCTGTATCTTGCACATGTATGCAAGTATTAATACTGTAACAAATCTAAACCCCAACTGTTTAGAGAACAACTTGCGTTTTTAGGCTATGTGCCTTTCACCCACTTTGAGCCAAAAACACAAGGCCATTTAAGCCCCCCTCCCTCTTATGTGACCAGCTATCCATATATGTATATACTAGCTAAAAATTCTAGATCAAAAGACACCTTCGATATTAGGTTAAAAATGAGAAAAAGCAAAGGGATAAAAATCTTAGGTGACGACCACCAGCTTTGAGTGAGGGATCCCCACCACATCCCTGATATACGAGGGTTGATCAAAAAGTTCCCGGAATGAACCTATAACTTTTGATAGAAAAAAATTGAATTAAACAAATTATATGTTTATGAAGCTGAACCTTTACTGTATCAACCTGCAAGTTTTCAATTTTGTCGGCACATTTGTTGCTGATTGGTAGTCATTTATCATTATCATACTTTGTGCAACTATGAAAAACTCAAAATTTGAAGTTGGGCAAACATTAAGTTATTGCTTGAACTTTAATGGAACTTGAAGGACATTCCGATCGCTCTGCAAAAAGTCTACTGAGACAGTGCTCCTGATAAAACAACGATTTATGACTAATCCAAACGATTTAGAGGTGAACAATAAAGCATTGAGGATGACCATTGGGAAGGGCGCCCTGTTGAGGCAATCCAGAGGAAAATGGGACTGCTGTTCAGGCTGTAGTTGAAGCAGACTCAACGATTGTCAGTACGTGTGATAGCTGAGGAAGTGTGCTTGTCCTATGGATAGATTCAAAGTATTCTGAGTGATGGTTTGGGTTTGAGCAAACTTTCTGCAAGATGGGGTCCAAAAGCGTTGCAAGAAATTCGTCGTAAACAGCACTGCAACGCTTTTGGAACCCGTCCTGCAGAAAGTTAGCACAAACCCAAACGATCAGTCAGAATAGTTTGAATCGATCCATAGGACAAGCCCACTTCCTTATCTACCACACTTAGTGACAATCATTGGTTTCTTTCAACTACAGCCTGAACAGCAGTCCCATTTTCCTCTGGATTGCCTCAACAGGGCGCCCTTCCCAATGGTCATCCTCAATGCTTTTAGTCCACCTCTAAATCGCTTGGATCGGTCATAAATCATTGTTTTATACGGAGCACTGTCTCAGTAGACTTTTTGCAGAGCGATCGGAATGTCCTTCGAATTCCATCCTTTATCAGACCATATTCAGGGACTCATTAAAGAACGTGACTCGATCAGAGCAGTTAATCCATCCTCTGCTAGAATTGCTATTATAAACGAAATTATTGTCAAAGAATGTGATCAAGAAAAAATGCGAAAATGGCACGATTTTGTCACCTCGCTAGACCATCGCTCATCTAACGTAAAACATCTTTGGGCAACGGTAAAATCATTGGATGGGAAAAGTCGAGCAATTGACAATGTACCTATTCGTTTTGATAGTGGTGAAGAAACTAATAATCGAAAAATCGCCACAAAGCTCTTAAAACAATTTACGGCAGTTTGACAACATTCTTCTTCTACCACTACACGCCGTATCATCCGTCATGTACATAGCAAACAATTACAACAAGTGCTCTTCACCATCAACGAGGTGAAATTAGCTATCACCTCAGCCAAAAACTCAAGAGCTTTTGGTCCAGATGGCATTGCCATGCCATTCTTGAAGCATTTGGGCCCCTGTGGCCTCCAAACGTTGACTGACTTATTGAACCTATCTGCATCAACGGCTACTTTACCTGTTATTTGGAAACGCTCCACCATCATCGCACTTCCCAAACCAGGCAAAGAACCAAACACAGCCTCCTCTTACCGCCCCATCTCAATCCTATGCCCAGCAGCAAAGATCATGGAACGCTTATTGCTTCCAATAATCGTAGAACACCTTCCACCTGCGGCTCATCAGCATGGTTTCCGACCACGTCACTCAACTACATCTGCCCTGCTTAACTTGTCCACAGCAATATGCCAAGGATTCAACTGCCCTAAACCAGCTAAGAGAACTATTGCTATAGCCCTAGACCTCAGTAAAGCATTTGACTCAGTTGACCACACGACGTTAATCAAGATCTTGGCGGACTCCACGATGCCTGGTTGGACTTGTCGCTGGCTGGTGGCATATTTGCACGGAAGAGAAGCCAAATGTCAGTTTAGAAACTCATCGTCAAGTTATGCCATCACCAGAATGGGTGTGCCTCAAGGTTCAGTGATCTCACCAGCTCTTTTTAATGCTTACATTCGTGAGCTTCCATTGCCACCACCACACATTCATATCGTATCATACGCTGACGACATTACCATCTTCACCAGCGACTCGAATGTGAAAGCAATGGAAACAAACATGAACAACTATCTGACAGACATTTCCTCATTTTTTCAGCAGCGCCACCTCACAATCTCGAAGGAAAAATCTACTTGTACGTTGTTTACTCCCGAGACACGCCAACACTCGCTGGAACTAAACATTTTTATTAATAATGCTCGACTTCAAACCGTTAAGAACCCTAAAATTCTTGGGGTTCTCTTCGACCCAAGTCTTTGTTTCAAACAACATGTTGAAGCTCTGAAATCTCGTATTCAGAAACGAAACAACATCATCAAAGCTTTAGCTGGCCGATCATGGGGCTCTAACAAAGAAACATTGCTCCTCACTTATAAGGCGATCTGTAGATCGGTTCTTAATTATGCGGCACCAGTTTGGACTCCAACACTAACATCCTCAAATCTTGCCAAACTCCAAATCTGCCAGAACACCGCACTTAGAACTATTACTGGCTGCCTTCAAATGTCGCCAATTGACCATCTACACAGCGAAACACGTATGCTGACGGTCCAAGTCCACAATCGACTTTTGACAGACCAATTTTATGCATCTTGCCTCCACAACCAACATCCGTGCAGGCAACTTTTTGGTTGTCCTGGACCACCTACACGGCGGCAACGGAACTTTCGGCTGAAAAACACTCTTAAAATGTATTCGGACGACAGAGTCAAACGGCACCTCACAACTTTACCCTCAACAGCTTCACTGCAACAACAACTGCAAAAGCTCCATCAGAATGCTATCCAGGCCTGTCGCCTTCGTTTCATTCAATGCAACCCACTAATAAACCGACGTCCTCCCAATATATCCCCACAAGAGAAATTGCTACCTCGCCAAACAAGATCCACCTTAGCCCAACTTAGATGTGGCTACAGTTACATGCTGGCGTCCACGCGCAGCAAACTCGACTCCAGCGGCCTCACACCTGACACCTGCCCACGTTGTTTGGCGGCAACAGAAGATACACGACACCTCTTCAACTGTCCATCCCGACCAACACAAGCTCGTGTCAGTGACTTATGGAAAGGGCCACAATTAGTAGTGGCCTCTCTAGACCTTTGATCGATCGATGGATGACAACATGTGACGGCAATTACAACAACAACAACAACAATTCCATCCAAGTTTAACTAGAATTTAATGCTTGCCTAACTTCAAATTTTGAGTTTTTCATAGTTGCACAAAGTATGATAAAAGTATGATAATGATAAACGACTACCAATCAAGCAACAAACATGCCGACAAAATTGAAAACTTGCAGGTTGATACAGTAAAAGTTCAGCTTCATAAACATATAATTTGTTTAATTCAATTTTGTTTCTATCAAAAGTTATAGGTTCATTCCGGGAACTTTTTGATCAACCCTCGTATGCACGCAATACTCCATATTTATCAAAAATTTTGAGCTGTTTCATGTCAGATAACAGTTATAGATAAACACGTAGATACAGCTGAGGGTGTATGCATGAGCCTAGAAATCTTACGGGCTATCGTAGACTGAATCCTCGTCATTGACTTTGATGCTGGCGCACTTTTTCCTGAGTTTCCCAAATTATTACCGGAGAATTCGTTTCCACCGTTATTCATTCTTTAAACTGGAGAATGCATCAAAGAAACTTGCGTCTATTATATGTATGATAAGCTGCAGTTAAAAACGGGCTTCAGTCTTATTGCGTAACATTGCTGTTTTGACAATAACTGAAACAAATGTAATCTAAAAATTTGCAAATACAAGTTCCGTTCAACGCATAAAATTTTATCCATCACACAAGAGCATGGGGAATGTGAGAAGGGGGCATCAATCCCCTGAGCTCTAAAAAGACTGATAACTACACAGCCATTTTGGCCGAAAAAGCATTGCCATATAGCCTTTTTTGGACTCGGAAACATACTGTGTGAGCTCCTAAATGCTATATAGTTGTCTTTTCTCAGTCTCAAAAGGATATTCATATAGCTATTTTCTCGACTCCAAAAAGAGCTAAATAGCTATTTTTAGTCCAAAAAGGCTATATAGTATAGGTGCACAAGGTCAGGATCGGCGGGGGAGTGAAATCCCGAAAATCCAAAACTAAATTTAACGTTCACGATTTTTTTTGCTGTTATCTTGTCACGATCAAATGGTCAAAATAGCCTTAAAAACGTTTTTTTCCGCGGTAATATCGCATTTTAAAAGCATTTTTAGTCCATTTTGATTGCATTATATCACTTTTAATACTAAAAAATGCAAAAATTTATCAATTTTTGCGCTTTTTGAGTAAAAAGTACTTACAAGTACCACCGAAAATTTTTTGACGTTTTTACCACTTTTAACCTCAAAAATGATGCAGAAGACGTTCCATCAACTCAAAATCGCCGGACAGTACCTGTTCGGCTGACCCTTCGGGCGAGGGGGTAATACCCTTTCTCAACCCCCTATGTGCATGTATGCTATATAGCTATGTTTGCAGGTTCAAAAAAGGCTGTATAGCAAGTTTTCTGAGCCCAAAAATGCTATATAGCTGATTTTCTAAGCCCGGAAAGGCTATAGAACCGTTTTTAAGAGACACTTAGCTATCAACCAATTTTTGTTCCACCCCTCCTAAATGTTTGACCTTGCGTGCTTATGATATCCATATATGTAACAGGGAGTTTGGGGGATCTCCCCAACCAAAGTTGGACGTCCCCCTATTCCCCGAAGTCAGAAAATTTTTGAACCCACCCCCCCCCCCGATTTTTGGAATAAAAAGTTGCGTTCTTTGGCTATTTTTGTGTATTTGTTTGGCGCTTTTGGCCCAAAATTGGAGGTCATTAATCCCACTCACCCCCTAAAAATAGCCAGAGACCCCCCTCCCAAAATTGTGGGCCGTTACATGTACAGCAGCAAATTAAATCTAATATCAAGCATCATAGTTGAAATTAGAATTCACAAATCGCATTGCGTAATGAAATTGATTTGACAAATAAATTTTAAAGCGATTAAGAAATCACCCATAAAACTGGACTATAATCGTTTATAGCTATGTGAAACTACTGGCAATTTGAAAAATAATGCAACTTTAATTTACACGTATAAACGCAAGAATTCGGATTGATTCTATAATTCACAAGATTTGCTTGAAAACTGCTAAAGATCCTTTGAGCAAACAATTTTAAAAAAGCTGAAAAAATGAAAAACAGCCCCCATTATTTAGTAGAATATTGAGAATTTTACTGGTGACTTGCAGGCCTATACGTGTCAAATTTTGATTTTGGAAGGGCGACATGACAACAATTTTTTCAAAACAAAAGGAGTCCAAAGGATAAATTCTAGAAAATTTTTACAATTTTCCAGCGAAACATGCACTAAAATTGACTCAAAAATACGATTTGTTTATAGGTAGGTATTAGTTGCACGACCAGAAATGGATTTGCGGTTAATCAATTAATCAATCAAAATAGTTTATTGCTGGGAAAACACAAACCAAATGCAAGCAAAATATGATCAATAAAGATAACGCCTTCGGTTAAATCTAAAGCAGACGATACTTCTACCTAATAGTCACTATTGTGACGTCATCAACAGGCTCGTATCAAGGATTTTGTTTCGGTGGCGGGGGGGCACGATCGAAATTTTTTTTAACGATAAGGGGAACCAGGGGATGAATTAAAAAAGACATTTTACGAAAACTTGAGCAGCGCACTTTGTAAATTTTGCTGCCTAGATACCTTAAATAAGGTTAGAATTCAATGGACACCCTCTCCTCCAGGGCTGGGAGGACTGGGGTGAGGCGCTCAAGCGCCCCAGCTGAGTCCAAGCAGAACCCTGGAAACTTTTGTGAAAAAGCACTTAAAGTTGAATTGGAACGTTGAAATTTTCATAAAATCAGCTCAATTTTGGTTCTGATATCAGTCTAAAAATAGTCAAACTTCCATCACTAAAATTTTTTATCATTGATACATAGCGTTGTCTATCATTCTCACTTCCTGTACGGACCTCATCTTCTACAAGAAACTTGCGAAATACAGAAGAAATGTATGCAAAATATGCTTCCAGTTGTTTGAACATTGAATATGAAGTGTTTTAACCGCGTGTATGGAACTAAATATATAATAATTAATAATTGTGAAATTCCGCGCGAAGCGCTGAAAATTTTGGCGATTTTTTGCTAAAAAAACTAAGGGGGTATAAAGGAAAGATCATTCACAAATTTCATTTCGGGGAGGGGGACGTGTCCCCTAATCCCCCTAGATACGGGCCTGGCCATCAGTAATGATAATGATAGTTGATAGGTGTAATAATCCTATTTCTTATAACGTGATGGCCTCTACCATCGAACAATCGACAATGCATAAATAGATAATGCCGATAAACTAACCTACGCCTCAGGATGAAATATTGAAGATTATTTTAATAAGTTTTGTTACCATATCTGGGCGTGGAGGCGGGGCTTGGAGGTTATGCACCCCACCAGAAACGAAAATAACCTCCCACAATTCAATTTTTGAAATTTTTTTGTTTTCTCGCATTTTTTTATGTTAATAGATAGTGCTCGATGAGAAACGTTGAAAGATTCGTGTTTTTTCGCCACACCACCATTTTTAAGGCCAGTTTTTGACCTTTGAAAAATCTTGCATCCCCAGAATTTTGGTGCCGCCCACCTATGTATGTGACTATTCTGTAGAAGTGCCAAGCAGACAAATATCAGCAAAGAAACATGCAAGTCATATTATGATGACAATTTTCACGCCTGCCACTTGATAAATTTAGATAAATCAATGCTTGCTAATCCAGATTTACCTCAATACATTCAAGTTAGGGAATGAAACAATGAAATCAGATATATAATAAATAAATATAAATATTTATGAAAGAAATCAAACCTCTGAAAATTAGAATGAGTGATTGATTCGATCATTTTAAATTGATTTTTACTGCGCGTAATACTGTTATTAGAAAATAAAACTTATCAGCAGTTAAAGAAGAATTGCAACCCTCTGGGAGTCGAGTGAGACCCCTTGCGGTATCTAGCAATGTAACACACGGTTCTGGTGTGCAGGCGATACCTGATACCTGATTTCGGGTACTTGAGCCTACTTTAACCTTTAACCTATTAACCATTGCGCTCATAAATTTAATCAAACGATACCAGGGCTGAAAAGGCTGGGTTTTTGTGTTTTTTATGGCTTTTCGTGGGTGCAAAAATTCTCAAATTTTGGGTTTTTGGGCTTTTAGGTTTTTGGCACACAAATTTAATCGTTCCTCTTCCTGCACCTTACCAACGTAAAGTTATTGCCCTTTACCTAGCTCTGTTTCCTACAAGCTTGAGTAGTTTTGGCTTCCAAACAGAGATGAACTTATAAAAAAAATTGAATTTTAGTAAATTAGAATGAACAAGAGGAACATCTAGCTTAAAGCGATTTGTGCAGCGAGTAGTATTTTTATCAAGCACAAAAAAATCTGTCATGGGAAGACAAGATTTTTGACTAATAATTTGATACATCATGCATAAGCAAATATGCAGGCGACGTAATTCTAATCGACACAAGTTAAGTTGGTTAAGGCGTTCGTCGTAAGAAAGAGGGCTATGATATCCAACTATGTATTTAGTAAATTTACGTTGAAGAGCCTCCAGCCTGTTAATATCACTAATATAAGAGGGGTTCCATAAAGCGCAGGAGTATTCAAGGACCTATTTTGACGAAAATACATAAATTCCAATTTCGTGGCCGTTCACGATTTTTGCCTGGTCATTATTAGGGCTCAGTAAAACTTTCAAAGGCGTAGCTAGAATTTTCGCCAGAAAGGAATACGAAAAAAGATTGTTTTTTGTCTAAAAAGCCATAAAAACGGGTGGGGCCCTTAAATAACATATTATGGGGTTTTTCATATCGTCCTGTACTATTTAAGCAATAGAAAAATTGATTTTTCATGAAATTTTTTCACTTTTTCAACGAAAAAAATGTTTATAACGCGCGCGAAGCGCTAACTTTTTTACTTTCCTCCCGAAATAAAACGATAGGAACTGCCAAAATGTAGAAGAAATCGGCGCGAAGCGCAGAATTTTCCGATTCTATGTCGCAAAACAGCATTATGCAACTATATTGCTCATTTCTTGAACATGTCAAAATTTTCCTTAGGAGTAGGAATTCCCTCCCTGGCTACGCCACGCCAGTGCCGGTTTCCATCTCTACCCCCAACTTTGCAAGGGAAACGGTAAAATCCGGAACCGGACTCAGGACAAATGGGGAAAATCCGGACAATCAATCAGGACAATGTATATTAGATATGTAGGGTCGGACTGGTGGCCGGGACCGGACAAATTGGGTACAATCCAGAAATCAATCAAGACAATGACAAAATCAGGATAATTTATTAGATATGCAGGGTAGGACTGCCTGGGACTGGAGAAAATGGTTGAAATCCGGACAATCGATCAGGACAATGTACCTATTAGATATGTAGGGTCGGACTGGCCGGGACAGGACAAATTGGGTAAAATCCGGACAATCAATCAGGAGGACAATGACAAAATCAATACAATGGGAGTGGGGTAGTTCAGGAACTAGGCGAGGGTGCCAAAGGGGGCCTGATGGGGATTCACAACCGCCACTTAGGTCCATGAGCGCCACCGGGGTTCACAAGCGCCACCGGGGTTCACAAGCGCCACCGGGTTCACAAGCACCACCGGGGTTCACAACCGCCATCAAGGTCCATGGGCACTTGTACACTTCAACGCTCGTCGAATTTTTTTCATTTTTTTAGCGTTAGGGTATAGGTAAACAGCATTAGAGTATATATATATATTATATAATATATTGGTGTATTTTCTTCAGGCTTTACTTACGATGGCTTTGAATGTGGATGTCTGGGGATAGAGATCTCTTAATCATTTGTTTGTGCTTACCACATGCTTAGGTTTAGGCTTAGTCAGGGTTAACACGGCTGGGTTTTTTGAATCTGGATTTTTTGTTTTTTGTGGGTTTTTTGGGTGCAAAAAATAATTGGGTTTTGAGTTTTTTGGGTTTTTTATCTACGGGTTACCAATTTTTCAAATAGACTGGGTGATTGAAATTGTATTTCCAATCTCTTTTGTCTGCTTTTTGCTGTTTCTTTGACTAGTAAAGGCCAACTAACCTTAGTCTGGTCAACACAATGCCCATGCCCAAAAATCTCAACCCCTAGCTTACAATTGCATTTTCTTATGATCATTTCTAAACATACTCGCAAGTGTGCAATTTAATTTTATAGAAAAATGGTTACGAGCCTGATATGGCATGGCATCCCTATTTCCTAATATTTTTTTGAGTGCCAGTGCATTTTTTGATTAAAATCTGGTAATGTCCGAGCATTGAAGAGAAAGATACATACATTTGAATACTTTTTTGAACTCGCACCAGAAATGGGTACCAGATCGGTGAGAGAATTAAAGCTTCATATCCGCAAATTTCATTTAGACTTTAGGAAAAACGACTTTGCAAACATGACGGCTAGAATTTGGAAAACTTTACCCCAAAGCATTGTTGATTGTAGATCTTTTAAACGGTTTAAGGATTTAATTTCTAAACTTTGTTTAGATGAGTTCCTAGAGGGGCGTACATGAGCGCGATCCGCCTGTACATCTCAGCCATTACTAGCTATGCTGTAATTTTTCTTCCGTTCTTTCGACATTATCTTTCGTTAAATCTTTCTTTCATGTAATTTTTTTATTGCATTTTCTACGGTAGTAATTGGCTAATTAATATTATTATTATTATTATTATATATGTGGCAATCGCAATGAACGATCGATTTTATTGTTGGATTTCAATATTAGCTGAATAATTTTATTGTTGGGGCATACCTACTTGTATCACTTCCATGATTTGTACATATGTCCTTTTGTTCAGTCACTGTTTTATCATGTATTTGTGTTTTATCAAATTTCGTGTATTTTTCTGAACAATAAACATTTTCTTGTCTTGAAAAAAGTTGTTGCTCTTAGTTTGTTTCGTGTCTTGCAGCTGTTGTAAGTATTCCCAGCTACTTATGTAGCTCTAGTTGTCATTTCCATAAAAAAACCCAATAAAACCTCAATAAAAACCCCAGAAAAAACCCAAAAAATACCCAAAATTTAAAATTTTCAAATCTGGGTTTTTCCATCCTGGGCTTAGTTTATGTGTCTTCACCAGGGATGGAAAAACCCAGATTTGAAAATTTTGAATTTTGGGTTTTGGATTTTTTGGGTTTTTTTCTGGGTTTTTTGGGTTTTATTGGGGTTTAATTGGTTTTTTATGGAAATGACAACTAGAGCTACATACAGTAGCTGGGAATACTTCCAACAGTCGAAAGACTGTTGGAAGCCTGTGTGTCCAGGACATTTCGCATTTTACACTATGCTATTTTATTTTCCATGCGACTTTGTTTTACCCTTGTGTTTTATTTTCCGAATAAAGTATTAGTATTATTAGTATTAGTAAGACACGAAATAAACAAAGAGCAACAACTTTATTCAGCTAATGTTGAAAACCAACAATATCGATCGTTCATTGCGACTGAACATATATGTATGTATCTTTTAGGTGCAAACCGCCTTTATAGTCCTTGCGCAGGTTATTGATATTACACATTGTCTTATCACAGTAATTTATAGTTCAAATTACATTGCATTGACGTCATTTTATTAAATTTACTTTGATATTTTCCTTTTTTTAATTTGACCAAATTTGTATTGTTTTAATTCTGTATCTGTCGCAATAGACTATTTTCATTTTTTCTATTTTCATTTATATATGAGGCTCGTAACCATTTTTCTACAAAATTAAATTGCACACTTGCAAGTATGTTTAGAAATGATGGCAGTTGTAAGCTAGGAGCTGGTATTTTTGAGCATGGCCATTGTGGTAACCTGTGGATAAAAAACCCAAAAAACCCAAAACCCAATGATTTTTTGCACCCAAAAAACAAAAAAAAGCCAGATTCAAAAAACCCAGCTTTGCCAATTCTGGCCTTCACATTGGTGCTAGGGATGATCTAAGCATACATTCCCATAGGGGGTGAGGAGAATTACCCCCACCTCAGGGTCTGAGACTTGAATCACTGTCAGACGATTTTGAGCTATCAAACATTTTCTGCATGATTTTTGGGTACAAAAGCAGCGAAGGTATTAAAATTTTTCGGCGCTTCGCGCCGACTAGTGCATTTCTGTTTTGTTTACCCATAAAATACCTAGAATGAACTGAAAATGATCTTAAAAGTCAAAATTTTCGATGAATTCTTATATTTTTACTCACAAGAGTGACGAAACCAGTCAGAATGGGCCAAAAAGTAGTTAAAAATGCAGTTTTTCACATTAAAACATGCTATATATGATGTTTTAGCCATTTTTAATATTTGGTCTGCAAAAAAAGGCTAGACTCTAAATTTAGTGGTCCTAAATTTTGGGATTTCACCCTTCCCTGAACTTTCGACCTTCGGGAAACTATGGATCTAAGCCTGAGTCAAATTGGGAAAAAATTGCTCCGCTCGCTCCGCAATTTTCGCCCCATCTTTTGGCTTAGGCTAATCCTCAGCACCAATCTGAAGCCTGAAACAGCACAAAACAGCAATTTTTTGGGTTTCTAATCATCAGGGGGCACTTATTCTGAGATGTGGACGAAATAAACGTTTCCCTTTTTACTTCGTTTCAGTCACACGAATCTACTGAAAAAATCCGAGGACTGCCTTATTCGTTTTCGACTTGACTTAAATCAAACCAGTTAAGTGGCAGCTTTCACCCGGATGCTACTTGCTGTATACGAACTTATAACGTGGCTATCTTAATACATATGTGAACTAGCTTCACCATTGCCAAAGTTACTTTCAAATTCTGGAAAAGGTATGCTTATACCCCAATTTGAAAAACTAAGAATTACTGAACGTACTCTAATGCTGTAAACGCTAAAAAAGATGGAAAAAATTCGACGGGTGTTAAAGTGCACAAGTGCCAGTCCATTGTTGTCTTGATTGATTGTCCGGATTTTACATAATTGTCCTGATCTTTTCATTGTCCGGATTTTACCCATTCGTCCAGAGTCCGGTTCCGGATTTACCCACATCCAACTTTGCAAAGCCTGCCTTGGCTGCTCTCGACTCTATTCTCCGGATCTAATATACAGTAGACAAAGTTTTGCTGAAATTAGCTAGGCTTAATTACTTTCATTTCAAACGATCCAGCTACCTATCTATACATTTAACCAGAAAAATTGTGCACAAAAGTGCATTTTAGAAATACTAAAATAACAAGATTTGGTGTCATAATCTATTTGCCGGTCGCCTCTTATCATTTATGCACTGTTCAAGATTGGACGCTTGTGCAATCAATCATCCGAAAATTGATAGCTATATGCTAGTCTGTTCCATTCCAAACGGCCTATTTTTCGATGGAGTCTTATTAATGTAATAGATTTTCAATGCACTAATGACATCTTCATTATGCTCTCGTACCAGCTCGTTGCTTTAAACTCTTCTTATTGCTTTGCTTAACATGTGACGCATTAAAAAGACTGCCGCAATAACATAACCCGTGAAATATTCTGCTACAGTAATAAGCTGTAAAGCAAAAATAGGCCGTTCGGAATGGAACAAACTAAAGACGTTAACTGAAAACACTTTATATATGTAGGTATGCTTTCTGATTGCTTATACTTGCCATGCCGCTGTAGATGCCAATTGTCTGTCACATAACCTTCCGGTTTTTTCAACGGATTCTTGCCGACACCGGCTTTAGTATGTAAATATGAATCAATTTAACGCAGGACAGAAAATGCCGGATTATGTACATCTAAAAATAGTTGTAAAAAAATCAAACTAGTCGATTCTTTAGACCAAAATCGGGTGTTACAGTCATTGGGACAGTTGGCTTGGCTCGCGAACGAATGCACAGGTTAAAAAACGGACAACACTGGATGGCTTTTAATTATAACTGCAGCTATGAATGTAGAGGGTCAGATGCACAGCAAGGCCGATCTATGGGGGATCAGCCGATCTGTGGAGGGAGTCGAAAATTGAACTTTTTTTGGCAAAAATGACCTCAAAAACTAGTATAACATACTAATGTGGCGGTTGTAGCTAGTAGGCGCCTACCATAGATTATATGGAACAACTTATAGGTGCCAAGTTAATAAATCAGTGCACCTAAACAGCTTTTAAACGATCTGAGTACGAAAACAAATCTCGCCGATTTTGGACTTTTCAAAATGTTTCCAGCAAAGGTCTGTATCAATATCGATCAGATCCGATTTCGACAATCATTTGGGCCTCGACTTTATCTTTTAGAATGGCTCCAATGTTTCCGGCGGTTGAATTAGGGTATTTCCGTCCAGCCTGATATGTTCATATGTATCGTTACTTCCAGATTCGACAAGACATATTGTCGCGTTAGCTCGCATGCAAGGCGCCTTTTCTTGAACAAAAACAGTCTCACTAACGATCAAACCAATTTTCGAGTCCAAAATAAAACTTGATTCACATTCATATAAAACATTGCGCAAAAAAATGAAAACCGATTAATTTAACATTGGTTAATTTCGTTTTGAATTCTCCATAATAAATCTATACACGGTTTATTGCCTCCCTCCACAAATCGCCTCACTTGAACCCCCCCCCCAACTCGCCCCCAATGGTACCGCGGTCGCAACATGTATGTACCAACAAGAGTGCTGTATATAGTACGAAAAACTGTGAAACAGATGTTTTATCTCTCTGACATAGTGTCACAATATTAACTAATTATTATTAATAATAATAACAGTTGTAATATAATATGTACCCATATAATATAGTACAGCAGAATCGCAACAGTAAAAAATAAAATTACAGGCAAATTAATAATTCGGGATTCACTCAACAAACATTCTATAGGAAAAGGGCATCTAACATATTTTTTGAGAATATTGATCTAAGCCGAAATTGACGGCTGCGTGCTGTTTTCAACGACCAAATTTAATTTGTGCTACTACTTTAATAATTAACCGACCAGGTTTATTCGTCTTCTTCACATTTCCAAACATAAACTTTGTCCATAACGGCAGCGAGAATGCATTGCTCAGTTGGGTGAGTGGATAACGAATGAACGGGGCAATTTGGCAGGATTCCAGGTTGTTGTATTACGGCACAAATTTTGCCCTCTACTAAATCCCAAATGTAAACTTTTCCATCTTCCGAACCGCTTATCACTTGACTGTCCGTCGATAATAAGCAACTATCGATTTTATACTCGAGATTTTTATGGCCAGTGAAGCTGCTCGTGAAGTAAAATTTAAAATTACGTAAGCGATACAGATATAAACATGACACGGATTAAGGAAATCTGATATTATTCAGCAACATACTCGTAAAATGAAATTGTGCACTTAGGTACGATTTAGGCTCAAACAAAGCACGTACTACATATTTGCAATATAATATGCATAACAGATCGATCACCTAATTATTTATACATAACTTTATTTCATAGACATGCGCTCACATGCACACTGGGGGGAACAGCCCACTATCAGTCCGTTTGCGAAGTATACCCTCTCGGGCCATTTTCGAACCAAAACGTATCGCTCGAACCATGAAAAAGCGCCAAACGATGTCTAACAGTATAATTTCAAGCAAGCACGTATGCATATTTTTAGAGCAGCAGGTTATTCAGTTCGCTCATTCAGGCACATTTCTTGTACTGTTACGTATACTTCATGATCAAAGTAGCCCAAAAAACGAATTTTTCGCCATCAAATTTTACTCATTTCGTAGTCAATTAAACCACAACCAGACATGTTTTATAGGCTCTAAATATAACCAATCTCCATAAAAATTACACAGTATTACACAATGAGCGAGGATGGTGAATGAAACGTTATTCCATGGTGCCGCACTAAATGCCTTGCGATGTGATACTTTTTCAAAGTTTTGTCTGATAGTTATAGGTACCAGTGACCAGACATGCACATAGGGGGATGTGGGCATACGTGGGAAGCAAGAAAACTCTGGGGGGTCGATGGCATACCTGGGTAATGGCTGACGATTCGCCCCATCCAACTTCCAGCCAAAAGGGTGGGTGGGTCCCTCCCTAGACCCTGAAAAATGTGGGTCTGTCCCTGAAAAAAGGTGGGTCTGATCCATACATGATCTTGGAGGTTTGGAGGGGGGTTTTCACCCCTCGCAGAATCATTTTTCACCCTCCGCAAAAAATTTTCCACCACCACCCCAGAATTGGCGATTTTTCAAAAGTTTCATAAACTTACCTGAAAATTGGTAGAAAAAGTGTCTTTTTAAGGGTTTTTGGCCATCTATTTGCTCAAAATCGCCGAATTTTCGGCGCTTCGCGCCATATATTCATGTTTTAAGCGATATATTGATCAATTTACTCGACTTTTTTCGAAATTTTTTCATGATTTTATGCTCTAGAAGGATAGAGTATCGTCAGAAACGCCAAAAAACGATGTTTTTAACGCATACCGGCCATTTTTGGGCCCAAAAAAGGCACTTCAGGTTTTCAACCCCCCCCAGAATTCCCATGCTGTGCATGTATGGTCTGATCTGAAAAAAGGTGGGTCCGTGCCTGAAAAAGGTGGGTCGTTCAGCTTAATCAGTGGGTCAGTCACTGAAAAAAGGTGGGTCCATCCATGAAAAAGGTGTCGAACAGTTTAAAAAGATGGTTCCTGTGCATGTTTTGCAAACTGATCATGATATACTGTATCTAGCATTTCCTTAAATTATCTCCAAAAGTTTTCTCCCTGTACAAAACATAGCCCCGTCCAAATTACCCCTTCACCCCGTCCAACTTTTAGTTCGGCCTGTCCTGGTGATGGGCCGATATGGGGCATTGCCCAGGTGTGGTCGATGGGTAAAATTGCCAAAAATATTACTAAAAATAGAATTCTGGGGGTCTACATTAATCTGGGGGTTTTCAGCTTCTGGGGGTACAAACCTGCCTCCAACGCACACGTATAATTCTGAGGGTGCCTACCATCCACAACTGAAAAAGTGGGAATTTTTCGGGAAAATAAGGCAAAACGAAGATCAAAATAAGTGAAAATTTTTCAGCAAAAGTGCTTGAAAATGATAAACAGTGGATTAACTCAGTTTTTACGCTATTTTAGCATTCGTACCTGTTTGTGAGGACACGTTAGCTCAGAAAGATCTATGTGTGACCCCAAGATAACCATGCTATGCTTCTATACTAAAGACCGCAAATGGGCGTGGGGGTTTGGAGGTTTACAACCCCCCCCCCAGAATACGGTAGACTCCCAAAAATCGATAGACCCTAGAATTGAATTTTTGGCATGTTTTTTGGATTTTTGCAAGTTTTGCAACATTCAGATTATACATGTGAGAGGGGGATACATAAGGGATCCACCACCCAAAGTTACTTGTCCCCCTATGTTTCCAAAGCCAGAAAATTTTGTGATCCCTCCCTCGATTTTTGAAAAAAATTGATTTTTTTACCATTTCTAGGTGATTTTTTGGCCGTTTTTGGTCAAAAATTGGCGGTCATTTATCCCCCTTCCCTAAAAATGGCCGGGGAACGCCACTCAAAATTTCGAGCTGTTACATGTATGAACTAGACCCCACAGAATTCGGTCGCTGCCCTTGTATGCTGATGACTATTCATTTGACGAAGAATCATATTTTTGATTCACTTAAGGAAATTTCGAAATTAAAAAAAATAATGAATAGCACGCATATCATTAGCAAGCCTATTATTCGCCAACTATACTGAAGAGAGAACTTCTGTTGCCAGAACGCTATTGTCTGAATCGAATTAAGTTTCGATAACAATTGAATTTTAAGGAATTTGTAGACATGATACTAGATAGAAGTGTTTGAAAAATGACCCTCTATACAGGCCCGTATCCAGGATCCGGCCAAGAAGGGGGGCGGACCCAACATAAATTGATCTATATCTCAGAAAATTCGTCGGGATAGCTCGCAAAAACAGCGTTTCGACGTTTTTCGACATGCTCTATCCATTAATATCATGAAATTCGAACTTGTTTGAAAAGAATTTTTCACTCAAAGAGCTGCATAAAAAGTATCATTTTTGGTCGCGCTTGGTCCAAAATTATGGAAAATACTCCACATTCGGCGCGAAGCGCCGAAAATCTGAAGATTTGTCGACGAAGACGGGCGATCTTTTAATCTTTCCGTGCATTATCTTACCTTTCAAAATTTTTGTTTGTCTAAGGGGGCGGCACCCCCCATGCCACCAAATCCAGAAAATTTTTGACCCCCCCCCCGATTTTTTTTAAAAATGAAATTTTTTGACCATTTCTAGATGTTTTTTGCCCATTTTTGGCCGAAAATTGGAGGTCAATTACCCCCTTTCCCTAAAAATGACCGGGGACCCCAACCGAAATTTCAAGCCGTTTCATGTGTGACAAAGACCCAGGAAATTTACATTTTTTAAAATTTATATTTTTAAATATATTTTCGAATATTTAGGTTGTTATTATATTTAAATTAAATTATATTTAAAATATCTACATTTATAATAATAATAATAAAATCAATATAATCCAGAAATTCAGAAAACTGAATCAGTGCGAAGCACCACAACATTTCGTCATTCTTATGTAGCTACCGCCTTACAACATAATTTGGAATTGCCAAGCTGTGTCGAAACAATTTTCGCATTCTTAGCATGATATAAATTTTTATCAGGCAAATGGTACCATAGTTCCCCAAGGTCGAAAGCTCAGGGGGGGGTAAAATCTCGAAATTCGGGGCCTGTAAATTTAGAGTTCGAGTCTTTTTTGCAGATCAAATATGAAAAATGATTAAATCATATATGAAATGCTTTTTAATGTAAAAACTGCATTGTCTAGTACTTTTTATCCAATTCCAACTCGTTTCTTAACTTTTTCAGTGAGAAATATAAAAATTTATTAAAAAAACTTCGACTTTTCAGATCATTCTGATTTCATTCTAAGTATTTTATGGGTAAACAGAACAAAAATATACAATTATTTTAACACATTTGCTATTTTCGTCTCCAAAAATCATGTAGAAAATTTTTGATAGGTTAGAATCGAATGACAGTGACTCGAGTCTTGGACCCTGAGGTAGGGGTAATAATCAGTGATCGACCGGGCTAAAAAAACCATACCGGACCCGGGCCCGGGATGCTCAAGGATATACGTGTGTGGATTATATACCTAACATAGGTATTTATCAAGGTCTGACGTTTATATGTTTACGTAAGCCTATATATGAGGACAAATAGTATAAACATCAATAAAAAATATATATGTACTAAGTTCAAACAGATATAGTAAGACGAAAAATACATACATTCAAAATTTTAAATTAAATATAAGTTAATGATTCAAGATAGGTTATGACAACAAGATATTATCATAATGATAAGATAATGCTTCATTATAGAAGAGTTTGCCATTATGTATGTATATATTTCTAAAATTAAATTTAGCTTAGCTTTTATTATAGAAGAGTTTGCCATTTATGTATATATTTTTTAAATTAAATTTAGCTTAGCTATACGTCAGGTGATCGATCGATGCTGGGGATTCCAACCATTGCTCATCATCCATGACCTCGACAGCAGCTTGTAGAATAATTAAATCTATTTTTCTTAAGCAGCATTTTCGACACAAACAAACAGCTTCGGTTTCCACAGTCCTCAAAGTAGTTATAAAAAATTTTGGGCGCTTTGCGCCAAATCATTTCTCAGTAAAAATTTATTTTATTCTATGTGCTTGATTAAAAAGAATCTAGCAACTTAATTCTAGTGATTCTAGTGTTCTTTGCAGGGACATTTCGAAATTTCAAGCGCTCTGTTTTATGTTACATTATCATAAAAAGGCAACATAAATATTTTGCATTCATTAAATCAGCTGATTCCTGCTGCATCCCATAATTTCGGCTTGAAATCCTAACGAATTATAGATCCACTGACTACCGCGGTAAGCAGAGTTCTGGAAGAAACTTGCAATATATCTTTTAGGGCAAGGAGAGTGAGAATATGGCTAGCTAGAAAATTGAATAATATATGTCCTAAAATAATTTTAGTTTGTACTTTTGTGTGACAGAAATCTTGAGAATTATAATTAATCTTAAATCTTAGCTGATTCCTGCTGCAGTTCCGGGACTGGATGGGAAGTTTTCTGGTTATAAACCTTTGCAGTGCCACCACCTGCTACATATGCCGCAACGATCGATCACTATTCATGCTGCACATTATTTAATTCTATAAATACATATCAGACTCTTAGCTGGACTGCACTGCAGTAATTCATGGTGAAATGACGCATAAAAACACAGAAATACTGAAATAAAAAGTAAATGTGAACTCGATATATAGAGCTAGGAGGATATTACGATGATCAGATGTGTACAGGAAGGCCCAAAGTAGTTCGAACTATCAATTTTGATCCATTTTCAGAGACAAATGTTGCTAACGTGATCGTACCATTCGATCACAAATAACTTCTAAAAGTTTTAAAACTCTGTTTTTAATTAGGCCCAAGCCCGTGGCTTTTTCAGCCGGGCCCGGGCCCCGGCCCGAGCCGAGCCTGCCCTGACCGGCTGGGCCCGATCCGGACCCGGGTACCCGGTCGATCACTATTAATAATACCCCTTACCCTCCCCTATAGGAATGAATAAGTGGTACCTGCTTGTATTACTAAATTATTTTGAAGCATTTGAATATTCGAGTCGATTTAAGCATTCAAACAAAAGTTTTTGCATTTCAGAACCTAATTTTCGCCAGTAGGAACATATAAGAGTATGCACTTAAGTTTGATTCTCATATTGAGCACGAGCATTTTTCTTGCATTCTTTTATTTGTCCAGAAGTGACCGACAGTACCTTACCATTTTACTAACATGATCTGGGGATTAGGTGGTTTTCGTTCCCACCCCCAAATTGGCGATTTTTCAAAAGTTTCCAAATTTTCCCGAAAACTTTATAGAAAAGGTGCTGTTTTAAGCGTTTTTAGCAATCTATTTGCTGAAAAGTGCCAAATTTTCGTTTTTCTACTATATTTTGTCCGATTTGGTCGATTTTTTAATTTACGATATTTTAGACACGTATCCGTCTTTTTTGAGCCCAAAAATGCATTGAAATCCCCCCAGAATTCCCGTGCTGTGCATGTCAGCTTTTTACCTTCCATTTTTTCATAATTTAAGAAAAGAACTACCCCCTCTCACTCCGACTACGTCCGTATAACCTGGGGTAAAAAAGGGTTTGCAGGTAGATTTGGTTAAATGTACTTCCGGATCTGACTAAGGTTGAAAATTAGCGAAGATGCATAGATATAAAATATTTGAGCTTACATAATACTAATTAGCATGCTCGCTAGGTATTCTGCGTCTTCGTAAAGTTCTATGTATACAGCGATAAAATTGTTAAGGGATAAGAAGTGGCGTTCTACAAATTTGAAAAAACGAGTAAATGGAAAAAAACATTAGAAAACTTATTGAAACTTTAACCTCCTAGGATACAATCATTCTTTGAAGAACGAAACGTGAAAATAGTTAACTCAAATAATTATTCACTCGTTCAATAACTCGCCGGTGTCCTTGTCAAGCAATCTTATGACAGAATCTAGCGTCGACACTAATAAACATTGACCGTCCTTTGTAAAATTCACTGATGTTACGGACTCTAAGAAAAACATGCCATCAAAATTCGAATAATACAGAAAACGCTTCATGAAAATTAGACCAATAAGCAAAAAGATGGAGAATTATAGTCGAACCCCATTAATAAACACTCTAAAGGGGCCAAGAGGCACCGTGTTTACTAACAGAGTGTGCTTACCAACATAGTTGAAGATTATTTACTTCTGCATGTCACATAGCGCTTTTATTGTCCAAAAGTACTATAATATGGCTGAATATTATTTTAGCAAATAAAAATGCTCCGATGGGACAAAAAAGACGAATATACTTGGGACTGTGGATTACTAAGGATGTTAAAGGGGGCCTAGAAAAAAAACTACCTATGTATATGCCTATAGTCGCAAAATTCGTTAAAAATCTGACTTTCTCTTTACATTAATGTCCTGGCTACAAAACTGAGACGGTTAAAAAGTTCTTCAGATTTGTTTTGCAAAAATTACAGCCTTTAGAAAAATACGGGCGTGCTAAGGTCTGTTTCAAAATTCTTGAGACTTTTTACAGTAAGGTGATCCGAAAGCAGTAAAAATTGAGCCAATCAGCGTAAAGGCTTTTTTTCGGTTGGCTATCGTCTATTGCACGTTATTTGGCTCTTGGCACTCTGGGTCAGGTGAGAGCGTTACCAGCAGCCTCGCGCAAGAAAAACACCTATAACATGCGCGGAGTCGAAGTCCGTATTTCTCGCTGTGAAGTGAGTGGTAATACCGATTGGCGGCGGCGAAGTTTAAAATGTTACATAGCACATTGTACTATTAGCGAATCAGTTGATGCGAGAGGCAGTTACTGAGAAAATGCTCTTTGCCGATTGGTCGAATTGTTAACACTTTCGAATACCATACTGTAAAAAATTTCAAGAATTTTGAAACAGACTATACGTGATGAGACAGTAATTTGTATTCAATGGGTAAAATTTTGAAAAAGCTGACAGGGATACAGGTAAAAGATATTTACTGCGCACTGCGTTGCTTTAATTAATGTTTAAAGAATGCAATTCTAGCTGATTAGAGTTATTCTTATATTAGAAGCAAGAAATATATCCGAATTTTCGATAGAAAATGCATAAAATTACCTAAATTATTCCAAAAAGTCTTTCTGCATTGCAAATAAATGACTCAAAAAAACATTTGCATGCGCTTCAAAATATTTGTCTCGTAAACAACACGTAAATAATAGTAAAACAAAGTCATGAAGTAACGTATAATATACACAGTTTTCCGAGCAGCTAAAAAATTGAAGCCCGGAATTGCAATTTTAAAAAGCGCAAACCTACTTCCTATAAAATCAACGTACATCTGTCCTTCTCTTAGGTCGTACCTCCGCACTTTCCCATCAGCTGATCCGGTCATTATTGCAACATCATTTACGCAAATGCAAGTTACGCTATCAGTCGCTTCATCGAAAACCTTTGGACACACGGAAAAATTTTGAGCATTTCAAGATATGTTTGCATCAATAACAATATAAAGCGTATTAAATTAAAATAAATGAACATTGCCATTAAATGACTACATTAAATACACGAATCGAACCAACAGAAATTGACTAGAAAAAGCACACTGATATACGAAAGATGCTTAAGAACAAACATTGGTTATGCAACTTAAAACATGTTAACGCACATATCGTTTAGAACGGAATGTTTCAGTGAAGCCATTCTACAAATCAATAACTTTTAGAAACTACAATATTCAAAAACATGTAGGACCTTCCAAAATTGAAGAAGCCATTTCAGAATAGTTTTTCACATCGCTTAGTTTCGCTTCAGCTTTCGATGAGATGCAAACTAGTTTAAAAGATCAGGAAATGGACCGAAAGCAGGTAAATATCTGACGCTTTACGTTAGAGAACAAATCAAGAGAAAAAGCGCATTTCACGATTTAAAAAAACTTCAGATAAATATTGTTCGTAATAGCATCTTAAGTTTTGCATTGTAAAAGCGGTTTTACGCTATCAGTCGCTTCATCGAAACCCTTTGGACACACGGAAAAATTTTGAGCATTTCAAGATATGTATGCATCAATAACAATATAAGGCTACCTTAAGTCATTTGCTTCGGCATTAAAAAGTCATTTTTATTTCAGGGATTTTCCCACTCCCCGGCAAGAATTTTATGAGACGATTCAGCCTTTGTTAGCTGTGTTTCTTACAATTAAGCAATGATCAGTTAAAAATACGGATTCATAACAAGCAGCAACCTAAAAATATGAAAAAAGTTCAGACTCTTTCTGTTGAACAACTAGCCCCTGAATAGTTTTTGCCCCTGCTCACTATTATACGCCAGTAGAAAGGGGTGAGAGACACACCTGGGCGTGGGGGGTTTGGGGGTATGCACCCCCAGAAACCAAAATACCCCCCCAGAAATCAAAATACCCCCCCCAGAATTCAATTTTTGAAAATTTTTTTCTTTTTTTCGCAATTTTTTGATGCCAATGGATAGTGCTTGATGAGAAATATCGAAAAATGGTGTTTTTATTGCCATACCACCATTTTTAAGGCCATTTTTTGACCTTCAAAAAAATCTTGCACCCCCCCAGAATTTTCTTGCTGCCCACGTATGGAGAGAGATGGAAGTTTACCCTTCCCTAAAATTTTAAAAATTTGGTCATCTATTGCCAAGCAATTTTGGGATAACGTAAGGTGTTGCTGGAAAATTTTTGAGCTTACTGTAAAAAAATCTATATCATTCGTTCAAATTTTAAATCAACTTGATTATTTTATCACGAGAAATATCTATCTCATTATATAAGGTAAGCCTGTTGGCAATCTTTTAATCGCAGTTTGAGCTATCAACATACACGTAAGGGCTCGAAATTTTCGGGAGGGGGTCCTAGGCCATTTTAGGGAGAGGGGTAAATGACCTCCAATTTTTGGCTCAAACGGCCAAAAAAACACCTAAAAACGGTCAAAAATAGCAAGTTTTTCCAGAAATCGAGGGAGGAGTCGAAAATTTTCTGACTTTGGGGGGATGGGAGGACGACCAACTTTGGGTGAAGGATTCCCCATCCTCGTGTTATATACATGTCTAACAATCAAAATAAAACAAGCATTTTCTTCGATGAGATTCGGCTCGAAATTGAATTTAATCGCCTCATTCCGCCGAAAATGGCATTTCAAAAAACATAAAAAATCATAATGGCATTTTAAGTTGTAAAAAACACCTTTTAGAATCACTATTAATTGTATGACCGTTTTCTTAGATGTCACAGCCCCTACCCCCTACCTTGTCCATGTACGAATAATAATAATCATGATGTTAAAACCCACAAAAATAAACCAATGAGTTACTAACAGTAGGAATTAAACAGAATCCAGAAGAAAAACATATAGAATTGGCCGAAAATTTGCACAGTGAATGCATTGCTTAGAGTTATTGCATAGAAAAATCAGAAAATGTAAAGAAAAAGGAATGAAATTCATGGTTCGAAGTAAGTTGGGTTCACTGGATTCTGTCCAAAACTATACAATCTGACCTAATCTTAAGAGTGACCTAAGTCAATTATGCTAATTTAAAATCATTATTGACTAGAAGAAATAAAGTTTCATAAATTTGTCAGATTTCAAACGTACATTTACTTCAAAGAAGGTGTATGCTTTGAATCGAGTCCGATCACGGGATGTAAAAGGTCATGAGGAACGAATTTTTGGGGAAAATAGGGCGAAATTGAAGACGGCGGATAAGAATCCATTTTTTACAAATCAATATTGTATTCAATCAAATTACTGTTTTTTGAGGTACTTTGTCAATAAAGCTAAAATTTTGATTTACTCCAGCCAGATGGTCCTGCAGACTGGTATCCATGCTCTGTACACTCGTGCTTTAAAATTATCTATATCAAACGAATTACCTATATACAAAAAATACACTTCGTATATGAATAGTTCATCAAACTAGGTTCGACGTAAGAAGGCCGCTTATTGTTCAACACTGAGAGAATGACACGAAAAAATGAATTCGAAATTTCAGCACGTAATCGTGAAATAAGGGAAGCTAACTTGAATCGGTTCATAAGATTTGCTCTTCAAGTCCCATGCTCGGACCGTGCCATCAAGAGAAGCAGATAATGCAACGCTCGACTCCTCGTTCAGCGCAACTGCATTGATGCGGGCTACAATCACTAGTTATACCATGTTCTCAGGTAAACAAAAAGATCAAAATCGCAAGAAATAATGAACTATTAACACTAAAAGTACATCAGCATAGATTAGCGTATGATTTGCCTATAATATCCTGCTTTTAACCACATATAGACGTAAGCATGGAGTTGTGGACATACATGTAATAGGGTGTTTGGGGGATCCCCCGCATCAAATTTTTGACCCATCCCCGATTTTTAGCAACAATTTGTGTTTTTTGATTATTTTTTCGTGTTTTTTACCATTTTTGGCCAAAAACTGGAATCGTTTATCCGCCTTTTATGGCCGAGGACCTCCATCCAAAATTTCGAGCCGTGATATGAATGTTGAGGATCCAGAAAACGAACAAGTTTGCGGAAAATAGGGTAGATTAAGGATAGAAACGGACAAAAATCAGAACTGTTGCGAAAAAAATATTGAAATCATCTGCAAATTACTAATTATGTAATTTTCGCTTCATTACACGAATTTCGCAGGTCATTTCAGCTCAACGAAGCTCTGTAACGGTCCCTCCCCAAGGCTAGTCATGCTGTGCATTTATGCATACGTGTAAAGGCTTTGGTGTGAATCGAGAACAAGGAATTATAATTCTCAGATAAAAATTTCTCGGTGTCATTTATTTATTGCAAAATTTTTATTTATTTATAGACTTTAATCTAACTGGGTACCAAAAGTAGGCAATACCCTGTTTCTGCCCGTCCACAGGACGGAGAGGATTAAAAATGAGACGGGAGAAGGGGTCATTTGGATGGGGATATGTTTTGTACAGTCAAGCCTGAGACCCCACGTTTAAACCTAGTCGCCGACGTTTTAAAGTAGACAACCACTTTTTTGGACCATGCAAACCAATCTTCTGAACCCGGGCATCCACTTCCTGAGTTAAACCAATCACCTTTCAAAGCTGGATAACTATTTTTTTAACCAGGATAGCCAATTTTCGAAGCTAGACGGCCAATTTTCAAGCTCTTAAATGGACTGGACACAACCACTTTTTATATTAGATAACCACCTTGTATTTTGAAGCTTGGACGGGAAAGAGAAGCAGTGATTATTGCCCCGGTATGTTTGGTACGACATACGAAAAACGTGTATCAATTCAATTGTCTTCCAATAAAACCAAGAATTACGGTCAACGATACTAGTTCATCAAAAAACGGGAGTATGCATACGTACAAGTAATCGATGTATAGCACATGCATTGGCAAAGGGTCAATTCAGGGTAAAGTGACTTATCCCTGATGGCTGAGCAACACCGCAACCCCGCAGGGGAAACCGGGCCAACTCCGCAAGTTTTGAAAATTTGCTGGTGAAAATGAGACAAAATGACGGCCGGAAATGGATGACAATTAAAAACTTTCTTCAAAAATGCTTGAAATTGCCCAGAAATTATAAAATAACGTATTTTCAACGCTATTTTAACATTTACGTATACGAGTTTTTGAGACACTATTTTCATTCTTGTAAGAAAACTTCGATTTTCTTGTACAATCGAAAATCGGCGGAAAACTGGCTATGCTGCGTGTATAAAGATCGCTTCAAAAACCTTTGTACGAGCCTCAGAATCTGTGCGCCGCACAACAATAAAAAATAGTGGTTTGAGGTCATTTTGGCCCAAAAAACTCAATTTTCTACCACCCCCCATATCGAACATGCTCTGCATCTATGGTCTTAACCAACCCCGCAGGTTTCAGGGAAGTCATTTGACCCTGAAAAAGCGGAGCGTGCCCATGTATGATATACTCGTAGCATATGTTGCAGCGAATACCAGGTGCTCTTTTAATGTTTATCTAAGACCTTTCGTTATAAATCTTAACCTAGACGATTAATTAAAGAGACAAGAAGGGTTAGGTGCGAACAGAACTCGCACAAAGTAGAATATCAGACAAAGAAAATACGCACCAAAGTAGTGGCTATCGTATAACTGCTCGAAACCAGTTTTACAGAATTTCATAACGAAACTTGTCTCTATAATAAAAAATTCTATGACTTAATTCTATAATTGATGTCTTAAACCAAACAAGCAAAAAGTTTCACCAATTTTCTATTTTAGTCACAATGGTGAGGAGGATGAAATCTAAAACAGGGGAAACAAAAGTTTTAGGATAGATATGAGAAACTAATTATTCTAGATTTTATATCTCCGGCCGATCCCCTAACTGAGTTAATCTCTACGGACCGGGAATGTTGCGTAACAAACAGAACTCCAAATTCACCAGCATTGTCACATAAAATTGATTACGAGCTTTCTGTCACGATACCAAATAAGACTGTCACAAATGCAACGGAAGAAGAATCGAACCGGCATGTCCACGGAATTTCCGTTGTACTTTTCCAGTTGCAACATCCCAAATAAAAAGCTGTTTGTCCAGACCGCCTGAAACAATGCGAGCATTATCGCTAGAACCACAAGCGTCCAAAACTTCATAGCCGTGGCCAACGTACGTCTTCAAAGGAAGTGCTTTGTAAGGATTCCACAGTTTAATGCTTTTATCGCCTCCGCAAGTCATACAGTAATTGCCATCAACTAAATAAAGGCATTATTAACAATGGAAAAAATATTAGATAAATTTACCCTACGCGCATACATGTAACGGCTCAAAATTTCGGGTGGGGGTACATGGCCATTTGGGGGGTTAATGACCTTCATTGTTGACCAAAATCGGGGGTGTCAAAAATTTTCTGGCTCTGGGGGATGGGAGAACGAGGAACTATGAGTGGGATAGATCCACCATCCCAACCCTGTTACATATATGCCAACGCGACATCATTTTTATTTTTATCAATAAGCAATTATTTGTCCTTTGGCAGCTGATCAACCGATTCAATTTTCATTCTTCTTTTAATTGAAAGATGAACATTGACCGAGACAATTTATGTTGCAACGCGCTTTACTTACAAAAGGTGTAACTGAAAACCAAAGACACTTGTAGGAATGAAAGATCAGCATGTGATAACACGATCACAGAGTACTTACTTCATAGATACAATAAAAATAAAGCAAGATCGACAGAAAAAAACTTACCGTTGAAACGAACTGCTCTAACTGCCCCTTGCTTGCATATTATTGTTGACGACAAGACAGTTGGTAATCTAGCTTCCATTGTTTATCACCTTGAGCTTTAAGAAACACTAATAAACAAAATAGCAAACATGCATGATCTTAAGAGGCAGAGGGGTTTTCTCAATCCCACAAATTTTTTCATCTCCAAGAATTCGCGATTTTTCAAAAACTTCGCGGAAAAGGTGTTGTTTAAAGCGGTTTTAACGAGCTCAAAAGCGTCAGATTTTCGACTGCCTATATTTTTTTCAACTTATGCGATGCGAATGTCTTAAATAAGTTTTTTGGAATCTTTTATTTTTACGTCCTACACGGATAAACATCGCCGAAAACACCAAACAATATTTTTGACGCAAATTCACCATTTAAGAACCCAAAAAAGGTATTTTGTGATTTTTTGGTTCCACCCCCTCCTGAATTCCGATGCTGTGCATGTATGGAGCAGACTATTTCAGAATAGTGCTCTTCCAATAAGTTTCTGATTCTGTTACAGTGCTCTACCGACAACTTTCTGATTTAGTTCGATGCGAGTATTTACTAGATGATTTTATGATATTTAGCTCTGAAATAGAATCAGAAATTGCAAAAAGAATCAGAAATTGCAAAACATTTGATTCGCAAGACCTAGGGTTACAGATTGCGCAAAGCTACTAATTTTTTGGATAAGATTGAAGGCTAAAAGTGTAGTGCAGTAGATATACAAGTAACGGCTCGAAATTTGGGGGTCCGGTCATTTTTAGGGGGAGGGGTAAATGGCCACCAATTTTTGGCCAAAAAATTTGATTTTTATCAAAAATTGGAAAGGGGATCGAAACTTTTCTGGCTTTGGGGAAGGAAATAGGGAACGTCCGATGTTGGGTGGGGGACAGTGATCGGACCGAGGGTACTTTTTGGACCCTCGGCCTCGGCCGAAGCCGAGGCGACTTAAAATCCTTGCCTCGGCCGAGGCCAAGGGTAATGCCGAGGGTCAAGCTTATATACCTATACCCATAAATAGTACTCTTAGAATATTTTGTATGCACATGAGCTAGAGAATAATCGTAATATTTAGCACTTTACCGAAAGTCAAACAATTCATTCTTATTTTCAATAATAGTAGATTAAATGTGTGAAGGATTTATTGAATAAAGTCAGCAGCATGAAAGCATACTTAATTTAACAAGTTGCCGTTGAAGACTTGGAAAAGTTAATAAAAAATATGGCTGAACAAGCACTTAAAAACTTTTATCACTATAAATAAGAAAACAGTGTCAAAGAAATAAACGAACAAACGAAATAAGCTAAGTAAAGAAAGAACTGTAGCCATTGTTGTGCCCGCTTTTGCAGTAATGCATGTTTAAACATACTTTTTCAGTCATCCAATTCTGGTGTGGTAGGTAATATGACGGAAACTGCACTGTACTTTCCGATCATAGTTTCCCAAGGTCCAGAGTTGAGGGAAGGGTGAAAACCCAACATGGGGGACCAGTAAATTAAGTAATGTCTTTGTATGAGCGAACAAATTTTTGTAGATATTTTACATTAATATATTTTTAAAGATACACATTTTTACATACTGCCAGTGCGTGACCTGCAACCGGCATGCAGTCCTAAACAGTGTTTTTTGTGCAAGATACCTTTTTAAATGTACAAAGATGGTATACAAAAGTCTTTGAACATTTTGTACCTGCAAATTTTTGTGTACTATTATAGTATGGTACAGTAGCGATTTAGTGTTGTAGAACAGGGTTTTTCGACCTTTGGTAGTGTATATATCTTAGCTAATTCCTGGGTTTCTGAATTTTTGACATTTTTCCATTCTAAATGCAAATTCTACTATTTTAAAGATATATAGGACAGACAATTACTGATGCGCCGATAATTTTCTAGAATTTTACACTTTTTTACAGTTTTTGTCTCTCAAAAAATCTTTGTGCATGTACAAAGACGTCCTGAAAAGTCTCTGTACATTATGAAAAATCTTTGCCGAATACAAAAATCGTGGCCCTAAATATGATAATTCGGCCTAAATTTAGTTGATAATATTAGTTCATGAGCTTTTGATGAAATTTACACATAAAACTCGACTGAGAAAGCTAAAACAACTTGTACTGCACAATCAGAAATATTACAGATATTGTGATATGCCAATTAGATCTTGTAATAAGCACTACTGTGCTTAGAAATTCAATGCAACATCAGGATAAATTAGTCAATTTTATATTTGAACGGCATAAAGGTGCAAAGTTATTAAATAGTAGTTATTTTGCATAAAATTTTTAAGGACAGTATGAATAGATACAAAAGATATTTAAATCTGCATAAAGATGCCTAGATTATACAAAAATTGATTTTTGAGTGTTTAATGCCCTGCTTCAATCTAAATACATTATATTAGCGATATTTTGCGCGAAGCGCCGAAAATTTTTCGAAATTTTCTAAAAGATACTGAAAAACGATATAATTAATATCACTTTGTCCAAGAAAGTATTTTAACATTGTATAAAAATGGCTCCGAAAAAATGCACGAGCCGAAATTGATTTTTGGCAAAACCTGCATTTATTGGCCATTTTTAGGTGCGTTTTTGCGATTTTCGGCCGAAAATTCGTGATCATTTACCCCCTCTCCTATAAAAATGGCCGAAAACCATACGTGTAACAGAGGGCTTTGGGGAATTCCCCACTCACCCAGGGTTGGACGTCCTCCCAAACACCCTTCCCTCCAACATCAGGAAATTTTGACCCACCCTCCCCATTTTTGGCGAAAATTTGCGCTTTGTTGGATATTTTTAGGTGCTTTTGCCATTTTTGACATAGAATTAGAGTCGCTAATCCCCCTCCTTCTAAAAATGGTCAGGGACCCCTACCCGAAATTTCTAGCCGTTACATGTATGCCGAGGAGCCCCTCCCGAAAATTTTGAGCTGTTACATGCATGTTTCATAGTGATAGTTTGTCTATTTACTCTTGCTTACATTCAAAAATACTGTATCACTTCGTGAAATTCTAATAGTTAGCTGCACTTTTGCCATAGTAAAAATTAAGTTCAAAAATATTCGAAAGGTTTTCACCAAAAATCGTCTGACTGTGACATGAGTCTTGTACCCTGAGAGGGGGTAATAACCCTCCCTCACCCCCTCCCCCTAAGGAAATGTGTGTTCCGATCCATGTAGCGAGCATGAGAATTAAAACTTAGTCATCACATGAATAATACATTGGCACACACATGCACATAGGGGGTGAGGGGGTATTACCCCCCTGAGGGGTCAGCTAGACCGGTACTGTCCGGCGATTTTGAGCAAACAGGTCTTGTTCTGCATCATTTTTGACATCAAAATCAGTAAAAATGTCAAAATTTTTCCGGCGCTTCGCGCCAGATTAGTACTTTTAAGTACTTTTTACTCAAAAAGCGCCCAAAATTGATAAATTTTTGCATTTTTTAGTGTTAAAAGTGATATAATGCAGTCAAAATGGACTAAAAATGCTTTTAAAATGTGTTATTAATACAAAAAAACGTTTTATAGGCTATTTTGACCATTTTGATCATTAAAACAGCAGAAAAAATCGTGAACATTAAATTTACTGTTTTAGATTTTTGGCATTTCACCCCCCCCTGCCGACCCTGACCTTGTGCACCTATGCATTGGCAGTGGTGTAACTGGGTTTGCGACTCAAATCATAAGAAAAGTCTATAGGTAAATAATAGCCTGTGTACTGCAGATGCATTCTAAATATTTAATATTCAACGGATATATTAAACTTATTCAAATTTGATTTTAACCCTCGGCGCCTCGGCACTTTTCAGCTTCGCCCTCGGCGCCGAGGCCGAGGCTCCAAAAACGCCGAGGCTTGCCGAGGCCGAGGCCTCGGTCCGATCACTGGTGGGGGATCCCCCATCCCCCTGTTACATGTATTGCAGTAGACATATTCAAGATCAGGGCATAAATACACAATTACGGACCCATACTTTCTACAGCGCGTTATAAATATGGTGAGATATGGCAATCTAAACTAACATTCTTTTTTGCATTAGTGACAGCGAAGCGATTCAAAAGTCAAAATTTAGGAGGACGACCTCAATATTTTAATGCAGCAGGGCAACGAAAAGATTGATTCTTTAGACGGTCAAAAGAATTTACTCATAATTTACATGACGCAAAATTTCTTCAATATGCCTCATGGATGCGTTACCTACTCGACATGTGGTTAGCATTTTAGTACACATCGGCTATTGACTAAAGCGAATAGAAAAAATGTTTGATCAGTCATTTATGCGAAATGAGATGTCAATTCAAACCATTACGGGTCCGTGATTGTGCATTACATGCCCAAGATCAGTCTTTCTTCCCTTTCAACAAGAACAGTGTTTAGCTAAATATCAAGTTATAGCGATTCGGTTTAATTTATACTTCAGCTCAACATACTTATTAAGCACTAACAAGGAGTAAGATAAACCTAAGAAATCAGTGTATCTAATTTAAATTTCAAATGGGCTTTTCAGAAATCAGAGCTTCATAAGCGGGAATGCGTGAAGACTTCGCTATTTTAAGTGGCTAAGCTATATTCATAGAGAAGGCAGGCACAAACATGATAGTGAATAACTTAACAATTCGAGCAAAAAATAGTTTATTACCTACCGAATACGATCACACACGAAATGAAATGCATAGATGTAATACGAATATGCACTACACTGAATGAACCAGACGCGGCAAGTGCGAAAAAATACTCACATAATGTATTGAAGCTCAAAAGAGTTACCTAGATATGTACATATCAACTCTTTATTATTATCACTATCCACTACCGCCTGGTCCGTATTCACGTTTACCTACTGTTTGCCTTCTAAACAGCTCAAGTTTGACTAAATCATGGCGAAGGTCAAAATCTTCCGGAACTTCGCGTTAACTTATTACCATTCTACAGGAATTGCTTATCTCTGCAATGCATCACAAATCGAGTAAGACAAAAAAGATGAAAAACTTTTTATATATTAGCGGTTTAGGCTAATGATGAGAACTAAGTCGTATGTATGACTGGTTATGGTTTAAAATGCAGTGGAAATTTTTTCGACTTCATTTAAATTTTTCTTCTGCTCAGATAGAGCTTGCCAAGAAACACTGAAAAATGACATTATTATTGCCTACTCATGATAATTCTCGAGATATTTGACTTGAAAAAATTACCCCTCCCTCAATGAAGTCCGGCATATGGCCCGACTATCACTATTTATTTGCATGTTTCATAGCTTACCCGCTCATTGAGGGGTTAGGAAGAAGCAAGAAAGTACGGAGTAAAGCAAGATCGCTAATTTTGTGCTATTTTCAAACACTTAACCGTTACTCATAGACCCTTTGCAACATGCATAAGGGGGAAAATCAAAATTTGTCCGCTATATATCAGATCTGTTGTCAACAACTTTTCGCAGTCTACAGAAGCAATTTGGATATTCATGTCACTTGATAGCATCTTTAAAATCTTTTTATCTTGATTAACCAGGAGACTGAAAATTTGTTGTAAATTAAGAACTCAAACTCAAAATGGAATAAGATTGATTAAGAAATTCATGCTTAACCCAAATCGGATTCCCTCCTGAAACACTCTAGTATCATATATATGCACATACGGAGGGGGAAGGGGGAATGACCCCCATTTAAGAAAGGAAAAATTAGGTACTGTTTGATGATTTCGGCCTGAAAAAGTGTATTTTCAAGTGATTTTGATCTAATTCACCTAATAATCACAATAAGTTACTGTAGTGTAAATCCGGGATTTCACCCCTTCCTGACCACCCTGACCTTGTGCATCTATGTTGGTATATATGTATTATTAAATATTATCCGACACGAGCAAACGGCGTAATGACTTCACAAAGTACGATACGTAAATCTAATTTTAATTCAGCGACTTGTTGAAATAAATTGAAGTGAGTACATCTAGATCATATATCATTTAGATGGAGAATGGGTTCCCCAGACATGCCGCAGATAGACAATAGTTCCATTTGTCAGCTGGGGTCCGATTAAAGGATTGAGCTGGTGCATGAATACGATAAACCAGAACATCCAGCAGCAACATGCAGTCAACACGAGCATTGTCTGGACAATCCCTAAACGGTAATTATCGTTTGTCTATCACATTCATGTACACATTTTGGAAAGATATGGTAAAATACAAAAAGGCATCGCATACAACATTAAAAAGGGCATTGATGGAAACTAGACTAAAGCAAAAAGAAATATTATAAACAGGGTGGTCCACACCTCACTATCCACATTCTTTTTCAACCAAAGCTTCCTTCATAATGGTTCATATTTAACGAAAATTTGGCAGAGGTAGAATATCCAATAGCAAGACACTTTTCAAAATTTTATTGAAAGCAAGCGATTCGATCAAACATTACACTTTATCTGCGGGATCACCATCCAACTCAATCAAGTGCTGAAGTCATTCCTTAAATCCAGCATTGATTTTATTCTCATGTCGTATTGACTTGTGTAAGAGTCAGTCAATCTAATGCAATTTTAAAGGTCAGAAATACCTGCAGGGCTTTTCGAGCGCACATTGAACTATAAATATCCCCACAAGAAAAAATTGAATGGAGTCCCCTCATGAGATGATCCCATGGAGTCAAATAAAATGAGAGCGTCGCTCATCTGATTTGACTCCACGAGATTTTTTATGATCCATATGCCCTGCTAGTATTCCTGACTTATAAATTGCATTAGATTAGGGAAGTCACCACATGTGGGCGTCGAGGGGCGCTTTGAGGGGTGGCCCCAAAATCCAAAATACCCCCCGCCCACATTTAACACACTAATACACACACGCGCGCGCACGCGCGCGCACGCACGCACACGCACGCACGCACACGCACACACACACACACACACACACACACACACACACACACACACACACACACACACACACACACACACACACACACAGAGAGATTACGTTAGGAACCCCAGCATTGAATTTAGGCATGTTCTTAGAATTTTTTTCCAGTTTATGAAAGTCAGCACCGAGATGAGAACGAAAACAATGCTGGATAAGAAACTATTTCAGCACTTGATTGAGCTGGATGGTGGTAGAACTAATGTAGTTTGACCAACTCGTTAAACACGCCAATTTTCTAAGACTTAGAATTTTTATACAAGTTTGCCAATTTTCTATTTCGGCAATCTTTGCACCGCCTCAAAATTGTTTTTCAGCCCGCATGTTTTTAGCAGAACTTTGTAACTTAATTTGCTATTGAATAATCTATCTCTGCCAAATTTCGATTTTTTTTTAATTAAATTTGATAATTAAGCAAGCTATAGTCGAAAAGCACTGCGGTTTATTAGGTGGCCCATCCTGTATATCTAATCATACAGCCAATATTGCATCCTTTAAATCAATTATGCTAAGAAAAACATGCAATTACAAATCCATAAATTTGAGTTGATTTTAATTTTTTGCAATTTTCATGAGTGATCAGAAATTAAATTTTAGATGCAGTGAAATAATTAAAATTAGAATCGACAAGCGCTTCTAAACTCTGAAAATTCAAGGGCATATGTTTCTCCAATGGTTGCATCTTTTTCACTATTCCACACCCCATTGTTCATTGTTTTACTTCGATCTTGGTTTTACTTTCTGCGTTTTTTCACTTTGAAAGTTAAACTCAGAACTTTGTTCTCATGAAGAGATACAAATCCAACTATCCGAATGCAACAAACGCAGGAATTAAGACTAAAATTGAAGACAAAATGGTAGGGTGAAATTGTAGAAAAATTCCAATGACCTTCTCAGCAGATATAGATAGCATAAGAATTTTGGCAAAAGGTGTGAAATTTTTAGTGCATTATTGTACTCAAGCAAGTTCTAAGGGGGAGATGAAAAAGTTTTTGAGGGGGTGAAAACTTTTCTGGGGAGAAAGAAAACCCCCAAACCTCCAAGATCATATATCTTTCTTAGCCACAAAACTGCATGAATCAATTTATATGCGGGTAAACTTTGAGCACTTTGTATATAAATGACAAGATTTCGATAAGACTCTAGTTGAAAACAAAGAAATTCAACACAAATCGTGCAATAGCGTTCAAGCAAGGTGTATATTGAAGTTGCAGTAGGAAAATACTCATTGCTTTAAATACCCATTGCAACTTAAGTGACTGATGCGCCCGATAAATACCCATAAAAATATTGCATTCAATACACTAGACAGACTAATATACCTCTATTTGGACCCTTAGGAATAATCCATGGGATTCCTCCGCCGATCACAGCCCAAAACAACGTCACAACAATCAAAGGAATAGCTACACCACCTCCTTCCATTCGTCGTCAATAAGGTAAATATGAAGCTAGTAAACAGTATAATACAGCCAAACTATAAAAGCAAAGATAACCAGAGCAATCTGCTGCAAATTTAGTTTACCAGCGGTTTAATTCCGTCAAGTACAAGTATGTATGTATCTTAAAAGTAGGTATATATAATGTGTAACATACATAAGCAAAAGGTCAATTCAGAGTCAAGTGACTTATCCCTGGCGACTGAACAACTACGCAACCCCGCAAGGATAACAGGACCAACTCCGCAATAGTTCTAGTAAATAATGGAAGTGAAGCTTATATTAGCAGCAAAAAAATCTCAATGACACAAAAAACTTGCGTTTTTTCACGCTTACTCATCAGTTTTAAGCCCAAAAAAGCACTTTCCAATTTCCCATGCATGCTTGTCTGGTCATGACCAATCGCGCAGGTCTCAGGGAATTCATTTGACCCTAAAGACCTGAATGTGCCCATTTATGATGTGGAAGCAATTGCTTTTATATCTAATGAGAAAATTGTGAAAATTAGCAGGAAGCTTAATAGAACAAAAACAAGCTTAGAGCCAAAAGCTATTTGTTATATTCACCAATTTCAGCTAACACCTATACGACTTTGTCGAAAGCAAGCAATCAATAAATTTGTCTCTTCACTGAAAACGCACCGTTTAGGAAAGTCAACATTATTCAACAAAGAGCAGCCAAAAATAATATACTTATCGATTAACCTCCATCCAAACTTTTGGCATTGTCCTGCTCAAATATAGTCATTTTAGCGTATATTTTTAGAGTTACTGGAATTCGACCCTAAGACCTTGTGGTTGATAGTCAAGAGCTCTAACCACTCAGTTATCCAGCTGACGATGATGACAATAATATTAGCAAGCTAATTTTAAAAGATTTTTCAGTTCTTGACTTTCTATCTCTAACAGCAAAATTCACGCAGATAAAGGCGGTTAGAGAGGTATAGAAAAAATCTCCAAAAGGCAGAATGTAAAATAAACTTTTGGGGGCATGAGGCAAAATTAAGGCCAAAAATCAAATTTTTAGCAAGTGTTTGAAATCGAGCAGAAACTATCAAATGCGATAGTTTTATGCTATTTTAGCGTTTATACTAATTTTCAAGGTCATTGTAGCTCAAAAAAAGCTTTCTGGTTACCAGTCATGCGGTACAAATGTGGTCAGAAATTTATGCAGTTTATGATTGAAGCCAGCAGATATACCCGTATCCAGGGGTATAGGGGGCACGTGCCCCCTCCCCTTCGACACAAAATGTGAGAACGATTTAAGCTTTTACTCCATCCTTTGCTTTTTTAGTCAAAAATCGCAAAAAATTCTCTGCCGAATTAATCAATTATAGAGTCTATTTAGTCCTCCCCAAGCGCGCGGTTTGTACACTCCATTTTGAGTCTTTATGCAACAGCGTATTTTGCATCTATGTCTTCTGCTCTTCACAGGTCTTATGCAGAAAATGAGATTTAGGCATTCGTGTAGCAGGTTCATATGTGTATTACGATAGTCACTTTGTAAAGGCGTATGTATGTAGTTGGCAACATCCGATGAAATGGAAGTCGCTGCCAACCGGGTTCGAAACGTGGACCCCATGCTCCAAAAACCAAAACTCAACCAATCGACTAACGCTGGTTCATTTCGATAATAAACGCAGGTTATTCGTAACTTTTTGCATTGGTTTACTTGCTTATTAGGCTTACACTTAGTAATGTGTATTCATTACTGACTAAAAGTTTGGTGCCGGCTTTAAATATAAGCCTAAGTAATGAGATGCGACGAGCGGAGCAAGCGAAGCGAGCAATGCGAGTCGCATCCCATTACTTAGGCTTATTTTAAACGCTATCACCAACATTTTGTTCAGTCATGCATCTTCAAAAGTAATCTAAGAACTAGCTTCTTTGTTTTTGACCCAATTTGAACCAATTAGGTGGCAGTTTTCAACAGATACTACTTGCTGAATATACTTATAATGTGGCTATCTTAATAGATAAGTGAACCAGCAAACAAATGCCAGCTTTGACCATTTTTAGGATGAATTACGAACCGTGATTCGGCTGATTCTTTAACATTTTACGTTGCGACTCAAAATTGAAGTGCTCTTCTTAATCAATTCTCTGGGGCTCTGCCCCGGACCCTGCTGGGGGAGGGTGTTTGAGCACGCTACCATAGACCCCGTCAGACCTAAAAGAGATACTAATACTTTATTCGGAATAAACGCGAGGATAAAATGTCGCATGGAAAAAAAGACAGCAGAATATAAAACGTGAAATGTTCTAGACAGACACACAAACAGCTAATTGCGCTCATGTGTGCCCCATCAAAAATTACTGAAATCAACCTTTTGCAAATTTCTCTTAAATGTCTCAACATTTGGAGAATTTCGAATGTATTGTGGGAGATCGTTCCAAATTCTAGCTGATCTAGTAGCAAAACAATACTTTTTACAATAAAGTCGAAATTTATCTAGATAGATCAGATTTGCAAATGCATTCCTAGTACGATAACGACCATAAAACTGATAAAAATCTTCAAAAGGTAAAAGATTCTTATGAATAATAAAATTCTACGGAGTTCAAAATGGTTTGCATTGGATTCTCACCGTATCTAAGGCATCCGGGTAGCGAAACCGGCAAAGCAAAATTCATCCTTTGGTCCCCCTTGTTTTAAAAAATTCATGTCGTCCTCCCCCAAAACAAAATCCTGGATACGGGCATGTTCTGTTCATTATGTCTATATTTATGCACTACTAATCCTAATCTCTACCTGTTTATTTGTGTACTTGACTCAGGCTGGACCCAACTCGGAGCCCTTATTCACTTTGAAATCAGAATAAAAAAATGAGCTCTTTGCAACCTATTTTAGCACACCAGTTCTAATGAAAATTTTTTCCAGTAGCACGGGATAGATTACATTAGCACACCAGTTTTTTACCTGTATAATACCTACATATATTGTCAGAAACGCATGTCCTTTTATTTTTTAATTTAGCTGTTTAAGAATGCTATGATATTCTGCAGATCAATGTTTTTTCTTGATCAATGCTTTTTTTAGATAAATCAAGAAATTCGTGCTCAATTATTGGCTTCCTGATGCTCAATAAACTCAAAACTGACACCTTTGTACAAAATGATAATGCCATTGCCATAAACTAATTTGATGTAAAACCAGACGTCACTGCGCTTATAGACTCAATGATAAATGAACATAAAGAAGCCAATTTTGCCTTCAAGCAACATAAAACAGTGCAAAGTTGTCACAATGTAATTTTCCTATGTGCTAGAAATCGTAAAACAAATAGGCAAGATGAATGCTAAATCTTTTAGATTGTACGTAGATTGACGATGGAGTGTTTAAATCGCGCGATTGGGATTAAATAAACAGTAAGCATGACACTGCACCGAAAAGTTTTTGGATTTTTGCTAAAAAAATACGTTAAAAGGCTAGAAAATTACTACAATTTTGCCAAAATTAGTCTTCGTATCCGTTGGCACATCCGTTAGCACGTCGTTCTAACGGCCAAAACTTTCATTCGCACGGGGCAAGTTTCATTAGCGAGTGCTAAAAAAGCCGTGGCTCTTTGAATGTTTGTGTTGATACGATGAACTGCCCAGGGTTGCCAAGTGCTCTTGTCAGAAAAGCCCAATTAAAAATACCCCGCAACCAATGGTTAAGCATAGGTGCGAAAAAACCTCAATCGCTAAAAAACGCCTCCAAAGGCCTCAAAAAAACCCCCAAATGGAGGAAAAACCATCAAACTGGAAACTTTGGAACTGCCCCGCAGCCCGTTAGTCTAAATATTTACAGTCAAGCAGTTCACTGGAGTTATTTGCATAAACATAAGAGCTTGCCAAATTAGAAGAAAAAATCATATATTTAATAAATAAGATGTATTATGCCCATTATTTATGTGAGACACGAGCGTCTAAAGGCAGCACCCGCTTTTTTCAAAACATAGGAAACCCTTATCCAAGGCAAACTTTTCTTTTCGCTTTCTCTAAGCCTAAACAATAAGCAAGGATCAAGCACCTTGAAAGATCACTCTCAGGAAGAAGTAAGCCAAAAAACAAAAATTATATTAAGGTATCTGTTTTCTGCATGCAATGGGTGTTGTCCTTTTTTCTTGGTGCAAGTTACATAGACTAGTCCACACCGCAGTGCAGTACGCAGCCCCACGATTTATGTGTGAGCATGCTTGGTGTAAGTGTGGTGCACATACACACTCATCGAACTCATGCGCTGCTATAGCTTTCCCGTCAGCATGTTTGCGCTAATCGGATGTGTTTTCCCGTCAGCTCGTTTCGCTATTCGGATTGCCTATTTATAGCTTTTGCGCCTTTTTGCGCTTTAACCCGTCGAGATGACGGTAGCGCAAATTATTGGGTAATTGAGCACTGTTTCGGCTCTCTCAAGCGACCGGACACTGACCAGTGACGGGTCTTCGGATCTGCCCAGTTTTTAGGCTTCTCAATTACATTGGTTAAAAGTATACCTATAGTCTGCTTCAAAATTCTTGAGATTTTTTACAGTAAGGTGATTCGAAAGCAGTAAAACTTCAGCCAATCAGCTAAGGGCTTTCATCCGGTTGGCTATCATTTATTGCACGTTATTTGGCTCTTAAACCTTGTGCCTTGGTTTAGTACTCATGGGCAGGCACGTAGCTCTGGGGAATGGGGGGTCCGGACCCCCTCCCCCAAAAAATTCGGAAAAAACCGGAAAAATAGGACTTTTTAAACGTTATTTTGTGCTATTTTTGGCCTTTTTGGACCCCGGACCCCCCAAAATTGATGTTGGTCCCCCAAAATACGACGGCCAGCTATACGTGCCTGCTCATGGGTCAGTTTTGCTTTGAGCGTAACCGGCAGCCTCGCGCAAAAAAAATACCTATAATGCGCGGATTCCAACTCCGTATTTCTCACCATGAATTAAGTGGTAATACCCAGGCACGTAGTAGCTCTGGGGGGGATAAGGAAGTCCGGACCCCAAAATTCTGAAAAATGGGAAAAATAGGGCTTTTTAAACGTTATTTTGTGCTATTTTTGGCCTTTTTAGGCTTAGTCTGCGCCCCAAAATTGGAGCTGGTCCCCCCTCAAAATAGGATGGCCAGCTACGTGCCTGGTAATACCGATAGTCCACTTGGCGAAGCGGCGGCTAAGTTAAAATGTTACAAACTTCATTGTACAATTAGCGAATCAGTTGATGGGAGAGGCGGGTACTAAGAAACTGCTCTTTGCCGATTGGCTGACTCTTTCGAATCACCAACTGTAAAAGGTCTTAAGAATTTTGAAACAGACTGCACATTAACAGCGAGAGATAAAATTGCAAGTGTGCAAGAAAGGAAAACTTTGCACGGACCGGAACGTGTTTTACGCAGCAAAGGCGAAAAAAGTGAAAAAAAATTTAGATGAAACAATGGTATTTAAATTTATAGTGGTCTATCTCTTTTCAAATGTGGGCATAGCATAGCATCCCCTGATTGTGCCTAATACGACAAAAATCGACTTTTTCTTCTTTTTACGTGGATGTCCACCTGGTACCCAGGGGCGGATTTAAAGGGGGCGGTGGGGCGGCTCTCCCCCATTGGCCAAATATATTTGGCGAGATAAAGAATGGATATGCAATTTGCAATGATTTTTGGCCGCCAGTGACCATAATTTCTCAAATTTTTCCGGCGATAATCGCCGGATGATACCTATTAATGGCATTTGTTTACTTTCTTGGCGACCTGGAAGCACAGTTTTTTGTATTCGGCAAAGATTTGTCCCGATGAACAAAGACTTTTCGGGACCGTCTTTGTACATGTACAAAGATTTTTGGAAAGACAGAAACTGCAAAAAAGGTCTAAAATTCACAAATATTTTCGGCGCTTCGCGACGAAATGAGTAATTATGTGTCCTATATATCTTTATAATAGCCGAAATCTCATTTCGAAAGGAAAAATATCAAATTTTTCGGCGCTTCGCGTCGTTTTAAGACGATAATTAATGATTTTTGCCCTCAGAAATCCAGGAATTAGCTAAAATACTCTACCAAAGGTCGAACAACTCTGTTTCTACCACACTAAAGTCGCTACCATACTATATCATAGAACCCAAAAATTTGTGTGTACAAAATGTACAAAGATTGTTAGAGACCATCTGTACATACATACATGTACATGTACAAACGGACCTTGTACAAAAAAAATGGACGCCATTTTCTTTTTAAAGACCGCTTTTGTATTAAATGCTTTAATATGGTACTGTGTAACCACACGTGGGCGTGGAGAGGGGTTTAGGGGTATGCAGTATGCACCCCCAGAAACCAAAATATCCCACCAGAATTTAATTTTTAAAATTTTTTTGTTTTTTTCTCGCAATTTTTTGATGCCATTGGATAGTGCTCGATGAGAAATGTTGAAAATTATGTTTTCCGCCATACCATTATTTTTGAGACCATTTTTTGACCTTTGAAAAATCTTGCAACCCCTTCAGAATTTTGGTGCTGCCCACCTGTGTGTAACGCGTTATGTGTAATAAAACTTTGTTTTAGACCTTTAGTAGTGTAGCCCATCTAATTAACGGGTTTCTGATGACCAAAAGTACAAAAAGTGTGAAGCGACGCGAAGCGCCGAAAAGGTTTGATATTGTTACCGTTTTCAAGTATAATTTTCGGCATTGACCAATAGTTAGGAAATCATAAGTGGCTCAATGCGCCAAGAAATTTAGCCATTTTTTAACACTCTGAACATGTTTTAGCCTTGCGAATACTGACAGAAAAATGATTTTGACATAGGCTTCTAACTGGAAAACAAAGCGAATTACTTACTTAGAATGAATCAATAGAATATTTTGACTGATTCAAGCTTTTAAAAGCAATGCTGGAGCTTTACAAAGAGAAAGAACACAGTAACCAGCGCTAAGCGCCAAAAAATTTGATGTTCTTGCCCTTTAAACTAAATTTATATCTTTTTAAAATTACATAACAGACAAACTATAGTCTGTTCCATTCCAAGCGGCCCATTTTCGCTAAAGTCTTTTTACTATATTGGTTTTTAACAGCAAAAAAATGGCTTCTCCCATTATGCTCTCGTTGCGGCTGATTGCTCTAAACTCTTTATTCATTTTTAACGTGCTTTGTTTAACATGAGGCGCGTCTAACAAACCGCCGCAACACTTCAAACGGTAAAATATTTTACTACAGTAATAAACCGTTAAGCGAAAATGGGCCGTTTGGAATGGAACAGACAGTTCCGGCGCGAAGCGCCAGAAATTTTTAGAAATTCCTAACCCTTTTACCCTTTCTGTTTTCTGGAAAAATTTAAGACATGTGGATAACTTCATCTACTTGCTGAATTGTAAAATGTGTTCTGAGCTGAAATACGTTTTACCTCTGCTTAGTGCAGCAACGGATCGCTGCTCATGAGATTTAGAAAGATGTTTCAATCAAAATTTGGTTCTTACCATTTTCAGACCTATTTGTGGCCTTCTTAATTACAAGATGTAGTTCAGAAAACAGACAATGCGCAAAACACAAGAAAATTTTGCCATTTCTTTCAATAAAAATTGGATTATGTGTTCCTGTAGAGAAAGACAAACAACAGGGGCGGATTTAGGGGGGCGGGGGCGGCCGTCCCCCCATTGGCCTAACAAAAAATGCGAAAAATTAAGGATTTTCGAGCGATTTTTGGCGATTTTCGGGTCAAAACGGCTAATTTTTCCGCCCAAGTCAGGGTTCCGCCCCCCTTAGGGGTACCGCCCCCCCCCCTTAGGAAAATCCTAGATCCGCCACTGACAAACAAAGAAGATAATAACAAACGGTAAAAAACTGGTACGCAATCATTTTCGCACTACAGGTGAACAAGCATGCACCACATTTTAATTCAACGAACAAATAGTTTAAATCACCAAACTGAAATGAAGTACTGGATTATTTTAGCTGATTCAAGCTTACTCATGGTAACTGTATCATAGGTTGCGCGATAGCGCTACCTATAATATACTTGGCCTCCTTTTTTCTTATATGTTTATCAGAGCGAGTGCGAAATTTGTGTCCCCCCTCACAGCAACAACGGCACACACCTGGGAGGTGCGGTTTTCTTAATCGATGGATAATTAAAAAATTCGATGCCCGTGTTTTTTTTGTTTACACTCAATACTGAGTTAGCAATGAGCGTGTAAAGTGTAAAGCGAAAAATCAAATATTTTGCGGAGGGCCAATTTTTTTCAAAATGTTGCCCTTAAGCTGTAGATTACGAATCTGACCTTAAAATTTCTTTACACTCAATGGTTGTTGCACAAAAGTGTAAAGTATACGTCTTTTTTACTCTTTGCGTGTCCTTCAGCTTATCTAACTCAATTTTGGTTTCTGTGCAGTCCAATCAGTTTTATAAGGTAGAGGGTTGCAAAATCTCAAAATCAAATTTTTTTCTTCTATAACGCAATATTTCTTGATCTGTGATCGTTTTAGTGTAAAGGGTTCGAGACGAAAAACGATATTTCTTCAACTACTCCGCTAAGTAGGCGGAACATGCTAATTATGCTTAAAAGGTGCCCTGACCTTAGCGTTACAGATCCCAGTTTATTTTGTTTCTATACACCCAATATTGCGGTATTAGCATAGGTGTAAAGTTTACACCGAGAAGCATTTTTGCGCCCAGAGCGTCGTGGATGATGAATTTTTTGTTTAAAATGTTCTCCGTAAGGTCAGAATAACGAATCTGACCTTTAAACTTTTCTACAGCCAGTGTTTGTTGAGGTATGAAGAGGCAGTTCTCGAATGGGAGTGTAAAGAGTGCGAAAATCTGGGGGTGAAAAGACACATTTTGGCCGAGTTTTCGACTTATTTATGTCTGCCAATGAACTCCGGTTATGAGTTTTAGGAAATTTTTTCTGATAGAAATGAACTACGGATCAAGGGCTATCTTGTGCTTACCAGCAAACTTTTCTACAATCAATACGCAGTTAGTACCAGGTTTTAAACCTTACACTCTAGTGGATAAGTAAAAAAACAGATTTTGTCCAAGATTTCTCTGCCAACTTTTTCAAGTATGAGTTGGGATGAAATTAAATAAAATAGAAATAAAGTAACTTCTAATGGCTACACGTCGAAGCAAGCCGCGTTCAAAAAAACATAATATTGAGTTGTTTATGGGGTGTAAAGTTCGAAATCTGAGGTGTAAAATGGGCGAAAAACAGGTTTTTTTCGTATTCTGATTGGTAAATCATATCAAATATTTTGCGGAACATAAGTTTGGCACATACAAACGTACTACAATCAAAGGGCAACAAACTGGCCCGAACCGAATTTATTTACATTCAATGAGGCGTTAGGTTCAAATTTTTAAAGTTTACAATGTGGTTGACAGTGGAAAATACGTGTTTGTCTATTTTTTGTTCGCCACTTTCTCTGTTCAGAAGTCGGGCGAGGTCGAATAGGATAAATATAAAGTACTTTCTAAGGGGTTCGCGTCACAGCGAATTGCGTTTGTTTACATCAATATTCTTTTTCGGGAGGTGTAAAGTCAAAAAATGGGGGAGTTAAACGTGTTTCTGTCTTGTTTTTTTCTGCCAAGTTCTGGGTTATGAGTCTGGACATAATCTCAAGTCTAAAAATGAACCAGAAACCGAATGTGATACGCCAGTTTGTTTGCACACATTAGTGGTGTAAAGTGGTTAACATGTGATATTTATTTGTCCTCGGGCCATTGTGGAGACTTAATTTTTTCATAAATGTTGATCGTAATATCAGAGTAATATCAGAATCACGTATCCGACTGAAATTTTCTTTACACTCTGTGGTTGTGTAAAGTTTACAATGCATATTAACTTTAGTTCTAGAGCCTAGTAGCAGCTTGACTATTTCTAAAGTCTAAAAATGTACCAGGAATCAAATGTGAGACGCTAGTTGAGCGCGTTTGCTTACACTCAAAAGTGGTGTAAAGTAGTTTGCAACTGATATTTATTTGTTTTCGGGTTATTGTGGAGACTCAATTTTTTCATAAATCTTTATCGTGATATCTGAGTAATATTAGAATTACCAATCCGATTAAAGTCTTCATTACACTCTGTGGTTGTGTAAGGTTTACACTGCATATTAACTTTAGTTCTAGAGCCTCGCTGAAGCTTAATTTTTTTGCAAAATGTTCTACGTAAATTCAAAATTGGGAATCTGACTGTTAGTTTTCTCTACACCTAGTAGTTGTGTAAAGTTTGCACTATTCATTTGTTGTTAATATGTAGTTTATACTACACATTTATTTTACTTCCAAATCTAAGCGTTAGTGTTCCTTATACTTGATATTTGCGTGCGTAAAGTTTTTGAGTTTTTGCTGAAAAACTTTGTCTTTTAATTTACCAACATCCCGCCTTTTCCATTTTCTTAAAGTTTAAAATCTTTTATAATTCTCTTAATAATTTAATGGTAGGTTTAAACTTGAAGTTTCTCTTGGTTTACAACTCTCGCTTAGCAAGCTCATTTTTCAAAACTTTTTCACAGTGATCAGATTAGTCGCGTTTAGTTTGGAATTGGTGGACGGTCGTTATTTTATTACTCGGCTTAAATAATCCAAGTGACTATCTTTTGATTATTTTCTTTATCGCAAATTCAAACACCCAATTTTCAATTTGAAAATCATAAAATTGTTTCATAATTATTATGTAAGATGACTAATGGTAAATGGTAAAATCCCGTAAAATCCCGGTTGAGAGTCCTTTGTTGTTGTTTTCATTGTTCATTGTGCTCGTAGGAACCAGAAAAGAAATAGTTTTTTGCCATAGGTATTTTCTGGCAAAAACAAGTTAACAAATCTTTTCGCGTTAATTATTATTTTGGTCCAAAATAGGTCAACTAACCTAGGGCGAAATTCCGGGGCTACTTAATTACTACTGCGTTGGGTTTTTAGGGCATAGCTGCCAATAGCTCCGTAGGTACGGACGAATTCAGGTCCGAGGAGTTTGATACCGTAGTTATTGAGGGTCGTGTGGTTGAGTCCGGCGTTTCGCCCTCGCAACCTGACCAGTGCTAAGTGTAGCCAAGTGCTTAAGTAAGTCCCGTAGGTACGTTATATGTCGTTTCCAAATTTATATGAATGTGGAACGACCTCTGTAACTTACAGGACTGCTTAGAATCGTAGGTAGCGCGATAGCGCTACCTATAATATACTTGGCCTCCTTTTTTCTTATATGTTTATCACAGCGAGTGCGAAATTTGTTTCCCCCTCTCAGCTATAACGGCACACATCTGGGAGGTGCGGTTTTTTTAATCGATGGATAATTAAAAAATTCGATGTCGGTCTTTTTTTATTTACACTCAATACCGAGTTAGCAAGGAGCGTGTAAAGTGTAAACCGAAAAATCAAACGATTAGCGGGAGGGCCAATTTTTCTCAAAATGTTGCCCCCAGCTGTAGATTACGAATCTGACCTTAAAATTTCTTTACACTAGATGGTTGTTGCACAAAAGTGTAAAGTATACGTGTTTTTTACTCTTTGCGTGTCCTTCAACTTATCTAACTCAATTTTGGTTTCTGTGCAGTCCAATCAGTTTTATAATGTAGAGGGTTGCAAAATCTCAAAACCGAATTTTTTTTTGTTTTTCTTATAATGCATTATTTCTTTATCTGTGATCGTTTTAGTGTAAAGGGTTCGAGACGAAAAACGATATTTCTTCAACTACTCCGCTAAGTAGGCGGAACATGCTAATTATGCTTAAAAGGTGCCCTGACCTTAGCGTTACAGATCCCAGCTTATTTTGTTTCTATACACCCAATATTGCGGTATTAGCACAAGTGTAAAGTTTACACCGAGAAGCATTTTTGCGCCCAGAGCGTCGTAGATGATGAATTTTTTTAAAATGTTCTCCGTGAGGTCAGAATAACGAATCTGACATTTAAACTTTTCTACAGCCAGTGTTTGTTGAGGTGTGAAGAGGTGAACTTTGAATTACACCTACACCTATTTTCTAATGCCGATAGATAACTCCGTATTGCATATTGTTTGATCAGATTTTCCTTATTTAAGAGGTTTTTGACTCTCTTTAATAAATAATTATTTTTATCATCATAAATGCACTATTCTTAAACTTCAGTAGAATGATGAATATTTTTCAAAATAGTATAATCAAGCTGAAATCTTCCGATATGTCGAGTTAGCGCAGTGGTTGACAACTCCGTTCTGGGAAGCGGTCTTGAGAAACGAATGATGGTTCGAATCTTCTGAATGCTGACTTTTTATATTTTTTAATCTCCTGGCAAGACCATGCACTTCATTTGACTTATTCATCTATTTAGGTTCTGCAGATAGCACTTTTTTGTTTTTTAAATTTCGCCTCAGTTCTCGAATGGGAGTGTGAAGAGTGCGAAAATCTGGGGGTGAAAAGACACATTTTGGCCGTTTTCGACCTGTTTATGTCTGCCAACAACTCCGGTTATGAGTTTTAGGAAATTTTTTCTGACAGATGTGTACTACGGATCAAGGGCTATCTTGTCAAGTTGGAGCCAAATCTGTACAGCTTCTTTCGATTTATGTATACAATGAATGTGAATTATCCTTTGATATATTATATTTGATAATATGATTTACAAGTTTAGGCATATTAATATAAAATATATTTAAAGTTGTAGCGCGAATGTTTCACTATATAAATATTATTTGGATGATGCGAATGATCTGTGAAAGCGGTACTGAGATATAGAAGATGCGCGCTTGAGCGTTATGTTCTTTTAAGCGTTTAAATATATGATAAAATATGCCACAGCATAAACTAATATGCTTTAGAATGATATGCTTCTTTTTCCGCAAAGCTCAGAGGTCATAAAAATAAAGACCAATTAATACTTTTTTCCCAATAAAAAGTTAAGACCGATTAAACTGACACGCGCCCAGAAGTTCGGGGATTTTCGGAAGACCCATGGGCAATAAGAACCGGACTTTTCCGGATTAACACACGTCAACATGCATATAAGCTCAAAAAGGGCAAAAGGTGAGAAAGGTAACACGAGGTAGCGTAAAGACCATGTAAGTTCACGATGACAGAAAGCGGCGCGGTCAAAGGGTCAGCAATTCAAATAGAATGTATGCTTGGCAAGTTATACACGCCTTTAAAGGATAGCAGAAATGTCCGAATTGAGAGCTCAAGACAAAGTACGTTTTACGAGCCTCTGGCCAAAACGCTATACGCAGCGCAGTATAAAACCGGAAAGATCTAAGAAAAATTGCTCAGCTTGTGATGTGCTGTTGCCGAGTGAGGGGCTCAGCTTGTGATGTGTTGACGCCATAGTGCGTGCTTCATCCTTCACTGCTGATGCCATGAGGCTCAGACCTCTATGCTGATGCCCTGAGCGTGTTAGTTAGCTTTCTTAAGCTGACACTGTGATTACATATCGCCGCTCAGACTCATAAGCTGATACCCTGATTTTCCATCAGGAGGCTCAGTATCTCTAGTGTCGTTGTCATAGATTTGAGCAGCGTCAAACCTCTTCCGTTTTTAACGCTTATTAACTTATTTGTTGATTATTCCGAATCTTACTTTTAATATCATATTTGTACATATGTATTTTCGAACATGTACATATTGTAAGTAAAAGTTGAAGCGTTAACCCATCGAGTCATCGCATAGAAGGGATCACCCCAACTTCCAGGCCCCTTAGATTAGGCGTATATCAAGAAATAAGAGGAAAGCGTTGCATCACGAACCTGACATAATTTTGTGGTGCAGAAAGTAGGATCCGCCCCTCTGCTGAAAATCGCCTTTTCTAGCCTTCAGAGAAACTTACTGATTTTCGAATCCGTTGAAATATATTTTATTTTTTCTTCCACGTACGATTTGAAAAAAATGACGTCCCGAACTCCGACGAATTTTGAATTCACTTTGAATTAATTTTAAATCACGACCTAGCAAATCGATTCTTCCCCTATAGAATCATTTTTCTGTCTCTGGAGGAACGTAGGCTGCTGGAATATTGCTCCGATAGTCCAGTGAAAGAACAGAAAAAGCTTTTAGCTAATATTTTTCTGATTCCGGAGGAACGTAGGCTGCTGGAATATTGCTCCGATAGTCCAGTGAAAGGTCAGAAAGAGCATTAGTTAAAGATTTGCTGTATTCATATATTTTTGAAGTGGTCAAGCTGCGATAATCCCCGGGTAAAGCGTAGCCCCTGAATCACTAATATTGATTAAATAGGCGAAAGGAAGCCGATAAATATTTGAATATTTGAATTATTATATTATATTATTTTTTTCCTGACCCTTTTTCGTGATTTCGGTCAAAAGGTGCGCAGAGTTTTCCTGCTAATCTCGTCCGGCCGGCGTTTTTAGCAACCCATTTTCCAAACTTCGACGAATATATTTAGTGCTCATTTTCGGAGGGACGTAGGAGATGAAAGGAAGAAAATCGAAGAAATTGAAGTCTTAAACACGGATTCAAATTCGGAAGGTTCTGAAGCAATTGAGAGCGGGCAAAAAATGCGGGAAATTCCGAAATTTCTGATCCTGAATTTTAAAGTACTCTTCAAGCTTAACAGATTTTTAGACTCAATTAGAATTGAATGAAAGTCCCAAAAAGCTCTTGAAGCCCATCAAACATTTCTCGACACGTTTTTTTCAGAGTGAAATCGGAAGACCTACCTATATTATTACATATTCGATTACTTAGGTCAAAAGGCAAAGAAATTTCCTAAGTTAGATACATGTATTAATATGATTAATAGCAACCTATATTATTACATATTCGATTACTTAGGTCAAAAGGCATAAGAATTTCCTAAGTTAGATACATGTATTAATATGATTATTACGTGAATACCCACTACCGGGCAAATCAGTACTCTAATTTCAGCCCAAATATTTCGGAACTACTGTGAGAAGGGGAGCCAGCGATTACCAAAACATATACTCCTTTATTAGAAAGATTTTTGATTCAAAGATCTGAAACACCTTTAATGAGGAAAATGATAAACGACGATCAGCGATTAAAAGATGCTTTTAGACCTGCTTTTGAGGTTTACGGTGCCCGAGCTTAAGCATGCGATTCTAGTGGGGTGGGATGACGCGACACAAAAGATAACTGAAGCCGTTCTGAAATTTGATAAGTTCAAAAAGCTTGTGAAATCAGCTTATTCCAAGTCTTCAAAAGACCGAAATTCATCATAAAGCCTATATTTATACAAGAGATTTTACGAAAAATTTATTAGACCTAAAAGATCAGGAAAATGAAAACAAAATCAACCTTAGAACAGCTAACAAAGGAGCTTTTTCCACGAGCTAATACACAGGATTATTCCACTTAGCTAAATTCAACATAAAGCTCAACTAGTTGCCTTCAAAAAACGCGAGATAATCCAACGCATGGACATCTAACATTTACAGGAAATGCAAATCAGGTGAGAACTGTCCTTTTCTTAAATTATTTTCCAAATTTCATGTCTTATTCTATTTTGGAATCAACCTATTTTTTAAACAAATCACAAAAATTTCTAAATATCTTCTCTGTCACTCTTGTCCACAGCTTACTTATGAATTCAAATGTAAATTCTTCTCTACTACTTGTGGATTTTTTATTTTGCATGTATTAATTTATGTTAATGCTTTGTATATCATATTATATCGTGTTTGTATGATTATATTATTATAAAATATTTGTATAATTATATTCTCATATGTCATATAAAAAAAACTACATTATATTACGTTACTTTATTATTATATTGTGCACTTCATCATAAGATTTTGTTTATATTTATATCGCTTTATATACATTGTTTATATGCTCAGTTAAAAAAACAAATACGTTTAAAAATACTCAAAATTTTAATTAGATTTATAACGAAACACATTTTTTTACGTTTCATTCACTATTGTCTATGTACTCTTTATCATTCCTAAATATTATACCTGTATTTACAAGCCTTATAGTATGTCCATATATTTTTGCGAACTTTCTGTACCTAATTTCGCCTTTGTTATGTTATATATGTACACATAGTCTGAAATTTAATCTTTTTGCAAATATTGCCGTTTCGCATAATTTTGCAAATATTGTCGTTTCCCAAAGTCAAAACAAGTGCTAAACGCCGAAGATTTCGATAATCAAGAAAAATAGCAGTTACAATCAAAAGTCACAGCTTTCACTTATTAAAACTGTCTAAATTAGCTCGTATGACAACTCTTGTGTATTTTATGAAGGATACCACAAATAATTAGGTTTTTCGAATTTGTGGCAGAAATCGCTGTAGTCATGCGGTAATTTTGCCCAATTTTCGCCAAATGCATAATGCAAAGTGTTATTCCCTCACTTATCAATGAGGATTATATCGTAAAAGACGTTCTGCAGGCGATCTTTTTGATTAAAGAATAATATGCGGGCGAACAATCTAATAAAACTTTTCATCTCGGGATTTGTGACAGAATTTGACTCCCACTCAGATTAGGCGTTTTCCCTATCGTGAATTACACGTGCCAAAATTTATCAGAATTGAGAAAAAATCTCAATATTGTGGATTTAAATTTAAATTACTTCGACATTCAAATATTTCAAAATGAAATTTCGAGTTTTTCGAAGAATGTGGCTAGAATTTTCATTAATTCCAAAGAAACATGACTTAATCACACAATTTTTATATCACAGACCCCATTATAGGGGCAAGAGCCTTCTTCCACGTAGGAATTCTTTGCCGAGGTCATCGGCCATGCCTGAACCTAGTAAAGCTGCAAAAATGGTGAATGTTCTGAAAATTACGTAAACCATGAAGTAAATGGCATATATTGTAAGTATACCTACTTGTGAAGAATTAAAAAGAAATTTGGTTGTTCTCCCTAGGAGGAAGATTTAATCCAATTTTCAGAGACTTTATATTATCTGCAAAACGATGCCGATTTTTCGCTACAAAAATGAATGAGAAAAGACGTGTGAGTCATTCATGTTAGTGAAAGTCTATTTTACTTTAATCGGAAAGCAAAGAATGCACTTTCCAGTTTGAAACGCCTAATAAGTTTTTGATAACCACTAAGTGACTGGAATGGATGACCTACCTTTAGACTTTTTCGGGATTGTCTTCACTAAACCGAACATTAGAAAAAACTGTACATCGATTCATACACTGCACATTTGAAATGTCCCAACAAACAGGTGTGATTCATGAAATGCTAGTGGGGCAGGTAAGGAAAAAACCCAATGTTCAGAGTGCTGAGAACGCGATGGAAAAACTAATAATTGTGAGCCAAAACAGTTTTTCCACTAATTTAATTCTTTAATCAAAGGTTCAGTGCAATTGTTAATAAACTTTTTAATAATTATACTGGTCTTTATGATTGCTGCTTATTTCGCTTATTTTAATATAAGTCGAAAATGTTCTTTAATAATTTATGCGTACCCAATGCTAGTGGTTTAAGTGAAGCTGTGAAACGCATATTAAAACGACGACGAATATTAAAGCCACCTAAATTAAATCAATGGAAAGTCACTTTCTTCCTTCTGGATTTAGATATTGTATATAAATTGCGAAATTTCCGGTTTATTAAAGTTCAATTAGCCCAATTGCAGCTAATTGGGGTAAAGTGAGATTTTTTGGGTCATTTAGCAGCGATAACAGTTTTCGCCGAGTATGTAAAAGAAACGATCCAATAAGACTCTACGGCGAAAATTGGTTTTAAAGACTCAATTCTTCTATCGAGTGTGCTAGAAAATCAGAAACTCTAATGTGTATGAGGCAAAACTGTAACCAAAACGCGTTCAAGAGCTTGCAATAAATACGCACCAATAAAATATAATGAATGAAGCGCGTAACCGAAAAACATCAATTAATGCTTTGTTAGCGATCGAAAAACTGCAATGGTTCAAAGATGATGCCGACATTTCATCGTTGCAAAATAAAACTGTGCACACCAAAGCCATAAACTGCTCTCTAATGAACGCTTTTGACTTTACGGGTGTGGAAAAATAGAAATTCACCTGCTTATAAAATTTCTACTGCACCTAACTTATCTAGAGAGAAAACATAGAAGAAACAAGAAAATATCGACCTAATTGGATCCAGCGTTTTACCTCTATCGACATGACATCATTTTAGCGAAATAAGATGGAACACATAAATAATTTGAAAACCATACTTTTTGCTGAATCGACATCCCACAGCAACCGTCATCAGCCGAGGACGGCTGATCCTAAAGGGAGGTGTGTCAAGTTGGAGCCCCAAATCTGTACAACTTCTTTCGATTTATGTATACAATGAATGTGAATTATCCTTTGATATATTATATTTGATAATATGATTTACAAGTTTAGGCATATTAATATAAAATATATTTAAAGTTGTAGTGCGAATGTTTCACTAAATAAATATTATATGGATGATGCGAATGATCTGTGAAAGCTGTTCTGAGATATAGAAGATGCGCGCTTAAGCGTTATGTTCTTTTATGCGTTTAAATATATGATAAAATATGCCACAGCATAAACTAATATGCTTTAGAATGATATGCTTAGTTTTCCGCAAAGCTCAGAGGTCATGAAAATAAAGACTAATTAATACTTTTTCCCAATAAAAAGTTAAGACCGATTAAACTGGCACGCGCCCAGAAGTTCGGGGATTTTCGGAAGACCCATGGGCAATAAGAACCGGACTTTTCCGGATTAACACACGTCAACATGCATATAAGCTCAAAAAGGGCAAAAGATGAGAAAGGTAACACGAGGTAGCATAAAGACCATGTAAGTTCACGATGACAGAAAGCGGCGCGGTCAAAGGGTCAGCAATTCAAATAGAATGTATGCTTGGCAAGTTATGCACGCATATAAAGGATAGCAGAAATGTCCGAATTAAGAGCTCAAGACAAAGTACGTATTACGAGCCTCTGGCCAAAACGCTATACGCAGCGCAGTATAAAACTGGAAAGATCCAAGAAAAATTGCTCAGCTTGTGATGTGCTTTTGCCGAGTGTGGGGCTCAGCTTGTGATGTGTTGACGCCATAGTGCGTGCTTCAGTCTTCACTGCTGATGCCATGAGGCTCAGACCTCTATGCTGATGTCCTGAGCGTGTTAGTTAGCTTTCTTAAGCTGACACTGTGATTACATATCGCCGCTCAGACTCATAAGCTGATACCCTGATTTTCCATCAGGAGGCTCAGTATCTCTAGTGTCGTTGTCATAGATTTGAGCAGCGTCAAACCTCTTCCGTTTTTAACGCTTATTAACTTATTTGTTGATTATTCCGAATCTTACTTTTAATATCATATTTGTACATATGTATTTTCGAACATGTACATATTGTAAGTAAAAGTTGAAGCGTTAACCCATCGAGTCATCGCATAGAAGGGATCACCTCAACTTCCAGGCCCCTTAGATTAGGCGTATATCAAGAAATAAGAGGAAAGCGTTGCATCACGAACCTGACAATCTTGTGCTTACCAGCAAACTTTTCTACAATCAATACGCAGTTAATACCAGGGTTTTAAACTTTACATCCTAGTGGATGAGTAAAAAAACAGATTTTGTCCAAGATTTCTCTGCAAACTTTTCCGGTTATGAGTTGGGATGAATTAAATAAAATAGAAATAAAGTAACTTCTAATGGCTACACGTCGAAGCAAGCCGCGTTCAAAAAAACATAATATTGAGTTGTTTATGGGGTGTAAAGTTCGAAATCTGAGGTGTAAAATGGGCGAAAAACAGGTTTTTTTCGTATTTTGATTGGTAAATCATATCAAATATTTTGCGGAACATAAGTTTGGCACATACAAACGTACTACAATCAAAGGGCAACAAACTGGCCCGAACCGAATTTATTTACATTCAATGAGGCGTTAGGTTCAAATTTTTAAAGTTTACAATGTGGTTGACAGTGGAAAATACGTGTTTGTCTATTTTTTGTTCGCCACTTTCTCTGTTCAGAAGTCGGGCGAGGTCGAATAGGATAAAAATAAAGTACTTTCTAAGGGGTACGCGTCACAGCGAATTGCGTTTGTTTACATCAATATTCTTTTTCGGGAGGTGTAAAGTCAAAAAATGGGGGAGTTAAACGTGTTTCTGTCTTGTTTTTTTCTGCCAAGTTCTGGGTTATGAGTCTGGACATAATCTCAAGTCTAAAAATGAACCAGAAACCGAATGTGATACGCCAGTTTGTTTGCACACATTAGTGGTGTAAAGTGGTTAACATGTGATATTTATTTGTCCTCGGGCCATTGTGGAGACTTAATTTTTTCATAAATGTTGATCGTAATATCAGAGTAATATCAGAATTACGTATCCGACTGAAATTTTCTTTACACTCTGTGGTTGTGTAAAGTTTACACTGCATATTAACTTTAGTTCTAGAGCCTAGTAGAAGCTTGACTTTTTCTAAAGTCTAAAAATGTACCAGGAATCAAATGTGAGACGCTAGTTGAGCGCGTTTGCTTACACTCAACAAGTGGTGTAAAGTAGTTTGCAACTGATATTTATTTGTTTTCGGGTTATTGTGGAGACTCAATTTTTTCATAAATCTTTATCGTGATATCTGAGTAATATTAGAATTACGAATCCGATTAAAGTCTTCATTACACTCTGTGGTTGTGTAAGGTTTACACTGCATATTAACTTTAGTTCTAGAGCCTTGCTGAAGCTTAATTTTTTGCAAAATGTTCTACGTAAATTCAAAATTGGGAATCTGACTGTTAGTTTTCTCTACACCTAGTAGTTGTGTAAAGTTTGCACTATTCATTTGTTGTTAATATGTAGTTTATACTACACATTTATTTTACTTCCAAATCTAAGCGTTAGTGTTCCTTATACTTGATATTTGCGTGCGTAAAGTTTTTGAGTTTTTGCTGAAAAACTTTGTCTTTTAATTTACCAACATCCCGCCTTTTCCATTTTCTTAAAGTTTAAAATCTTTTATAATTCTCTTAATAATTTAATGGTAGGTTTAAACTTGAAGTTTCTCTTGGTTTACAACTCTCGCTTAGCAAGCTCATTTTTCAAAACTTTTTCACAGTGATCAGATTAGTCGCGTTTAGTTTGGAATTGGTGGACGGTCGTTATTTTATTACTCGGCTTAAATAATCCAAGTGACTATCTTTTGATTATTTTCTTTATCGCAAATTCAAACACCCAATTTTCAATTTGAAAATCATAAAATTGTTTCATAATTATTATGTAAGATGACTAATGGCAAATGGTAAAATCCCGTAAAATCCCGTTGAGAGTCCTTTGTTGTTGTTTTCATTGTTCATTGTGCTCGTAGGAACCAGAAAAGAAATAGTTTTTTGCCATAGGTATTTTCTGGCAAAAACAAGTTAACAAATCTTTTCGCGTTAATTATTATTTTGGTCCAAAATAGGTCAACTAACCTAGGGCGAAATTCCGGGGCTACTTAATTACTACTGCGTTGGGTTTTTAGGGCATAGCTGCCAATAGCTCCGTAGGTACGGACGAATTCAGGTCCGAGGAGTTTGATACCGTAGTTATTGAGGGTCGTGTGGTTGAGTCCGGCGTTTCGCCCTCGCAACCTGACCAGTGCTAAGTGTAGCCAAGTGCTTAAGTAAGTCCCGTAGGTACGTTATATGTCGTTTCCAAATTTATATGAATGTGGAACGACCTCTGTAACTTACAGGACTGCTTAGAATCGTAGGTAGCGCGATAGCGCTACCTATAATATACTTGGCCTCCTTTTTTCTTATATGTTTATCACAGCGAGTGCGAAATTTGTTTCCCCCTCTCAGCTATAACGGCACACATCTGGGAGGTGCGGTTTTTTTAATCGATGGATAATTAAAAAAATTCGATGTCGGTCTTTTTTTTATTTACACTCAATACCGAGATAGCAAGGAGCGTGTAAAGTGTAAACCGAAAAATCAAACGATTAGCGGGAGGGCCAATTTTTCTCAAAATGTTGCCCCCAGCTGTAGATTACGAATCTGACCTTAAAATTTCTTTACACTAGATGGTTGTTGCACAAAAGTGTAAAGTATACGTGTTTTTTACTCTTTGCGTGTCCTTCAGCTTATCTAACTCAATTTTGGTTTCTGTGCAGTCCAATCAGTTTTATAATGTAGAGGGTTGCAAAATCTCAAAACCGAATTTTTTTTTGTTTTTCTTATAATGCATTATTTCTTTATCTGTGATCGTTTTAGTGTAAAGGGTTCGAGACGAAAAACGATATTTCTTCAACTACTCCGCTAAGTAGGCGGAACATGCTAATTATGCTTAAAAGGTGCCCTGACCTTAGCGTTACAGATCCCAGCTTATTTTGTTTCTATACACCCAATATTGCGGTATTAGCACAAGTGTAAAGTTTACACCGAGAAGCATTTTTGCGCCCAGAGCGTCGTAGATGATGAATTTTTTTAAAATGTTCTCCGTGAGGTCAGAATAACGAATCTGACATTTAAACTTTTCTACAGCCAGTGTTTGTTGAGGTGTGAAGAGGTGAACTTTGAATTACACCTACACCTATTTTCTAATGCCGATAGATAACTCCGTATTGCATATTGTTTGATCAGATTTTCCTTATTTAAGAGGTTTTTGACTCTCTTTAATAAATAATTATTTTTATCATCATAAATGCACTATTCTTAAACTTCAGTAGAATGATGAATATTTTTCAAAATAGTATAATCAAGCTGAAATCTTCCGATATGTCGAGTTAGCGCAGTGGTTGACAACTCCGTTCTGGGAAGCGGTCTTGAGAAGCGAATGATGGTTCGAATCTTCTGAATGCTGACTTTTTATATTTTTTAATCTCCTGGCAAGACCATGCACTTCATTTGACTTATTCATCTATTTAGGTTCTGCAGATAGCACTTTTTGTTTTTAAATTTCGCCTCAGTTCTCGAATGGGAGTGTGAAGAGTGCGAAAATCTGGGGGTGAAAAGACACATTTTGGCCGTTTTCGACCTGTTTATGTCTGCCAACAACTCCGGTTATGAGTTTTAGGAAATTTTTCTGACAGATGTGTACTACGGATCAAGGGCTATCTTGTCAAGTTGGAGCCAAATCTGTACAGCTTCTTTCGATTTATGTATACAATGAATGTGAATTATCCTTTGATATATTATATTTGATAATATGATTTACAAGTTTAGGCATATAAATATAAAATATATTTAAAGTTGTAGCGCGAATGTTTCACTATATAAATATTATTTGGATGATGCGAATGATCTGTGAAAGCGGTACTGAGATATAGAAGATGCGCGCTTGAGCGTTATGTTCTTTTAAGCGTTTAAATATATGATAAAATATGCCACAGCATAAACTAATATGCTTTAGAATGATATGCTTCGTTTTCCGCAAAGCTCAGAGGTCATGAAAATAAAGACCAATTAATACTTTTTCCCAATAAAAAGTTAAGACCGATTAAACTGACACGCGCCCAGAAGTTCGGGGATTTTCGGAAGACCCATGGGCAATAAGAACCGGACTTTTCCGGATTAACACACGTCAACATGCATATAAGCTCAAAAAGGGCAAAAGGTGAGAAAGGTAACACGAGGTAGCGTAAAGACCATGTAAGTTCACGATGACAGAAAGCGGCGCGGTCAAAGGGTCAGCAATTCAAATAGAATGTATGCTTGGCAAGTTATACACGCATATAAAGGATAGCAGAAATGTCCGAATTAAGAGCTCAAGACAAAGTACGTTTTACGAGCCTCTGGCCAAAACGCTATACGCAGCGCAGTATAAAACCGGAAAGATCTAAGAAAAATTGCTCAGCTTGTGATGTGCTGTTGCCGAGTGTGGGGCTCAGCTTGTGATGTGTTGACGCCATAGTGCGTGCTTAAGTCTTCACTGCTGATGCCATGAGGCTCAGACCTCTATGCTGATGCCCTGAGCGTGTTAGTCAGCTTTCTTAAGCTGACACTGTGATTACATATCGCCGCTCAGACTCATAAGCTGATACCCTGATTTTCTATCAGGAGGCTCAGTATCTCTAGTGTCGTTGTCATAGATTTGAGCAGCGTCAAACTTCTTCCGTTTTTAACGCTTATTAACTTATTTGTTGATTATTCCGAATCTTACTTTTAATATCATATTTGTACATATGTATTTTCGAACATGTACATATTGTAAGTAAAAGTTGAAGCGTTAACCCATCGAGTCATCGCATAGAAGGGATCACCTCAACTTCCAGGCCCCTTAGATTAGGCGTATATCAAGAAATAAGAGGAAAGCGTTGCATCACGAACCTGACAATCCTGTGCTTACCAGCAAACTTTTCTACATTCAATACGCAGTTAATACCAGGGTTTTAAACTTTACATCCTAGTGGATGAGTAAAAAAACAGATTTTGTCCAAGATTTCTCTGCAAACTTTTCCGGTTATGAGTTGGGATGAATTGAATAAAATAGAAATAAAGTAACTTCTAATGGCTACACGTCGAAGCAAGCCGCGCTCAAAAAAACGTAATATTGAGTTGTTTATGTGGTGTAAAGTTCGAAATCTGAGATGTAAAGTGGGCGAAAAAAACGGGGTTTTTTCGTATTTTGATTGGTTAATCATATCAAATATTTTGCGGAACATAAGTTTGGCACATACAAATGTACTACAATCAAAGGGCAACAAACTGGCCCTAACCGAATTTATTTACATTCAATGGAGCGTTAGGTTCAGATTTTTAAAGTTTACAATGTGGTGTACAGTGGAAAATACGTGTTTGTACATTTTTTGTTTGCCACTTTCTCTGTTCAGAAGTCGGGCGAGGTCGACTAGGATAAAAATAAAGTACTTTCTAAGGGGTACGCGTCACTGCGAATTGCGTTTGTTTACATCAGTATTTAGTTTTTTCGGGAGGTGTAAAGTCAAAAAAATGGGGGAGTTAAACGTGCTTCTGTCTTGTTTTTTTTCTGTCAAGTTCTGGGTTATGAGTCTGGACTTAATCTCAAGTCTAAAAATGAACCAGAAACCAAATGTGATACGCCAGTTTGTTTGCACACAACAGTTGTGTAGAGTGGTTGACATGTGATATTTATTTTTTTGATGTACTGAAATCACGCTAATTTAAAGTAGTGTACTAGCAAAGAAAAATGCTCCGATGGAACAAAAAAGATGAATATACTTGGAATTGTTGGATTATTAAGGATGTAAAAGGAGGGGACTAGGAAAAATCTACTTAAAGTTGCAAAATCTGCTAAAAATCACACTTTCTCTAAGCAACGCTAAAAATCGAAGTATATTCTGCGGCCTCTAAAAAAGTGTCTTTTTTAAATAATGTTCAAAGTTTCAGACGGATTCTGTGATGTTTATTTTTTTTAAATTGCTGGCAAGTAGCAACGCTGACTAGCTTTGTATCCTGATTGATAGAAAACTAAGTGGTATTGTATTTAAAGTTGTTTTTATTTGTTTTGAGCATTAAAGCAAGCAAAGCAGGGGCCGATTGATTAGTGCACACAATCGTTAAAGGCGTTCTAGTGAGTCTTTTTCAAGTCATCAAGTCAACTTACGCGTTTCCTACTGTTTTAAACCATTCATTCAATTGGCTTAGAAAGACTGTCAGTTTACTCAACATCATTTCCCATAGCTACTGCGTGGCTAATGTGCTGCTTTTTCAATCATTTTATGGTTAAATTTAATCTGTTGGCAGCAGAATATACTTCGATTTTTTGCGTTGCTTAGAGAAAGTGTGATTTTTAGCAGATTTTGCGACTTTAAGTAGATTTTTCCTAGTCCCCTCCTTTTACATCCTTAATAATCCACAATTCCAAGTATATTCATCTTTTTTGTTCCATCGGAGCATTTTTCTTTGCTAGTAACAATATGACTCGGCGCGAAACACCGGAAAATTTTGACGTTTTTGCCTTTTTAAACTCAATTTTCTGTACACAATTATTACACTCGAAAAATCAACAAAATTCCTGAAAAATTTGGGGGGCATGTGCCCTCTACACCCCCCGGCTACGCCCTTGCCGGAAATTAAAAAAACGCATGTTTTAACCGAAAAAAAGACTTTATGATGCCCTACACTCCTTAATTGTGTCTTCTAAACTATAAAAATTCTTCAATTTTTCTCCACATGCCAGAATAATCAAATGAATTAATTATTTCGGTAAAATTATTTGTTGATTTTTTATTTAATTAAAATTACCTGCACCAGTCGGTTGTGCAAGCTACATATGTACTATCTTGCTTTCAAAATTCATACAGGCATAAAAGGAATTGTGAGTTTCTAACAACTGTTTTCCGAAAAAGTTTCTGGCGATTAGAGGTAGATCTGGGCTCGTACCAAGAGGAAAATGGATAGAGGTCTGTTAGTAACATTTTCCTTAGTAAACGGAGGTTATACGCCCGAAACCGGTCTTTGCAAAAAGGACATAAATAATTTTAAATCGTCTTGCCATCCTTTTCACGGGCGGATTTAAGGGGCGGGTTGGGACGGCGGCCGGCGCCCCTTCCTATTGTCCAAAGATAATTGGCGAGAGCTATGCACTTTGCAACAATGTTTGGTCACCTACCATTGTCATTTCTCACATTTTTCCGGCGCTTCGCGTCGTATATCATGCACATATATTACATTTGTTCACTTTCTTAGCGACCTGGGACCTTTTGAACAATTTTCCTGCTTTTCCTGCCACCGGTTTTTAGCCGATCCATGATAGCTACAGTAACGAAACTTTACATACAACTAGCGTATGACTTATTGTCTTTACATCTGCAGAATAATCGAGTTTTGAAAAAATAATTTTTTTACATTCAAACCTAAAATTTGATTACTGTATCTTTATTTCGTCTTTCAAAAACGGTGGCGGGGAAATCATTCAAAAAGTCCGCGACCTGTTAGTTTTTAAAGTTTCCTCTCATTTTTTAGCATAAATTCTAAAAATCTTTGCTTCAATAGGTTTTGCTCCAAATGCATAAAAAAACAGGAAATAACTAAGTAATTCAAGTCTGTTAGAGTCTTTCTGTAGAAATTTCACCAATTTTTCGGTCCGGCGCTTCTCATCGGATTTTAGCCAATTAAGATAAAAAAATTTAAGCACTTTTTGCACAAAATTGCCTGAAATGGTTCAATTTTTTCAAAAATTTCCGCACCAGAAATTAGTTTGACTCAGCATAGACAATGTAAAACTGCAAAAAACGCTTTTCTGCACATGGATAGCCGGTTTTTGGACCTATGTTTTACTGTTTTGGAAAAATTCGGGTACCGCACGCTTGAGAAAATCCTAGACCTATTAATAGTATGTGTTTCACATCCTTGTAATTTTCTCTCAAAGAATTTCAACCGACAGATACATACGTAGCTAACATGATCGTTCAATGCCAAATATGAAAAATTTTATTGAGATATGTAAGTTATAAGTTTGAACAACTGGCCTGATTGGAGTAGCTTTATTGGAAGCGGTCGCTGATTTTCAAATATTTTGCGGTGAAATTCAATTTTCACCTTAACCACTACATTTGTTTGTCCATTTATTGTCCTTCGTTCTGCCAAGAAGCGCAGGCACGATACCTACCGCTCATATCTACTTTTTTCCGAAATCAATTTATATAAGTTTTAGCGTGAGTGTTCTGAGATGCCAGCTACATTTTTTATGCTAATGCGACTGAACTGTTGATCTTATATTGGTTAGCATACATACCTACGTATCGTGCAAAAGTGCATGGGCAATTTATTTCATATGCGCATAGGTACCTAAACCTATGTGGGAGTACCTCTGTTACGTGTGAGCTTCCGCCTAAGCCTTTTAATTCATGTATTCGTATAATAGGTAGGTAGCGAAAGCTTATTAATCAAGCGAAGCTTTTCACGTTTGTATACCTCTGTTCTTGTGAGAATATGTTATCCTGTCTACATTTTGCGCAGATAAAGTCTGCGTGTCTGATGCTGTCTCCATGCGATCTATTATAATGGATTTGCTACATAAAAGGTAATCCTTATACTTATTCATCTTCCTCCCTTACTTGGCCAATTTTTATAGCTAAAGCGTACTGTAACTTAGCGTTTGAATGTGTATCATACAGGCCAAAGCTTATCAAGACCATTTTCCCATTATTCCTCCGACGAAGCGGTCATGCGCATTCATAAGCTCACAGAGACTGGCTTAACGTTATTAGTAAGAGTAAAACGCTGACTATTATTTATGCGCACGATACTGAATGACATGGTGCATCGAAAATTTTCTTGTATCGAATTATTAATTATATCGTGCCAATCGAAGCATTTACGATTACTGCAAATCAGTGAATGCTCTGTTAATATTTTTCCTGCCCTGCGGCTATTGGTCATTTAATTCGCACCATCGGCTTTACAACATATGTTTATTGCTCGCAATTGTAATGCAACAAATAACATCTGCACCCACGCCATCTAGGAAGAAAAATCAGCGGGACAATGCGCGGTTTGGAGTCAGGCAGGAGCGGATTATCGGACATTATCACGGTTTTCTTCGATGATTTATCTGAAAAGTCGTATATGATAAAAACGTAATTTTCGGATTGATACATTAGGCAGTTTTTTTTCATAAAAAATGAACACTCGGGCGGCGTCGAAATTTGATGTCTGATGATGCAAGTCGTACCAAACTATTATTATTTTTTTATTTATTTATTTCTGTGCTATCTACTAAAGTTGATATTGTGCGATTTGCACACGAATTTGGAACTCAATTTGAATGGCGCAATGTCGGGACTTTGTTGGGATAATACTTCCGCGCCGATCGCTAATTTGAATGAATTTCTGTCAAAGCGTTACGTGAAAAAATTCGAGTGGTGTAAAATTAAGCACGCTGATTCCGATGATTTTAAAATTGACGAGCGATTTGGCTTATTATATTTCTCTGGACGAACGTGCTTCTACGATCGAAAAGTCGCGTCATATCGCGTATTTTTAAGATTTAATTGTAAAAATAAGGCGTTCAAAGGAAGATCTAAGGAAATAGAGCGCTTGTTCAAATTTTTAATAGTTACGCTCCATGTACCAATAAATTACGGATACCGAGGAGATGATTTGCGGATTATCAATAAAAGATCGTCAGGCCGATCAACTGACGCAAAGAAAAAAAGGTAAAGATTGACAATTTTTTCCCTTATTAGAAGACAGAATATTAACCTTCAACGATTGATCTTGAAAAGGCTTACTTATGTCCAAGCAAACATCAGCTTCTTTGCTTTGATTTAGAAAAAATGGAAAATGCCTTAATTTCACAGTTTGAGTGAAGAATCCATTTTGCCTACTAGAAACTATTATTTATAAGTCCTAAACTGTACGAAGCGTAGAAAAAATGATAAAATGAGAACTGAGCATAGTCTAAAGCATGTTGAAAAGTTGAAACAACTTTTTTCATTCCGCCCAACTGTACTCGGCCAAGCCAATGTCTGTTCCATATCAATAAATTCGCCCGTTCATACTGCTTAAGTAAAAATTTATGTCTTGTTTGCGCAGTACTTCCATGGGTCTAACCCAAGGCTAATTTTATTCTTGAGCGCATATGAGAATATCTCCTTTGATAGCCAGAGGGCAATCAGACAAGCGAGTCTCTTTAATATCAATCGCATGTAATGGAAAACTTTTAAAAACCCTCAGGTTTCTCTATCGCTCATTGTCGGTGTTTTGATAGCGTGCTGACAAACATTAAGCTTCAAAAATTAAATGTAATGTAGCTAATCCATATGCATCATTAGTCACTAAACTGTCTGAACTTTGTTATCTAAGATGCAATTTACGCTCACTATCGAAATATTTAAACTTTACATAATAAAGTAAACGTTAAACGTATGAGATCCGGTATTCTGGTCAGGGAATTATCTTGTAATCTTTAAATATGTATCTAGCCATTAGCGCCTTCCGGGCAAAAGTTTCGGCATATAATTGTGCGATCAAATGGTCTTCACACAAAAATTATCGATGCGCAAAAGATCAAATAGCTTCAAAAAATAAATGAATCGACATCTTAATAAAATTCGGACGAAATTGTGAGATTTTATTACTGTGTTTCAAATAAGTTTGCTAGCGAATCACATAAATTGTTAGTGAGAATAAGCCAACATTCTACGCTTAGGTAAGCTTGATGCACTTATCGTAATCTGACACGTAACTATATGGTAAAAAATTTTACAGTCATAAATATCTAAATTGAATGTCCGCAATGTTCGGTGTCTAGCCTGTTAGCCTAACACTGACAACAGTGATATCAAGAAATAGAGTTTACAAAAGAGGCGGATCATCACATAAAAATTGTATTTTAATACGCGAAAATAAGAATAAAAGCTAGTAAAACAATTCCTATTAGATTTCTTTCTCAAAGAAAATTATTGGAATCCAAAATAATTCATTTTTTCCAGCTTTCACTTTGTTATGGTAAGCTAAACAATTCTAGTTATTTAGCACGATTTTGCAATGATTAAGTGAAAACTAGCGCAGAAATGAGTTTGTGTTATATGTGAATAAATGGAGCGGAAATTTTTGAAAATAATGATTATATCAAAAATATAAATTGAAATAAATTTTCGCGTTTGTTTGATAATCTTGAGAATAAGTTGTTTCGAATTGTATGATTTGATAGTAAATCATTATAATAAATTCGTCGTGGTTGAACACAGCCTACATGTATCTCATGGACAGCAACCTTATTCTGGGGGTCTGACTGGGGCGAAATCGCAAAAAGGACCGAAAATCAAATTCAGGGGTTCTATCATAATCTGTGGGGTTTTTTGGACTCTGGGGTCTGAACTTTTCCAAACCCTCCTCCTATGCTTATGTGTGATAGCTACCGATTTAGCTCACTCGCCATACGTTGTGAGGTGCATAGCTGTATTACTACAAGTAGGCATCAGTAAAATGAAAAGTAACCACTCATTTCAGATCACCAGCGAACCTTGTTTTCGACAGGGATCATTATGAAATAGACGTGCTAGAAGAAACGCCGCTCGACGAACCTCTTTTGCGAATAGCAGTTCGTGATTCCATCGGAGCAACAGAATCGTATGAAACGGTAAGATTTTGCGAAGCTTCAGCGATAAATCGCTGTGAAAATAAAGCAATATTGTGAATTTAAAAGGATTAAAAACGAGATTTTCATGTGAAATCATCAGGTCGAATTCTCGACCACCTTGCTCGTCGCAACTATCAAACAATTTGCAATGCTGTACTTCTTTCACTTATCCTCCTTCATAAAATCGATTTTACCGGTATACTATCAACCATAGTTTTACTGATTTTATTCCTTAACTAATCCTGTTGATTCAATTCTCTTCAAAATTTCAGATGTAAGTATCGTTTTAGAGTTCACGTTTTCATATTACTCTAAAAATCCGTCAATAAAATGTCCGGTTTCCGTCCGCGCGATTTGCATTCTAAACTAAAATTAGCGGTTTGTTTTGCGGTTGATTGATGATGCAAATTTAAAAGCGCAAGCTCGATAAACTGTTTTATGAGTAGCTATCAATAAGATGCACTTTGATCATTTATATAAGTTGTCCTTCAGGAGATGAATCATCCGACAAATTACGCTATGATACCCATTTATGACTCGCGCAGTGCTTCGTTTTTTCGTTTGGATCCTCAAACGGGAGATCTGTACCTAAAGAGGTCGTTAGATCGCGAAATCATACAAATCCACACCTTCCGCGTGACGGCTCGTCAAACCCTGAACGATGACAATGCCAACGACCAAAATGATAATCAACCTGTCAGGTGCGAAAATCATTCTAATACCGCAAGATGATATTCATTTAATTGAATTCTTTTTTATTAGAAAATGTGCTAGCCCACTGTATAGAAGACTTGTATATAAGAAATAAGATTTTGGGAATGCACAGATGTATATAGGATAGATCCAGGGTTGCCAAGTTGGAGGTTTTACCCCATTTTGGGGTTTTTTTGAAGCTGTTGGAGGCATTTTTTAGTGGTTTAGGTTTTTTTGCGTTTGTGCTTAACCAATGGTTGGGGCTTTTTTATGCTGCTTGAGGTTTAAAATTAGGGGTTTTTTGACAAGAGCACTTAGCAACCCTGGATAGATCTTAGTGAGCTTCACGTGCATTCGATTATAATGATTAACGATGAAATCGAGACGCTGTTGGTTGTGTTTAGCTTCAAGCTCGATGAACAAAAAAGTTTACGAATAGCACTAGACGAAATTTGGACGGATAGGAAATGATCGAAGAGTGGATTTGTTAGATATGAGATATTTTAGAGTACCTATATGTCCTGAAAATCGCTACCATTCTCTTTTCATCTGAAATTTTGAAGTCAGATCAAAATAATGGTGGTTTTGAGCGTTTTTCAGCGAGAAGGACCACACAAATGATTTGTCAACATTATATCTAAGCCCGACTCGGCTGAAAAATTGTTTATTTTTGTTCTGTACTCAAATCTGGCACAATGCAAAGAAAAACAATAGGGAAGATAAATAATTCTGCGTGGAAGCGTTTGAAAATTTGCAAAATTTGTTTACACAAACTGTTTGGAAGACAAAGGTTACGCCAAAAAACGATAAATTGGGTGCGAAGCGCCGAAAAACTCGTACGTTCAGAATTTTGGGGGGACTAGTCCACCACACGTTGACGTGGGTGGTTTGGGGGTATGCACCCTCCAGAAGGCCGAATACCCCCCCAGAAATCAAAATAACCCCCATAATTCAGTTCATGAAATTTTTTTGTTTTGTTCGCAATTTTTAGATGCTAATGGATAGTTCTTGATGAGTAACGTTGAAAAATGATGTTTTTTTGCCATACCACCATTTTTAAGACCATTTTTTGACCTTTGAAAAATCTTGCACCTTTCAGAATTCTGGTGCTGCCCACCTATGGACTAGTCCCCCCTCCCCACAGCTACATGCCGTTTGTAAGAGACCTAATTATAATTAATGTGTCCTTAAATGCTTTCTTTTCTTTCTTTCAAAGGAAGTCATGAATTAATTAGTAATAGCGATATATTACTGGACTATCGTTGAAGTTAATGATGTATACACATAAGTGTAACTTATTCATTTGATTGAGTCTTCCAAATTCCACCCCTTAAATTTAAAATTAAACCATGATTCAATTCCTTTGATCATAAATTACACCTTTTATGTAATTTTTATTATTCCTTGTTCACCCCTCTCAGAATGACGGTAGCATGATTTTATCTTTTTCTATCAATCTACTTATTCTTACTTAGAAAGGTTTCAGTTGCATTGTTATCACGAACATGTTCTGACTATAAAAGTAGGTAATCATATGTACACCACTCTTAATTCTGATATGATGCTTCTACACATTCGAATTTTCACCTAAAAGCTATTTCATTTTTAGACATCGCCATGACCATCATCTAAGAGGAAAAAACGCTTCTACGGCACCGTATCGAACGGCTTCTGTTCTGTTAACAATCCGCGTAACAGATTTGAATGACCATTGGCCAACATTCAAGAAATCAACATACGTCGCATCTGTTTCCGAATCGGCCGAAATTGGTACCACAGTAGTCCATCTCGATGCCACAGATCAGGATTCGGGAGCCAATGGAGAAATCGACTATAAGATCGAAAATGCAGATGATTACGCTAGTGACGATTTCCATCTAGATGAAGAAACTGGTACATACGTGTGGATAAATTGAGAAGATTTTATTGAAATCTGGAATAATTTTAGGTTGAAAGGAATTATGTAAATGAGTAATAAGGGTCATATCATGAGTCATAATATGATTTATTTTTAGGACTGAATTATTAAAAAGAATTCGTAGCTGCTTTTTCTTAATTTTCTTTCCAAGTAAGGTTTTTCGTTCATAATGCGTCAAAAGCATGATGAATGCTATTTTTGCTGCGAGCGAATCGCTGATTATCGTATCATAATGTCGGTGTCGTTTTCTATTTTTGCACTGCCTCATTAGTGCATAATTATGCAAATTTTGCTAATCGGTGAGCTAATCAGTCCCCAATTATTATGACAGGGTTTCTTAAAGTTCAAAAACCACTGGATCGAGAGAGGAAAGGTTTTTACCGACTGAAAGTGAAAGCTTGCGACCGAGGCGGTTTACCTATGAGGTCTAATGAGTCTGCTGTAGCCAGCGGGGCAGCTGCAGGCATCTTCAAGAGCCATTGTGGGTTTGCTTTGATTGAAATATCGATTGATGACGAAAATGATAATTACCCAAGGTTATATTTGTAACATTATCCAAACGTGAATGCCTTACTCATGCGAGCGAAAATAAAATCAAAAACGAAAACACAAAGACTATTAAACATGAGCATGGGGAGGAGTGAGGGGGTATTTGTCCCCGAGCTTAGAAAAACTAATAGCTATATAGTCATTTTGGCCGAAAAAACACTGACAATTGCCTTTTTTGGGCTCAGAAAACTAGCTATATAGCATTTTTGCACTCAGAAGCACACCAAGTGAGTTCAGAAGTGCTATATAATCGTTTCTCTGAGTCTCAAAATGATTTAAAGATATTTTCCCGGCTTTAGAAAAGGGCTTAATAGCTAAGTCCAAAAAGGCCTCATAGCTATGTTTGTGAGTTCAAAAAGACTACATATTTGCCATAAATGCTCGAAAACGGTGGTTTTAAAGCGGTACCATCTTTTTTTCGCTGTATAATCCTTTTTCACAAAGCACATAGCTATCTCAAAGTTTTCGATTTTTACCCCTCCCTGAAAATTTGACCTTGCGCACGTAGGCTAGAAGTCATATAGAAATGTTCGTAAATTTCATTTTTCACGAGCGTCTAATAAATTTCATTACATGAACCATGTCTAATATTCGAATTTAGTAATAATTATTTTTTGCATTTGAGTATCGGAGTTGAGATGAGGTATTTCAAGCAATCGCTGTTATTCATTTCAGAAAAGATTATACTAATAATCTTCCCTTCAATAATTGTAATTATCTTATCAATGAATATGATTCGTTCAAAAAGCAGTGAAACCTTAACTGGATGATGATAAAAAATAATTGGCATGAATGACAATTAAATTTATTTTTAGTCCTCCTTTTGTTATCTTTACGTTTGCAGGATGCTTGTTAAACGAAGTAGCGTACTACCGTTCAATATTATTTCTTTTATATCATGCCCATTTTATCAATGTTGTGCCCAGACATGATCATGGGGGAATGGTTGGGGGGGGGGTTTCATCGCCTCCCCCAGAAAAATTTCAACCCTTCCCCCAGAAATTTTGTCACCCCAGAATTGGCGATTTTTCAAAAGTTTCAGAACATTTCCTGAAAAATTGCAGTAAAGGTGCTCTTTTGAGCGTTTTCAGCTATCCATTTGCTCAAAAGTATAAAATTTTTGGCGCTTCGCCCCAATATACTCGTGCTTTAACTATATTTTGTTCAATTTCTCCGACTTTTTTATTTTTTCGATTTTTTTATTTTTATGCTCTAGAAAGATAGAGCATCGTCAGAAACGCCGAAAAACGATGTTTTAGACGCGTAAACACTATTTCTGGGTCCAAAAAGGCACTTATTCTCACACTGAGCGTGTATGGTTTTGCCCATTTAAGAAACTTAATATCTTATGGTATCAAAGTTAAATGTTATCGCGCTAATGAATATCTTCAATAACATTATTTGTATTAGTCTTTAAACTATAATAGAAAAAATATATTCCCATAGTTCTAAATTATGGTTTCATCTATAGGTTTGATTCAAGTAAAATAATAATTGACGTTCCGGAAAATCTGGAAGCCACTAGGCAGCCAGTTATAGCTAAAGTTACTGCAAAAGATCCTGACCTCGCGGATAACGGCAAAATACATTATAATATTGTTAGCGGCAATGGACAAAACAAATTTTCCATAGATTATCGGACTGGCGAAGTCAGACTATTGGAGAGACTTGACCACAAAACAAATTCGCGTTATGAATTACTTATTAGGGCTCAAGATGCCGGACTAATATCTTTGTCGAATAGAACACTGCTAATTATCAATGTTCAGGTACACAGGAAGCATATTTTTCTTTCGTGATTTTTCACCTTCGTACGTAAAAATTTTCGAAAGTAGCTAATCCTTTAACTGTTGTTGGCTAAAAGTAATACTACTACAAACATATGTAATCAATTTCATTGAATTTTGTATACAATTCGCGAAAAATTAGCTACTACGCAGCAGTAACTCTAAAGCTTGCATTCTTTGCAATGCCCGCCCCGGGTATTGTTCCTACATGCTTATTGCTCGGAATGTTAATCAATCAAGTTGAACCCTACCATCCGAATCAATCACGCGCTGCTGAAGCCATTCCTTATACTTCAGTATTTTTTATTCTCATCTCGGCAGTGACTTCCCTGTGAGTCAATCTAATGCGATTTTAAAGGTCGGTCGTATACGAACACCACTTGATCACAATAAAAAATTAGTCAAGTCAGAAGAGCGTCGTCCACCTTGTTTGACTACCTGTCATTCCTTGGGAATGACTTCAGTACGCAATTTAGTTGATTGGTGTTCACGTAGGATTAATGTAGTACTTGACAATTTGTTCGTTTCTGATAGAAGTTTTCTGAGCCTCCTTAGCAACTGGCTAGTATTTAAAATTTTTGTTAACTTTAGATCATTATTAAGGAGGCTGCATTAGAAAAAGGAGCAAATCACTCATAGGCGTGAAGTGTTTGAACCCCCATCAGAGTTGAATTTTTAGTGCCATTTTTGGCAATTTTGCTCTATTGAACCCCCAGAATTTGGCTGCTGCCCATGTGTGATGTGTGCTTATATTGTAAGTCACATATTGCAGGACGTCAACGATCACGCTCCCAAGTTTTATACGACTCTATTTCAAGAAACAGTTCCTGAGGATGCCCCCATTGGCTATAAAGTTGGTCTTTTACAAGCGTACGACGCTGACTGGGGTGAAAACGCCTACATCACCTACACTATCCATTCGACAGCACCTGCTGTTAGCGGAAATCCTAGCACTGTAAGCGTCCCAATCAGTAATGAAAGCAGTTCATCTATGGTGACTAATGTACTGGCGGCCAAGAAGGTGGATCTTATTCTTGGTTCGTCAGTTCCTAATTTACCGTTTTCCATTGACCCCAATAATGGTTGGTTGGTGGTAGCTGCTCCGCTTGATCGTGAAACCGCGGCTGTTTACGAATTCTGGGTTGAAGCTGCAGATCACGGTCAACCGCCTTTGCATTCAATGATCAAAGTCAAGATAACAATAGCTGATGTAAACGATAACCCACCTAGATTTGATAAAAATTCTTATAACGTATCTGTGCCTGAAAACATTTCAAAGGGATCCGAAATTCTGAACTTGCGGGCAATCGATGAGGACTCTGGATCGAGCAGACTGGATTATTTCATAAGTTCAGGTATATTTATGTAAATATTTCAAATGTTAAGATAAAATCTGATTCCCCATATGATCAATCATACGCTTTTCATTTAATGACTTTCTTTAAACTGTCACATTTGAAAGTATAGTTACTATTTTTTGCATTTTTTGCGTAATGTATTTCTTAATTTCAGTTTTTAAAGTAATGTGCCTTTTTAAAACAAGTTTTTAATTTATGATTAATTGTTAGGAAGCAATTTTTTCGCCATTGTTAGAAAACGTCTCGTATACATTTTTGAAACAAACTCTGGTTGTTTAAGGTTACTTTTCGTAATATTGGCTCGTAGGTCCTTGTATAAACTTTATTTTGTCTTATTGCTAAAACGTCGACCGAAAATCGTTAGAAATACTTCTTCTATCTAATCTTCATTGCGTTTGTCATCAACTCCATATAACATACGAGTAAATAGCTAGTGCTTCAAATTGATAAATTGTCCCAAATAAATCTCCACTATAAATCCTGCGTAATCAGTTTCTGCTTGACTCAAAGTATGTTTCGCATAATCTAATACTTTTGCATACAATTCAGACTCGTAATTTTGAGCAAAAATGCATTTTATTTGTCGCGTGTCTGTTTTGTGTGCTAGCCAGCCATATTAGCATAATCTGACCGTATTTGGCGTCCGTTCATCGCTTTAATCGGTATCTTCCTTCCATCTACAGTAACATAATGTTTATTTCCCAAGCGTGCTGGGGTTGTGGCCAGCTTAATTTATTCAATTTATTTTCACTTGCTCGTCAATAAAAGCGCGTTGAAATTGCGCAAGCGCTGAGTTTTCAATAACCCCTGGAGGATCTTTCGCAGTCTTTTCGAAAATAGATAAGTGTTAAAAATCGATTTTCCCTCAACTCACAAACAGTAGCCAGCAGAATAATATCTAAAAAATTACTCGTAAGATAAAAGGCGCCGCCGCATCCGTAGAAACAAGACGGGTGATAAATTCAAAAGCATGTTACTCGTTCTTCCGTCGGATCACAGATTATCCTGATTAAAAATGAGTAAACAAAATAGTAAAAATGTATTCCCCTCCGCAAATTAGTCATTATTTCGATTCCATGTTTAATTCACCTCGTAATGCTATTGTTTATTTAAAACCGAAGCATTTCTCATAGATTTCTACGCCTACCTTGAATCTCAAAGATATTCAGATCCACTATTCGAAATAAGAGCACACACTAAAATATATTTTTTTATGAATTAGGAGCATGTAAAATCGCTTATTTCACTCCGAAGTCGACCAGAACAGAATGATGATTTCAATCGTGTTCAATTTACTATTAGCTTGAATTAAAACATGCAGTTAAAATTCTGAGGATAAGTCTATCTGTCTTTTCTTATATTCTTGAATGTAAAGCTGGCATAAGTGTAGTACCCGGGACCCGTACTTTCTACACTGCACTATAAGTATACAAAGAAAAATGCTCCGATGGAACAAAGAAGATGAATATACTTGGAATTGTGGATTATTATGGATGTGAAAGGGGGGACTAGGAAAAATCTACCTAAAGTCGGAAAATCTGCTAAAAATCACACTTTCTCTAAGCAACGCAAAAAATCGATGTATATTCTGCGGCCAACAGATTAAAATAAATATTCAACCATAACAATGATTGAAACAGCAGCACGTTAGCTATGCAGTAGCTATGGGAAATGATATTAAGTAAACTAACAGTCTTCCAAGCCAATTGAATGAAATAGCAAACATCGAAGACAATTGAAGACATGGTTGGTTTAAAACAGTAGGAAACGCGTGAGTTGACTTGAAACAGACTAAATGTAGATACAACTAATCAAATCGGCTCCTGCTTTGCTTGCTATAATGCTCATAACAAAATAAAACAACTTTAAATACAATAACTCTTAGTTTTCTATCAATCAGGCGCCAGCAATTTAAAAGTAACCTTGATAGATTTCGTTTATACACTCTTATCTGAAACTTCGAACATTATTTAAAAAAGACACTTTTTTAGAGGCCGCAGAATATACATCGATTTTTTGCGTTGCTTAGAGAAAGTGTGATTTTTAGCAGATTTTCCGACTCTTTAGGTAGATTTTTCCCTAGTCCCCTCCTTTTACATCCATAATAATCCACAATTCCAAGTATATTCATCTTTTTTGTTCCATCGTGGAGCATTTTTCTTTGCTACTACACTACTTTTAATTAGCGTGATTTCAGTACATCTGTCAGTAAATACAATCAGTAACATGCCACAATAAGACAACAGTCCAAGAACGCGCGGAAAACAATATTGTTCTTAACATCAGCGTTATCCTTTTTAAACAAGACAACCTTATTGACACCATCCATTTTCAAAATTCAAAAACTCCATTAAGCTATTTCTTCTTAATGTGCAGTTCACTTATAATCAAGCACAAATATTTAACTAACGAATTCACATTGCAAATCCTCACTCAATCAATACACAATTACAATGTGTTGTGACTTTGGAAATTGAAAACGCGAATTTTCAATTTTCAAATTGAAAATTGGATCAATTTTCAAATTGAAAATTGGATCAATTTTCAAATTGAAAATTGGGTCAATTTTCAAATTGAAAATTGGAGTGTTTGAATTTTCGATAAAGAAAATAATCAAAAAATAGTCACTTGGTTTATTTAAGCCGAGTAATAAAATAACGACCGTCCACCAATTCCAAACTAAACGCGACTAATCTGATCACTATGAAAAAGTTTTGAAAAATGAGCTTGCTAAGCGAGAGTTGTAAACCAAGAGAAACTTAAAGTTAAAACCTACCATTAAATTATTAAGAGAGCTATAAAGATTTTAAACTTTAAGAAAATGGAAAAGGCGGGATGTTGGTAAATTAGAAGGCAAAGTTTTTCAGCAAAAATTCAAAAACTTCACGCAAATATCAAATGTAAGGAACACTAACGCTTTGATTTGGTAGTAAAATAAATTTGTAGTATAGACTACATATTAACAACAAATGAATAGTGCAAACTTTACACAACTACTAGGTGTAGAGAATACTAACAGTTTACGGCTTATTAATGTACATGATTACAATAAAGCTGCATATCTTTGTCGACTTCATGTGCACAGTAGTGTGATTGCTGGTTCATTTTAAACCACTTTTGCAGGCAATTTACATCCATTAAACGATAGCTTTCTATGTGCAAGATTTTGTGAAACATATTATAAACACGGCTAAGAAGGATTTAACTTTAATGCAACCCATTTAAGACAAAATTACATCTCTTCAATGATCTAAGGACACTTGCACATAATTTTTAAATCACTTTAGATTACTTTTGAGGGTAAACAAACTCACTTAATTGATGTCTCACATATGAATCCTTGGAAATTTCTTGACTTCAGTTACAAAGTCTCTGCAAGTCTGTCGAATTAAGGTTAACACGTAATGTAAACTTTACACAAACACATAGCGTAAAGAATATTTTAGTCGGATTCGTAATTTTGATATTGCTCCGATATTACTTTCAACATTTATGGAAAAATGAGCCTCCATAATGTTTTAAAGACAATAAACATTAGGTTTAAACCACTTTGCAATACTGCTGAGTGTAAGCGAAGCGCGCCCAACTGACGTATATATTTCATTCCCTGTAAATTTTTATATCTCGGAAAAAATTTCGGTTTTTGCAATGCTCTAGAACAAAGGCTAACATGCAGTGTAAAAAATTACTCGGATATTATGATCAACATTCATGAAAAAATTATGTCTCTACAATGGTCTGAGGACATATAAACAATGAGTGTAAACTACTTTACATCACTGTTGGATGTAAACAAACGCGCCCACGTGACGTCTCACATTTGATCCTTTGAAAACTTCTAGACTCCAGGAAAAATTAGGTTTCTGGAATAATCAAAAACGAAGATAAATACATATGTAGTGTAAACTTCATGTAAACACCTAGTGTAAAGAAGATTTTAGTCAGATTCGTAATTTTGATATTGTTCCGATATTACGATTAATATTTATGAAAAATTAAGTCTACATAATGTTCTATGGGCAAACTAACAATTGGCGTAAACTACTTTACAACACCGTAGAGTGTAAACATATGCGCCAGACTGACATATCAAATTTGGTTCCTGGTCCATTTCTAGACTTGATAAACGTGTCCCTGACTCGTAACCGGAGAAGCAGGCAAAAAACAAGACAGAGACGCATTTTAAACTCCAAATTTTTGACTTTACACTCGCTAAATATTAATGTATAGACAATTTGCTTTGACATACGCCCGATATAAAGCACTCTATTTTTATTCTATTAGACTTATCCCGACTCTGGACGGAGAAAGTGGCGAACAAAAAACGCGACAAAAACGTATTTTCCATCATTTAGAACACTGTAAACTTTAAAATTCCGTACCGAACTCCCCATTGAGTTTAAAGAAATTCGGTTTGGTACAATTTGTAGCTTTTAAATCGTAGTACATTCCTGTGTGCCAAAATTCTGTTGCAAAAATTATTTGGTATGATTTATCAATCAAACTTCGGAAAAAAACGTGTTTTTTCGCCCATTTTTACCTCTGATTTCGAACTTAACACCCCCATAAATAACTCAATATTTGCGTTTTTTTAAATGCGGTTTTGCTGCGATGTTTAGCCCCTGAGAGGCACTTTATTAATGCTGTCTTCGATTTACACTGACTCATAAGCGGAAAAATTTGGCAGAGAAATCTTAGATAAAATCCGTTTTTTTACACCATCCACTAGAGTGTAAACTTTAAACCCCAGGATCTAACTCACCATAGAGCATAGAAGACTTTGCTTATATGCAGGATGTAGCCCTTGATCCGCTCTACATTTCTGTCAGAAAACATTTTAAAAAACTCATAACCGGAGTTAGTATCGGACATAGGCAGGTTGAAAACTCGACCAAAAAGTGCTTTTTCACCCCCAGATTTTCGCACTCTTTACACTGCCATTCGATAACTAATGTGAATTTCGAAAAACAAAAAAGTGTCATCTGTAGAATTATCCCTCTATTATCCTATCCTGTTCAATCCTTCCGAGTCATCAATACTCAGTTGTCCATGCCGCAGTAAAAGGTCCCAAAAATTTGTCCTATGTTATAACGTTACACAAAAACTTTACACCTTCTTTATACAGTCAATTTTGAGTTTCAGGTAAAACAAAAAACACGGGCAGCGAATTTTTTTATTATCTTTCTTTAAAAAAACCGCACCTTCCAGAAGTGTCCCGTTATAGCTGTAGGGGGGTGCACAGGTGTTAGGGGGTACCCAAGTATATTATAGGTACGCGCTAACGCGCTACCTAAATAGTACCTCTGACTCATTCTCTCTACAGTATGACCCGTACTTTCTACACTGCGTGACCCGTACTTTCAACACTGCATTGCATAAGTGACAAATAGTGACAAAATCACCCGAATGAAAAATAGGAAATCAACAGGGTTATTTTTGGCAAATACAAGCTAACAAATTAGTGTTCGCCAAGTCAAATCGGAATAAGTGACAAATAAGACAAAGGAATCACCTGAATGAAAAATAAAAAAATGTGCTTTTGAACGAAATATTGTATGATGCCACGCTGATCTTTTAACTGATCTTGAAGCTCAAAAATATTCCTAATTCCGCTCCGACTGAAAATGATCTGACTGATAAAAATATGTTTTGCTGCAGTTGTGTGTATTTTGTATGGTCATCCCTTTTATGTTTTGATTGCGTTGTTTGTTTGACACAGGTACCGTATGAGTCATATACAATTAGCAGTCAAACGTTACTTACAGAAACTAGTAGCAGCCAAACGCCTATACTTATAATGCAGTGTAGAAAGTACGGGTCACGGGATATACTTATAGTGCAGTGTAGAAAGTACGGGTCCCGGGTACTACACTTATGTCTGTAAAGCTTACCGTACCTGCAGCCTATCTTCTATTTTTCCGAAATTCTGGAGTAGCTTTTGCGCACAAAGTCAGTGCGAGTAAAGGCGAATCTATACTTCATCCGAGTCGAGCTCGGAAAGCCCTTTCCGAGCTCGGAAAGCTTGGCATGGGAAAAAACTTTCCGAGTTTGTTCGAGCTCGGAAACTTCTTCCGAACTCGGAAAGTCTTTTCGAGCTCGGAAGGGTCGAAAGTTTCCGAGTTTCCGATCCGAGTAAATTCTAGCTCGGAAAGGCCTTCCGAACAAGTCGGAAAGTTTTCAACTTTACTCGGATCGGAAGCTATCCAATGCACGCAAAAATCAATGTGCATTTACCACGATTTCCCTGCGCCCCAAGCAGAAAACATGAATCCGTTACTTTTGACGGATGGAGTATGGATTAAGCTCGGACAATTCTTATTTCTTTCCGAGCTCTAAAACATTGGAAAAACTCGGGACGGACTCGGACAGGTCTGTTAAATATAGATTGGGGGCCTCCGAGCTCATCTTCGGAGGTTTTACTCGGAAAGGTCTTCCGAGCTCTTCCGAGTTGAAGTTTAGATCCGCCATAACTCTTCAACATGTTGGTGCCTTTTCAGGGAACGATGATGAAACGTTCTTGTTATTGGTTCAAAACAATGGCTGCTTACTGACTGTCAACAAACCATTATCCCATAAATTGCAACCGTCTCACACTTTGAACATCCGAGCAACAGACAACGGTGGCCTTTTCGATACTGCATTGATTTACGTTATGATTCAGGTGAAATTCGCAGAAAATATATTTATAATAATGTTCTGAATAGTGCTAATTTTTATATTTTTTAATCAATGAGCTAAATTTAGTTCAAACTGGAACGTGAATTACAGTCAAAATCATTTCAACTTAATTTTTTAGAGAAAATAATATTTATTTGATCTATTTCATTGACCGATAGTCTCCAAACACTCTTTTTTGTTTTGTAGGACGTCAACTCGGCACCGTTTTTCGACCATTTATTCGCCATGTCCTTTCACGTGAATGAAAATGAACCAACGGGCGCTACAGTAGCCGTATTAAGGGCCAATGATGATGACGTTGACGATAACGCTAGATTGTCCTATGATTTGGAGGTATCACTTTCAGATATGCACGTGAGGAGCAGTGGTGGATTCAGAATTTACTGACCGAGGGGTAATCCCAAATTTTCTTGATAGTGGCAAAATTATTACGAAAATTTCGTCCGTGATTCGTAAAGTAGATGTTTTTGACCGTGTTTTGACAGGCAAAATCATTTCTGATACTAAAGAATTAAAAAATCTCCAAAATTTTCGGAATTCTTTTATGAGAATCGCGCAAAGTTAGTGCGAAAATCGGCATGAAGCACCAATAAAAAACAAAACTTCGCTAACGCAGAGCTCTTCTCTATTCTATGTATCCAATGCTTAAAGGTAAGCAAAATGCAACTAAAGGATAACGCGAATCGCGGAAAATGTTAGAACTTTGCTGAAATATTAGGAAAAACTGGTTAATTTCTTTTCTCTACTCGAAAAGACATTGTAAGAAGCATAAAATCATTGGTATGTATGTACTAAAACTAATTTTGCGATGTTTACATAAGGTTTTCAAAGCGTCAAGAAAGTCAGTACATGTCATTCATTCCAGCGTAGAACGTCGGAAAAATTTGAAAAATCATGATAAAATGGCTAAAATAGGTGATCGAAAAATACGCATCTATTCTCTATTGCGCCCAACTAGTTTTTTAAGGACGGAGGCGCCGCCCTCCTGCCCGCCCCTTAGCCCGCCCCTGATGAGGAGGCTTTGAAGTTCTTGATCTCTATGAAAACAAAATAAAAAATTTTTTCACTAAAATTCGGCAAAATTAAGGTGAAAAATGTTGCATCTTTCTTGCAAAAGTGCTTGAAATAGATTCAATTTCCATTAAGCGCAAGGATATAAATCGTATGGAAGCGTAGCGAGTGGTTGGTGGCTTATCACTCTCATTGAAGGAAGGGCGAATATAATTTTCAAAAATTTTTTAAACGGTTTAATAATTGTCAAAATAGGTTATTATGAATAACGAATTATTACTTCTCGGAGATGTTTTTGGAAATGCTTTTCTGTGATTTCCGGATTTCGTCCAAACATCATAATTAATAAATCTCCTTGACACTAAAAGGGAAGCTAAAAGAACATCGCGCGCATTCAAAACTTCCACGGATTTCTGTCGGCATTTCACGCTTTGCCTATAAATCGAATTACAAATGTGCTGCTATCAATATTTCTAATGAGAACTGAGTTAATTATTGTGTTATTATTGGTTGCTCCGTCTCCTCGGTCATCATTGCTTTTATTTTATGTACATATAGTTTTCGGTGTCAATGAGCTAAGTGCGCTCCAATAATTAGCAAGAAAGTCAAACAATTAAGTAAAATTTATTTTCAATTTATTCGTGAATTCTTAATTTAAATTAAATCAGACTGGTTTAATTTAATTTGAATTTATAATCAAACAAAACCGAGTAAATTAATCTCAACATTCTGTCTCATACTCATTATTATTAATCAACATTATGTGTACAGCACCTCTTATTCACTAATTCTATCTCATAGTCTCAGGGGGATTTCGAAGATTTCGTCATTGATTCTGAATCAGGGATCCTAAGCATCAGTCATTCGCTTGACCGTGAAAAAATCTCAAAGTACAATCTGGTAGTTACAGTCAGCGACCATGGTTTGCCACGTTTGTCGGCCAGTACGGAGTTGGAAGTTATCGTAGATGATTTTAACGATAATGCTCCAGAATTTCAAGTGCCTAACATGACTGTAAGTTCGCTATAATACAATGACTGCTATTAAACAACCCTGTTGATTGATAGCTGGACGTATTTATATTTAGATATCATTATATATTATAATTTATTGAATGAGATCAGGAAAAGAGAAAAGAAGATGGATAATTTAATTAATTAATTTATTTATGTTATCTTACGATAATTTTACAGTTCAACATTCATTATGTGTATCAAAGTATTATTCGTGAAACGGCTAATCCTTGATCTTAGGACTGGGATATCATATTTGTAATTTAAACGCTTCAGCTTAGCGAATTATTTTGAGTTATTTATGGACGAAATTGTTAATACTCAAATAGAATTATTCGCGCATATACATTTTTAATAAAAATTACATGAGTTTTTTTGTGCTTGAAATTTAATGCCCTCAGGTACATGTTTCTGAAAATACGCCTATCGGCACAAGTTTCGCCCAACTCGTTGCAACGGATGCGGATTCTGGCTTGAATGCTCGAATTTTTTATCGTCTTGACTCTCATCGCGGTCATGATTTCCGTATCGACAGCAGCTCAGGCGTTTTACGAGTCGATAAGTCACTGGATCGTGAAACCACACCAGAATACAACTTGACCGTGATGGCCGCGGATAAAGGAAATCCGCCTTTGAGTGCTATGGCCAGGGTATTGTGTTTTTATTATAATCTAGCTTCATAACATTAATCGCATGTACTATATATTTATCTTGTGTTTTCTCAATTCTCCATTTTCGGACTACACTATCAGATTTGATCAGTTCAAGTGTTTAACTTGATCTACTGTTATCACCTATTGCATATCCCAGATATTCTAAGGGCATTCCATCTGAGAATTTTCAACTGCAGATGCACAGCATGTCCCATCTTGGGAGATCAATCGATCTAGGGGTTCAGCCGCTTTGGAGAAACAGCCGGTTTGAGGTTCAGTCAGGGAACGTTTTGAGCCATTGTTTGCTAAAGTAGAGTAAAAACTAATTTAATCCACACTTCCAGTCAATTTTGAGCGCTTTTGCAGAAAATTGGCGAATTTTATTTATTTTTAACCTTCATTTTGCCTGATTTTTCCCTGAAAATTATCCTTTTTTATATTTTGGGGGCCTAGACCTCTGAAACCCCACGTTTCTGTCTGTTTACAACTACTGCACTCCAATATTTTTCTGCACTGGCGGATTTAAAGGGGGCGGGGTGGCTGATCCTGTCGTCAAAAAATATTTGGGCGCTTTAAAGAATAGATGTGCATTTTTTGATGATTTCAGATATCTTTATCACGATTTTTGAAATTCTTCCGGCGCTTTGTGCCGGTATAATACTCATTAATGACATTTACTGGCTCTCTTGGCGCTCATAAAACTAAAATTTACGTCAGAAGAGTAGTTTTTGCAAAGAACTAAGATTTTGTAGCTCCTATAATGATTTCTTGAGTGTTTTATCGCCGATTTGTGTCGATTTCTGCATGAATTTTGCGAGTTTTTCATTAAAAAACTTTAGTAAATTTCCAACTTTCGCAATCAAAAACGTTATTTCGTATTTCACACAATGGTAAGCAAATCCATCACCGGTTGTAACATGCAAACCATATTTTGACTATTTGGCTCTCCTAACGTCTCGTGTAAAGCTAATATCTCAATTTCCAAAAATTCCATATATCGCCATCTTTTGTAAGTCATTTCGCCATATTCTACCGAGTAAGTGTTTTCGAAATCGAATTGAAGGTTCACGTGATAATTGATGACGTAAACGATAATCCGCCAAAATTCGATCGCGACACCTACGACGTTGATGTGCCTGAAAACCGACCAGCCGGCTGGCGAGCGTTGCGCTTGCGAGCCCGCGACGCTGACGTGGGCCAAAACGCCCGCGTCGCTTTCAAAATTGTCGGCGGCGTAGGCGACGATGCGTCATTCTTTGACTTGACTCCTACGGCTGACGGCGAGGCGAACGTTGTCGATCTGACGACGCGTCGAGAATTCGACTACGAAGCAGCGAAAAAAGTTTATCGTTTTCAGGTATCTATGCAAATGTGTTTAAATTCCATTGACTACGACCAGGCACGTACCTGGCCTTCTGAATTTGGGATGGAATAAAGCTTTTGAAGTCAGATATCTCAACAACGACTAGTAGTCAGGCAAAAATAACGGTGGTTTTAAGCGTTTCTCAGCGAGCTCAACACGTTGGGGGCAATTTCGAAATTTTTAAACAAATTTTACTTAATTTTAATCATATTCAAAAAATAAGTAGTATAAAATGGCTTCACAAATCATTTCTAAACATTATGTTCAAGCTTGATCCCGTGTTTAACCTGTTTTCTTTTTAACTGGAACATTGCAAAGAAAAACAATACGGTGAAGAAATAATTATGTGCAGAACCCCAAGAAATTTTAACATATTCCCCATGTCTTACTCAAACTTGGGCTGTTTGCAAGATAAACATTATGCAAAAACAATAGAATCGGGCGCGAAGCGTCCGAAAATTTTAGGATTATTAGCTCAAAAGTATGCTATCTATTCTGGCAGTCTTTTGAATGCGCTTCAATAATTATCAACCTTTTCCTTTTTGAGATCCTTGTGAAAAATACTCGTCCTTTCAAAATTTTGGGGGCCTTCTCCTTATATTCCCCACAGCTACGTGCCTGAATACGACTACTTAAATTTCTTATTTCTCCACAACATAGAAAGAAAAATCGGTAATTTTTCGGAAATAACGGTAATTAGTAAATGAAAGTTAAGTTTGACTATTTTCTGATTCTCAGAGTTTAAGATTTTTTCCAATACCTACTTTTACTCTTAAGCGGCATCATAAAGAATAGATTATAAAATAGGTTCAAGCTGAATCCGGCGATTTGAACTCTATTGTCGACATTACTGTGCGCGTACAAGACGTCAATGATCATGCTCCGCAGCTCAGCGACTTCACATTGCTTCTGAACAATTATCCAGATCGTTTCTTCACTGCAGATGGTTCTTCGACATTGCCTCAAGTGCCGGCTCACGACCTCGATGTCAGTGATCAATTGACATTCTGGATGTTAGATGGAAACATGAATGACAATGTGGACGGTCATCGTCGTGGTTCTATTAATAGTGAAGAGGCCGGCAATACTCATTCGGATATTTTAAATGATTATGTAAATGCCAAAATCAAGGCTATGCGTTTGATTGAAGTCGATGAAAAATCGGGCGTTATTACGTTAAGTCAGAATTTGAACACAAATAGGCACATCGTGTCTCGGATACCAGTTTGTGTTTCAGGTGAACAGATATTGTATCGTTTGCTTAATTGTAAGCAGACAGGCACTTGGGGTTTAAGGATCTAGATCCTCCAAAATAATTGTAAATTTTCTTGGAAAAATGAGGTACTATATGTAGGCAAAGAATGGATGGAAATCGAAAATTTTCTTAAAAAATGCTTGAAATCGATCAAAAACAATTAATTCACACAGTTTTCACGCTATCTTAGCATTTATGCCAGTTTTTAGGTCATTTCGGCTTTAAAAATCTTATTAACTAATTCCCCAGACTGGCTTAATCCTTGGACCGGCCATGCTGTGCAACTATGGTCATCTGTCATCTATGCATATGTTATCATCATCTATCATCATCCTATGGTAGTAAGCATATTGGTATGAAGAGTTTTGATCCTGCTCAAAAACGATTGCAGAGGTCCTATAAAATGACGAAATAACAAAATAAGCAAAAATCTGTCTTTACACCCGCAGATTTTTACTCTCTTTACACTCCCTCTCGAGAACAAATGCAAAATTCGAATAATAAAAAATTACCATCAAATTGGGTGAGACTTTTATGCTGAGTTGTGTGCAAGCTCTCCGAAAAAACCATCAAAAGTTTGTCTGTGTCATAACGTTACACCAAAACTTTACACACTCATTACAAGCTGAGTATTGAGTGTACAGAAAAACAAAAAAACACCGGCAACGAATTTTTCCATTATCTTTCTTTAAAAAAAACTGCACCTCTCAGATGTGTCCCGTTATAGCTGTAGGGGGATAAACATATGTTGGGGATACCCAAGTATATTATAGGTAGCGCTAACGCGCTACCTATGATAAAACAGCTTAATATCGCTACATGCAATCATTCGATGTATGTGTAAGGCTGATCATGCAACGGGTTCTCTGTGAGATCATACGTGGACTAACGCTTTGCTTCCGTCCCATTATATTGTAAAAAGTAGTCTATGCCACAAAAATATTCCATTAATGGTTAAAACGATAAATCCTTAAGGGCTGCTTAATAATACGGAATTGGTAAAGAAATGAAAGGGAGTCATAGCGAAGTTGAAACAGAAATCAATGAATTCTTATTGATTTGAAAAAACAAAGCTGCCCTGCGCACATTGAAAAAGTTTATATTGTGAAACAGATTAATATACGACATCTATCCTTTCCGAGTTTTTTTAAAACTTTGTTTCGGGAAGAAAGTTGAAGAGCATATCTAACGTTACGTAACGTATTATATCATATTACTGCAAACGATAGCTCTGCTTTGAAAAAATTATATTAAATACTTTCTGAAAAGTAGGTAATGAATGGAAATCATAGAATTTCTTTATTGTTGCAGACGGCGTGAACGTGAAATGCGCCGTTTGCACATTGCACGTGAACTTGATCACCGAGCAAACGCTGCTGAATAGCGTTACTTTGAGGCTGGGGGGCCAAACTCCGCATTCGTTTCTGGACAATCAGCTATTCGACCGTTTCGTCGATGCGCTCGCTGTCTTGGTGCCCTCGAAAACGCCAAATTACCATCGCACGGACTCAGTTTCAGCTGCGTACGAGACGTCGGCAGAAGAGCGACAACGCGACTTCATCGTCGTGTTCAGCGTCAGGCAAGACGCTAATGGCAAAATATTAAATTGGCGTCAACGCGGCTTTTCTGACGACTTTGATGGAACAGTATTGAATGTCAGTTTTAGCGTCCGACGATCCAACGATGATAACAATTTTATAGAGTAAGTCCTGGGCTTTTTGTTATTGATATTTCAAGAATTCAATTAATAATTCGAAAATATGCGTGAATCTCCTTAAGAGAAGTTCCAAACAGGAATACAAAACAGCATTTGAAGTTTATGTTTACATTTTGCGAATTTAAAATGACATTTTCTTTCAGAATTTTTGATTGAATGCGGAAATAGTGGAAATCATACTTTTTATCTTATTCCCTGATATCTTCAAATAAGTACACGCATGTTTTTCTTAAAACTGATTCCACATTTTTTCTTGTGTAATATTTTACAATATGCGTTTGCTTTAAAATTGAATGTTTATTCGTAAGGATGCTTAAGCGCATGTGTTTTCTCCTTTCGAGACATATTTAGTATGATGCGCAAATTTATCTTAATTTTTCAGGTATAAAACAATTTTTATTCACGAAGAATCTCTCGCTTTTTTAAAAAATTGAGCACAAAAGCACAACCGCCGCATGATTCTTAACCGTTGCATAATACAGAACCACCGCATACGAAGTTCAGAACCACCGCATAGTACAGAACCTCCGCATACTTATTTTACAACTGCCGCATAGTTCATAAATAGCTATACACGTTGCAAGCATACGTGTTCTAAGGGGTTGACCTTCCAGAATGACTACTGACCCCCGCAATTAAGCTGCGATCCCCCAGAAAGCATACGTGTTCTAAGGGGGTTGACCTTCCAGAATGACTACTGACCCCCGCAATTAAGCTGCGATCCCCAAGAATTGTCGATTCTCGTAAAATTGTAAAAAGTGCGCCTTTTAGGCTCATTTTTGGCTCAGAAGGGCCAAATTTTCGGCGCTTGAATGTACAACTAATAGGCAACTGGCCCTAATTCTTGGGAGTTTCTAGGAAAATTCAACGGATTTTTCTGAGAAGGTTATTCAATGGAATTTTCTGGGGGAATTCAGCGGTCTTATTTTCATCCCATGTATGTACACACATAGAAGCGTTATATATTTTTAGTCTGTTTCACGAAACCTTGTGCATGGATCATAATTTTTGAGTCAATGTAAATTGAATACAAATGTTGTTTAGACTGAAGCAACAATCATGAAATTAAGCGTACGGATGAATAAGCATGTTACTGCGCGAAATTGTATTACTGTAGGCTGCCTAGAAATTACTTTTGTAGCTGTTCGCTTGAACGCTGAAAAGTGATTCTTGTGCACAATGTTTCATGAAATAGACTGTAGTAGTATGCACATTATTGCTACATAAACACGATAACATTTTGCTATGAGAGAAGTTTCTATATACATATATAATTGACAAATTCGTACTGGTCTGTTTCTTAGGCGGCCATTTATAATCCCCAAAAAATGACTTTCTAAATTTTGTTCAATTAAACGAGAACCGTGCAAAAATTATATGTTTTACATGTATTTACACCTGATCTAAGGCACATTTCCTGTGTAAAAGCGATTGCGGCGGTTCTGTGCTATGGGGCGGTTGTTAACTACGCATGCGACGGTTTTGTATTATGCGGCGGTTGTGAACTATGCGGCGGATGCGGACTATGCGGCGGTTGTGAATTAGGTCCCGTCTCGCTAGACCCACCGTCCCGCTTGACCCACCGTCCCGCTAGACCCACCGTCCCACTAGACCCTCTTTTTCGTCCCGCTAGACCCACCGGAAGTCTCGCTAGACCCACCACGTGCATAATGAGGTGTCCCGCTAGACCCACCAATTTGCGACCGTCCCGCTAGACCCACTGTCTCGGAAGACCCACCAGAGAAGAAAATTATGTATGCTTATAAGCAAAAACAGAAACGCTTGCAAAGTGTATCCATTCAAGTATATATGTTTAGTCGAATATATAAATAATTAATTAAAAAATAATTACATTTAATTGAGTACCTAATCAATTAAATTTAATTAATAAATTAACAAATTTTGTATATTATTGCATGATATTGTGTACATTACAAATTATGACATGCAAAGATATGTGCGTGCGTGCGTGTATGTGTGTGGCAATGGTAAGTAGCCAGCCATGACCGATTATTTTTTAAGAATAAATTTTTATTTTTCATGTCAAGGAATACACTCTTAACAAACACATTTCAGAGTGCATTTTTTGCTTTTTATCGTAATGGTATTGTACTCGTTGTATCCTCCGATCAGGGAATTTCCGCATACTAAGTAGGCACACAGATTGAAGCGTTTACACTGCATTCCGATAACAGTACAGATATGCACTATGAAAATGATGAAAAGCATGCAGTCATTTCACAAAGACGGCTCAACAATAATCGGGCCGAACAGATGTTGCAAATTATCACTAAAAAATCGAAAATGTTAATTAGGTCATTGTCAATAAATCCGAATCTGTTTTTAAAAATAGGACTAAGGAAAGCTAATGTCCATATGTTCAGTTTATTTCATCGCTTCAAAGACTATATAGAAATTTTGATTTCGAATCGAGCCATGAATTTCAGTCGCGCTAACTTCGTTTTAAGTCGTTACATGAAGTCAGCTATGTTAGTCTGTGAAGCTGATAATAACGAAACTTTTTGTATTTTTCAAAAAATCGTATATTAAATCTAATTGATTAGGTGGTTAATTAAATGTAATTATTTTTTAATTAATTATTTATATATTTGACTAAACATATATACTTGAATTGATACACTTTGCAAGCGTTTCTGTTTTTGCTTATAAGCGTACATAAATTTCTTCTCTGGTGGGTCTTCCGAGACAGTGGGTCTAGCGGGACGGTCGCAAAACGATGGGTCTAGCGGGACACTTCATTATGCACGTGGTGGGTCTAGCGAGACTTCCGGTGGGTCTAGCGGGACGAAAAAGTGGGTCTAGTGGAACGGTGGGTCTAGCGGGACGGTGGGTCTAGCGGGACGGTGGGTCAAGCGGGTCACAATCTGTGAATTATGCGGCGGTTGTGCTTTCCGATGCGGCGGTTCGAGTATGCGGCGGTTGTTAATTATGCGGCGTTTGTGCATCCCAATCATTCTGTAAAGCTGTGTTTAGTGGCTTAGTCAGTTTTGGTTAGTAGGCTAGGTTAGTTACGTTAGTTGGTAAAGGTTATTTTACTTATTTATACTTTTTAAATTTTATATTATATTTTTATTTTTATTTTTGTTTTATATTTTTTATATTTTTGATTTATATTTCCTACAACTAATAACTCCACAGTTTCACTGAACCTGATTTTCTTCCGAAAATCCAAAAACCATACTGTGCTCGTTAAAAGCGAAAAAGTGTCATTCCCAATTTGCTTCTAAATTTATTATAGAAAATGCTTGCACTTGCACGTTCAAATCAAATTTCATATTTTTCCTTGCGAGTGTCTTGTCGAGTGGATATGTGCACGTGGTTAAAGTAGCCAGGGAGATATTCAATTCAAAATTTGTTGTCAGGAGAAGGGAAATCCCGGACTTTGGCATAGTGAAGCTTGTAGGGCTCCATTCGAAAGTACCTTTAGTCTTGCCCTAAAATCGTCCGAGAGTACCTGGGCCCGCTTGCAATATCTAATGCTGCTTATCGCCAGCTTGGTATTAAATCCTTAATGCTGAGTATTAGCTGAGCGCGAGCTCGTGATTAGATAAAATCATTTGCAATATAAATCTCGATGTCGCGCTCAGCTAATCTCAGTGGCGGATCAACGATTTTCCTAAGGGGAGGGGCGGTATCTCAACTTTTCCAAAAACAGTCAAAAATAGGTCCGAAAATTTGCCCTAAACGCGCAAAATAGCGTTTTTCGGTGTTTTACATCGTATACTTTTACATAAAATCACTTTTGACGCAATATGTTTTTGAAAAATTTTAGAGTTTTCGACAATTTTGTGCGAAAAAAGCATAAAATTTCTTTGACTTTTACAAAACTCTGGCGCGTGGCGCCGGAAAATTTGTGAAATTAAGGCGGATAGGCGTCTTGAAGCATGATTTACTGCTTGATTTCCTGTGTTTATAGCATTTGATGCGAAACATCGAAATTTTCAATTGAAAATAGAAGAAAACTATGCAATAGTAGAACAGAAAATGGTTCCAGGTCGCCAAGAAAGTTAATAGATGTCATTAAAAAAATTTGAGAAATTATGGTCAATGACGGCCAAAAATCATTGCAAATTGCATATCCATTCTTTATCTCGCCAAATATTTTTAGCCAATGGGAGGGGGGCCGCCCCCTTAAATCCGCGCCTGGCTGATCTCAAACTTTAATCGCGAACCTCGAGATAATCTTGAACTTTTTCATATTTATTTGCAGTAACGTGCAATCTTATGACAACGTTTTCTTAAAATAAGCATTGAAAAAACGGCGCGCATATTTTTGCGATGTCCCTACGAGCTAATCATGCACGAATGAAAAGTCGACGAACGCTCATTTTGAATTCGCAAAACGCTCTATTTTGTGTGTTTTAATCCTGCTCATGAGCAGGATTAACTTTACCATCACGAGTAAATCACGAGCCCAAGATTAAAAACCGGCAAAAGTTTATTGCAACTCACTCGCGATTATCTCGAGCTTGACATAATCGCGAATTCACGATTAACTCGAGCTCGAGATAAGCGCGACGTTATTGCAACCGTTTTTGTTCGATTAAAAGTTCGAGATAATCTCGAGCTCGCGCTAATCTGCGATATTGCAACTGGGCCCTGACTTGTGGACCTTTAGGCAGAGTTAAAATACCCTTCTCACTTCTGTGCACGTGTGGTGGACCGCTTTAAACATTAATACCTGTTGAGGTGAATGTAAATTTTTTCAGTATTTCAAGCATTTTGAAGCAGGCTTTAAAATGAGTGAAAATCAATAAATAATCACAATTAATAAGTAAAATAATCAAGAAAGCAATTTACTTCGCGATGCTTTCGTTTCTTCCAATAATCGCAGCCATAGCTATCTACTCTCACGAAAGCTACAATTCATTCCCAATATTTATTCATTGCATTAATAATTATTTGTTTATTTCATTGATGCATACTCGTAGTATAAAAATATTCACATTTATTGATTATAATGCCTAATGTATTATCACGTGCATTATGAAGCAACGATTTACGATGTGATTCAGTCAGTGATATCACGAGAAGGAGCTTGAGTTAATCGCTAGCGAAAAGAGCTGGATTTCGTAATGGGATTTATCTGTCAAAATATGTAATACACACATATATTCAAAATTCCCGTTATTTTGCAATCCAAATTCTGATTCTAATTGTAAAAAAATTAAAATTTTCCTGAATTCTTAACATTAATTAATTTATTGATGCATGAGGACCATACGCTAATCTCGTGTTATTCATTTCTTTCCGATGACTCTCATAATAAGAGCTCATGAATGAGTCCGTGAGTCCTCACAAATTTTAAATTCTTCAAATGAATTAATCTTAACTATTTGAGAACGATTCAATGATTTGAGTTGAAAATGTAAATGACGTAAATATCATTAGTAAAGAAGGCAAATACTTGTAAAACGATTGAAGACTGGAATATTGTCCATTTTTCCATGAATTGTGTACATTTTGCGTATGAACATATTTAAAATGCCTAATATTTCATCAAATATACACATCTTACTATCACATAATATGTGCTGCGAACGTACTTAAACACATCTGCTTTATTTTTCCCCCAATTAATCAGAATCAGGTTCGCACTAATTGTGATGTCATACAGTATAAGCCACGAAATGTACACTGAACAGTGTCATGTAATTATAGCACCATCCGATTAATTACCCTGGTCGATAAAAGTAGTTTCCGCTTCGTCGTTCAGGCATCAATTATTTGAACGAGCTTGCGTCTTTCCGAATTTAAGCTTTATGTTTATTAAGCGATTAACATTTGGGTTCAAGACAAACGAAATCACACAGAAATTAATGAACTGATAAACAAAATGGATTCATATGTACGCTGTGAAGGCTTAGTAATTCGAAAATGCGCGCATTAAAAAAGAATGATGCTCAAAAGCGGACATAAAATGCTTGCCTTTCTAAATCGCTGAATGCAAAATACATGTTTGTTTAAGAAAAGCATCCAGAAAACTGAATGTTGCCGGAGTGCAGATCCTAAACTTTCGTGCAAGTAATATTTGTATATATGTTTTGTGTGTTCTTTCTTTTCTTTTTTGTAATAGGTGTAAAATGGAAATGTATTGAAATTTTAAAATTTTTTCAAATTTTTTCTTCAATTTTTTCATAAATCTTTTTTCCTTTTTTAAAAATCATAATTTGTTTCTTCTGATTTCTAATCTTTTCAGCATGCTACAAGTTTGTATAAAAAATAAATTTGTAAAATGTGTATCGCAGATGCCATTATACTAAAAAACACGTCGTTGATGTTTTAAGCGGTGGAGAGTTGCAGGAACTGATTGATTTGAATCTGGATCTGTTGTCCAGTCTGACTCAACTACGCATTTTGCCGTTTGATGAGAATATATGTTCAAGAGAACCGTGCTTGAATTACGAGCGATGTCAAAATGTGCTCAAATTCGGAGAAGTTTCGCCCGGCTTCGAAATCACGGACACATTTCTAATGAGATCGGTCCACCCAATCAACACATTCGTTTGTACTTGCCCAGCTGGCTATGCCGGTTAGCACAATTTCTTATTAAATCTGCACATACCGCATTACTAGGAAAACAAAATTGGGATTCAGACTTTGATAAGAAAATATTAATCGAAAGTATACTTTGACTAGCAAAGAAAAATGCTCCGATGGAACAAAAAAGGAGAAAACTAGGAAAAATCTAACTATGTATATGCCTAAAGTCGCAAGATTTGTTAAAAATCAGACTTTCTCTAAGCAACGCAAAAAATCGAAGTATATTCTGCGGCCTGACTGAAATAAAGTATTGAACAAAAAACGATTTAAAAAGCAGCAAGTTGGCTATGCAGTAGCTGTGGGAAATTAGCTGGAGTGAACTAGGAGAGACATTTCAAGTCAATTGAATGAAATAGCAAACATAGATGCATTCAAGACAATCAAAGAAATTGCTGGTTTAAAACAGAAGGAAACGCGTAAGCTTACGTGAAAGAGACTACAGGTACTTTTGCATGCCCGCAACGATTGTGTGCATTAATCAATGGACGCCAGGTTTGCTTGCTATAATGCTTATGATAACAAGATAAAACACCTTTTAATATAATTATCGTTAGTTTTCTATCAAACACGATAAGAAGCAGGTCAGCATAGCAACTGGCAAGCAATTTACATTTTTTCAATATTGATTTATAAAACGCAATTCGCTGCGACGTTTAGCCTTTTGAAGGTACTTTATTTTTATTTTATTTAATTTATCCCGACTTATAAGCGGAAAAGTTGGCAGAGAAATCTTCGACCAAATCTGTTTTTTACACTATCCACTAGAATGTAAAGTTTAAACCCCTAGATCTAACTCCGTATTAAGCGTAAAAAAGTTTGCTGGTAAGCAGGAAGCATCCCATAAACCGCAGTACATTTCTATCAGAAAAAATTTTTGGGACTCAACCGGACTTGTTAGCAGAGACATAAACAAGTCGAAAACTCGACCAGAATGTGTTTTTTTACCCCCAGATTTTCACACTTTTTACACTGCCATTCGAGAACTAAAGTGAAATTCAAAAAAATTAATATTTAGAGAATTCTATCCCCCTATTATTCTATACTAATAAATTGTATGAGGCATTTACTCAGAGTTGTGTAAACGCTGGCGAAAAAACCACCAAAATTCGCTATATGTTAACGTTACGCCAAAACTTTATACGCTTATTACAAACTCAGTATTGAGTGTAAATAAAAAAACCTCCATCGAGATTTTTTATTATCTATCTTTTAAAAAAACCGAACCTCCCAGATGTGTCCCGTTACAGCTGTAGGGGGTGTACAGGTGTTCAGGGTACCCAAGTATAGTATAGGTACGCACTAACGCGCTACCTATGATTTGACGTTATCAGTTTTTGAATAATGTTAATTTCTAAAACGCATTTTCTACAATTAAATACATTATATATTTTTATATTCTTCAGGTATTTGTTGCCTATAAATTGAAGAAGAATTTAATATATCTTTTATCTTTTCACTTCCTCCGTGTTTATCGTTGCTTCTTCCTAGCCGATTTTATTAAAGAAACGGCAGAAAAATAAAGATTGTCAGAAAGCAAATCTGATCGGGTCTAGGGCATAATTACTTGGCATGTGCCATAGAGACCTAATTCTGTTTTAGTCAAATTTGTAGGCAAGTTTTTACTAGAAAATAAATATTTCACATGTAAAAGGCTATCGGGTTTAATAAAATCTTCTTTCCGAGAATAATAAATTTTTAATACTTTTCGGATAGATTTTGTTAAGTGAATAAAATGCTGCGTAGTACATTAATATTTGTTCTTCTTAAAACAGATTTCTAGTAGTCTTACAGTTTAAGGTGATTTACGGTAGAAACGTTCTGTTTTCGTCGACGGTGATTCATAAAGACAGAAACAGGTAGTCCGGTTCGCTAATTATTTCTTCGGGTCTCAGTACATGTGAATTAATAGGGCTAATCTAATCTACTCGGGAGATTTTTCATTAAATTTAGCTGATTAGTGAGTCAGCATTTAGGAAAATTATTATGCTTTTCTTTTTATTGTATGTAGGCTTGTCGAAACCGTTCGCGTGTGATGTCGAAATTAACATGTGCTATTCATCGCCCTGCGGCCCCAATGCTACCTGCGTATCCAAGGAAAACGGCTATAAATGCATTTGCCCTCCTAATTATACAGGTACAAAATGTGATATCGGAGCAAAACACTAGGCAATATTAAAATGCGCAGGAAATTATGAGTCAAATCTTTTCCTTCCCGACTTGTTATCGGGGATTGTGTAATATTTCATATTGTACTCGATACACGTACAATCTCGATCTCGTTTTAGGAATAAAAATAGTTAATTTCAGAATGTAGGATGCTAATTTCTTGTAATAAAGCTGAAAAATTGCAGTGAGATTCTTCTTGCGAGCAGAACAGATTATATGAGACTATCATATAACAAAAATACAGATAAGGAAGATTATAAAAGTAATAAGGTATTATTGAGTACACTGTGCAAAAAATGGCATGTTTGCTGAAGGAATACTGATTAAATTTAAAATGTTCTCGATGCAAGGACAACACCCAGGCTGAGAATGATAAAACTATAATACAAATGAGAAAATAATAAAATGGAACTTGATGAGATTGCTTTATTTCTCGCATTTATTCGAAGTCTTCGATTTTGGTCTAAGAAGTTTTGCATCTTTTTCGATAACTAGTACACATGATTCAAGCATAGCAAGGAACGTGATAAGTATTATGAAATATGACAGACTGCTCATTAGGAATGAGCTATGTAATCTGCCTTTAGATGCCAAGAAATGCCTACGATACTCACTCCTTTATTTGATCCGTTATTTTGTTCAGAGAAGATAAGTTTTACGGAAAACTGTATTTGTTCGGCATTTCATTTAATACGAAACGACCCCTAAAACGTTTTCTATGGTAATCTTGAGTGATTTGTGCAATGCTACTTATGCTGTCATTGGCTTAATGCCACGACTATTTTTGTACACTAGGTATATTTATTCCATTAATTTATAATGCTTAATTGTATTGACATTAATGCTATTTCGCGTTTATTCCGTTCGATCAAGCTTACCCCACATCTTCTTAGAGAGCCATTAAACTTATTTCCGGACATGCTTAAGTAGTATCAGCTATAGCACAAAAAATTGCTCCTTATTTAAATTCTTCTCCGTGTTTGATTGCACAACGAGATGGAAACAGATGTGCTGGTAAAAATACGGAGAAGAATTCAAAAAGGCAGACTACCTAAAGACCATTCTTCTCCAAATTGATTTGCGTACTGCCGTACATTTTTTTGACATAAAATATATTTTTGTATAGAGGAAAATCTGTAAATGCATCCACATCCACGAACTTAATATCAAAAAGCATGCAGTTTTTTTTCTTGCTCGTTTCGCAGCGACTGAAGCATGTAGTGGATTTGCGCTAAGTGTGCTTGTTCATTGTATTAACTGGATTTTCGAATTGGATTTTTATTAAAACCTTCCTGAAATTGAATTAATTTCTCAGAAAACTTTAAGTACATCAAGCTCAAATAATATTTTCCATTTAATAGCATAAAGAAACATAAATCTCTTAGTAAGCTGCATCGTGCCACGTAGTTTCAATGCTATATTTATTGGCCGGGTCTTTGGAACTGTTTTATCAAATGTGACAGAAGCAACGCATATTAAAAATGATGAATTAACGCGAGACAACTGTTAAAGGAGCTTATTGCATTTTTGCATGAATCCTTATGTAGTCGGCAACATATCTCACATTCGCGAATACATAGTACCATACATGTAGAGCATGGAAATTCTGGGGGAATCAGGCTATAAAAATTTCTAAAAAGTGCCTTTTTGGGCTAAAAACGAGGTGAACACGGTGAATACACTGTTTTTTGACGTTTTGGACAATGCTCGTTCTTTTTAAGGCATAAAAACAAGAAAAAGTTTGAGAAAATCGCGTAAATTGAACAAAATTTAGTCAGAAAAGGTGTATATGGCGCGGAGCGCCGAAAATTTGACACATTTAAGCCAAAAATGAGCTAAAAACGCCTAAAAGGGCACACTTTTTACAATTTTAACAAAAAGTCGACAATCCCGGAAGAATCGCAGCTATTTTGCGGGAGGGGTTCAGTTTTTATTCTGGGGTCAACCCTCCCAAGAACACGTATGGATAGTACTCGTACTCGTACTACGATTAACTATTCGTAGGTTATTATTATTACCCTATATCCGTCGCTTTGGCTCCATTTAAATCCTTAATTGCCGAAATGCATTAGTGTGTCACGCTTAGTTTATTTTCATAGGTATTATATAAATCAATTCCAATGACCGCATATCAAATTAGTGCGCTTCAGTTTGCCAATAAATTGAGCTTTTACATAGAATTTATGCAGCGCTTTGTGATACAGACGAAGCGTGAAAAGCACTGCGAATTAGAGAGCTAGCATAGGACGCCTACCATTTGTTTGCTTAATGTGTGCATATTAAGTAAAGGCTTTTAAGACTAGCCAAATTAACAAAGCAAGATCGATTTGGAACATTGGAGCATTTTTGTGTGCTTTACTTTGTGATTTTTCCGATCGATCAATTATACTGATTCAGATTCCGGTTATACCTGCCGTCTTTTCGTAATTTAAGTTAAAAAAGAATAAATCCAAATGGCATAAACCCAAATGGAAGAAATCAGCTCTTCTATAAACGACTCGTACATTTCTTATTTCTGAATTCGAAGCTGAGAGGAGCGGCATAAAATTTTAATTGCACGAAGCAACCATTATAGTGCAGGGAAAAGAAGGACTAATCGTAGGGTCAATTCTTGTGCGGATTTACATAACAAAGCGATATCTGCATTAATATTCTGGCTAATGAAAAATGTACTTACGTGCACGAAATCTTCTAGATTACTTTTCCCTAGAGCCATATACGGAAATGGTTTAGAGGAAGCAGGATAAATGCACACGTAAAAAATAATATACGCTAAAAGCTCCAAAGAAATAATAAGAAATCGCATGTTTTACCACTTCATTTCGCTTATCTCCGTTCTATTCGCAGGAGCCATGTGCGAGTATCCACTTCTGACTGAGTTCTGTGCACCTGACATTTGTTCCGGTTCATCAAGATGCGATTTTGGCCCTCACTACAAGAACAAGACTCAAGAAGTCAAATGTTCTGATTGCCATTATCCGTCTGAATTCGCCACCAAGTCGTGCCAGCTAACTACGAGGACGTTTGAAAATAACTCCTACGTCGCCTTTGGTCCAATCAGGCAGAGACACAGGTTCCAAATTACTCTCAGGTAACGGTCTTTTATCACTGAGTTAATTTGTAATTAGGTAGCGCGTTAGCGCTTACCTATAATATACTTGGGTACCTGCATTATATGTCTACCCCCTAAAAATATTAAGGGACACATCTAGAAAGTGCGCTTCCTTTTAGAAGATAGAAAATTTAAAAAGAAATTATGCGGACTTTTTTAATTTACACTCAAAAGCGAGTTTGTAATGAGCATGCAAAGTTTTGGCGTAACGTTGTAAGATATAGAAATCTCTGACGGTTTTCACGCCCGTCTTGTACACAACTCATTATAAAGGCATCACACAATTTAATGGCATAGAATTGAAGAGGATGAAATTTTTAGATTTTACTAATTTTATTTTTCGAAATTTGCTCAAGTTTTCGAGTGGGAGTGTAAAGAGTGTAAAAATCTACGGGTTTAAAGACAGATTTTGGTCGTGCTTTTTACTTCTTTCTGTCTGCCAACAACTTCGGTAATGAGTCCAAAAAATTTCTTTCTGATAGAAATATACTAGAACCCAAGGGCTACTTTCTGCTTACCTGCAAGTTCTTTTACACTGAATGTGGAGTTGGGTCTAGCGGTTTAAAGTTTACGATGTAGTGGATAGTGTAAAACACAGGTTTTGTCTCAGATTTCTCCGCCAACTTCTCCGCTTATAGGTCGGGACAAGGTGAATTAAATAAAAACGAAGCATGTTCCTGGGGCTACACTTCACAGCGAATTACCTTAAAAAACTCAATACTGATTTACTTCTGGAGCAGGCACGTAGCTGGCCGTCCTATTTTGGGGAGACCAACACTAATTTTGGGGGGAACCAACACCAATTTTTTTTGGGGGGTAAGCCCAAAAAGGCCAAAAATAGCACAAATTAACGTTTAGAAAGTCCTATTTTTCCGATTTCTCTGAATTTTTGGGGGTCCGGACCCCTCCCCATTCCCCCAGAGCTACGTGCCTGTTATGGAGGTGTAAAGTTCGAAATCAGGGGTGTAACAGGGTGAAAAAACACGTTTTCTTCCCTTTTTTTATTGGTCCATGTCTCAAATAGGATGTGGAACTAAAGTTTTTCACACACAAACGTACTACAACTCAAAAGCTACAAATTGGCCCAAACCGAATTTCTTTGCACTCAATGGGGAGTTAGCTTAAGATTTTTAAAGTTTACACTCTGCTAGAGCGCGAAAAAACGTTTCTTTGCCATTTTTTAGTTTGTCAATTTCAACATTTATAAATCAAGACGCGCAAAGTATACTAAAAGTAAAGTACGCTTCAAAGGCTACACATCGCATTTAGACGTGTTTTTTTAAACTCAATACTGAATTAGGTGTGAAGGTGTAAAGTTAAAACTCTGATGCAAAAAGCACGCTTTATGCCGATTTTTTGTCAGCCAACTGTTTCGATTATGGATCGGGTTGTGCAAACTATTCTATAGAAAGGAATCAAAAGTTGGCGGTTACAAATCGCACCTGGTTGAGATTCTCTACACCAAATACGGAGTTATTTCTGGAGGTGTAAACTTCCAGCTCTATCGTTAAAAAACGGTTTTGCAATTATTCTGTATGCTAAGTCTCCGTTTATGACTTGGTGTGTCCGGACTGAAATGCTTCGATGTAACAAAAAGGACAAATATACTTGGAATATCGGATTATTGAAGGAATAAAAAGGAGGGGACTAGGAAAAGTCACCTGTGCGCGCAAAAATATCATAAGTATCTGCTAAAAACCGATTTTCTCTAAGCAACGCAAAAATCGAACTATATCCAGCGGCCTCTGAAAAAAAGAAGGTGTCCTCTTAAGACATTTCTCACTGGTTTAGTGAAGAGCTTAGAAGGAAACTTTGACCTGTGCAAAATAACCGATATAGTTGGGTATCAGTATCGCATTTTCATGACAATATGTAACCAATATCCAGTTAAAAGGCTCAATAGATGAATTCTGACATCGCATCATGCTGTTCATTAAAGTTCTAAAGTTACACGTAGTTATGCTAGCATAATGAGATGATATCATTATGCATTGTATTTGTTTGCATGGTTATTTCGTTTATTATTTTTGCGAAGTGTCCTGAATTCCTTGGTGCTAACCTGTTTGTGCATGTTTAGTGCGTTGCTGCACGTATATACCATTGCAACAACGGTCTTTCGAATTTGTGTTCAGTTAAGGTTGGTAAACTAAATGATTTGTCGTGTGTTTTAATTTAGATCGATAAGTTCTTTTATAAAATAAAGTGTTGTGTTATTTATTTATTAAATCGGCGCACAACCATACATGCACATGGGGGCTTTGGAGGGATCTAGACCCCCAGAATGGAAAAATAGAAAATTTTTGTGGGAATGAGGCAAAATGAAGGTCAAAAATGAATGAAAATTGAAATTTTTACTGTATAAAAATGTTGTTTCAACGCAATTTTAGCGATTTTACCAGTTTTTGAGGTCATTTTAAGCCAGAAATGCTCGATTTTTGACCTCCAGACCGGCTGACATCCAAAGCCAGATCGGCTACACTGTGCATGTTTGGCCACAACTACCTTTCTGTATGCCGCAGAAAATTATTCGATTATTGTGTTGCTTAAAGAAAATATGTTTTTAGCAGATTCTTATGATTTCTTGCGCGAATAGGTGACTTTTTCCTAGTCTCCTCCTTTTATATCTTTAATAATCCGATATTCCAAGTATATTTGTCCTTCGTGTTACATCGGAACATTTTTCATTGCTAGTTAAACAATAATCAACTTTGACAGAAAACTGCTGTATGACAAGCAACGCAAATCAAACCAATGATTGGAGTTATTTCTAGTTTTTATCCTCGTCGTCATACCTGTTATTATGAGGGCTTAACCTCCGCGGATCGGCTACTGCCCCTTCGCTAAAAGCTGGCTTAATCTCAAAATTTAGTATGCCTTTTTGAGCGTTTTTGGTTCAGACGTACCGATTTTTTTCGGCTCTTTGCGTCGAACAATCTTTTTTATTATACTCTGTTTAATCTTGTGGAATTTTTTTAAAATTTTCAAAATGATTTTATTTATTTTCTTGAAATAAAGAGCATTGTTAGAAACATCAAAAATGGTGTTTTTGACGTGTACCCTATGGTCATACATGTAACAGGGGGACGAAGGGATCCCCCACCCGAAGTCGGACGTCTTCCCATCCCCCCAAAGCCGGAAAATTTTTGACCTTCCCCCGATTTTTAGAAAAAGTTGAATTTTAGGCCGTTTTTGGCATTATTTAACCGTTTTTTGGCCAAAAATTGGAGGTCATTTATCCCACCCCCTACAAATAGCCGGAACCCCTCAAATTTCGAGCTGTTACATGTATGCCCATGGTCCTTGAGCTAAAGAATGCATTGTAGAAAAATATTTTTGGCGCGCATCTTTAGAATTCCCATGTTGTGCATGTATGCTCTTTAATATAAGTTGTAATTAATCAAAAATCGCTTGTCTGAAAACAATTGTCCGCTTTGCGGACATTATTTTTATTAACCTAACTTAAATGATATCTAGTTTTTGTGTTCAGCCCACTCAATTGTTTCAGCTTTAATCAATTTTGATGAGAGTTGCGGGCTGTTATTCGCTTAATTTTTCATTTAACTAAAGCAACAATAGCGTTAAAGTCCTGTTTGAGCGTTCATATATTCGTATTTTATAGATTTGCTACAATAAAATCCGACGGTATCTTATTTTACAATGGTCGATACCGCATGGAACACGATTTTATCGCGCTAATTCTTTTCAACAATCAACTAAAACTGTTTTTGTCTCTGGGTGATGAGAAAGGTGTGGAAATTAGCTTACATGGTCAAGAACTACCGTTGAACGACGGACGATGGAGAAACGTTTCTATAACCTTCTATAATAGGGTATTTTTAATTTATTTTCGACGCCGTTTCTATTCTATCAAGTAATTTCTGAGACTATTCACTTTTTACTGAGTCTACACATATTGTGCTTAGTCATTTTCATCTTCGCATGTCGTTTTGGAATTTATTTATGCTACAGATAAATTATAATTTTTTTCAGACCGTTACATTAAGTATTGATGAATGCGATGAACGAATCGCTTTGATGACTACTGTCGATACCGGATATAAGAAGTGCGCAGTTGAGGCTCAAATATCCTTAGAAGAAAGGTATGTCAACAAAAAAATACAATCGATATCATAGAGTTCCGTAGTGTTCTGTTTTCTCAATCATCAAATTCGTTCATCATCGTAGACATAGATCAGCCGGGTATGAAAGGAAGAAATCATAGAGCAAAACAAAGGAGGCAGCTTACACATCATTCCGGAAAATCAAAAATAAATAAACCAACTAATTGATAATAAGTGAAATTGATGAAATTTTCGACGGCAAAAAGAACAATACAGAATATTGTCGTATAGTTTGATTAACAAGATATGTCTTTAATAAATACGTTATTACGCAAGACTTACTTGACAAAAATATGAAAATTGAGACATTTAGATTAAATATAAAAATTCTTAAAGCTCTTAAGCTTATTTGTGCTTTAAGTAACCACTATTATGCCTAAAATGAAAGGACGTAGAATTATAGATGCATTAAGTCGTCATGGCTGTTTGAAATCCGATTTAATAGAGTTTGGCCCATGTTCAAATATTTGCATTAGTATTTTAGTGGAGATCAGAATTTTTGCACGTTCCACTGTACCATTGTCACAAGTTAAAAACAAAATAGGACCAAGTATGTAGTATCGCAGCGCTTCTTTTGTTATGCTCGCTAAAATCTATTGATTACAAAGCGAAGTTAGTATCAAAAATTTGAGCTTTCATTCACTTCTGTTACAATTATCAAAATTTTGCGTTATAATATCTGATTCAGCATTCACGTTAGCTTTCGGCCTGGCTTGAGCCTGAACATATTGGCTCGGTTTAAGTCAGACTTGAATCTGAGCTCGTCTATTTAAACACTGAAGACAGGTTTAAGTCTGGCTTAAGCCTGAACATATTGAAACCGGGTCCTGAAGTTCACTAGCGCGTATACAGAAGGAAATAGTAGGTGTTTGACATTTGGAAATAATTTATCCCTTAAAGATAGAATCCGCAGATAGCAATGCGTTCTAGTTTTTTTTATCAATGAAAATGGCCTTTTGCAGATGCCATGATCCGTCTGTTGCGTGCTACCGTTTTTGGACTTAACCGGCCCTTTATATATTGGAGGATTGCCACGAACTGGTCAAAAAAGCTACATCGTCAAAAAACGCTTAAGGTTTCAGCTATTCAATGGATCAATGGACAGTCTAGAAAGTATTCCAGACTTTCAGGGATGTATCGGTCATTTTAAGGTTGATGGTAGACTGATAGACTTTGGAAATTATGTTTCCAAGTGGGGCACGTTAGCAGGATGTCAAAATTTGAACAACCGATGCGAACGTAATTCATGCGTAAGAAGTAATTCGAAAGGCTGCCAAATAATATGGAATGGATTCAAGTGCCGTTGTAAAGAAAATTACGCTGGTATTACATGCCAGGAAGGTACGAGTGTGAAAAATGTATAAATTAAAGTCCAAAAAAGTCACTGATTAAGGTTTTTAAGTGATAATAGGACTGAACAAAGAGAAAAGAAATAAAGAGTCTCGCTAGCAAGCATTTTTTAACGATTTTCAGGGCGGCTCTCTACTGTGCACTGAATCAAATTAGCGCATCTTGGGACTTTGAACTGAATTGCATTAGAAAGCATTTGATTTTCGATGTAGATTTTCTATTCCTGTCTTGCTCTCGCTATCTATTTACTCATTGTATTTCCGCACGTGATTGAACAGGCTAGGTACGGCAGTATTTCACGTGTAGGTTTACAATGTTTTTATTATTTATAATTTATTATTTTTTATTTCATTTATTTATTTAGTTATTTATATACTTTCTATTGATGTTTATTTTTTATTATTATTAATATTAACATTATTATTATGATTATTATCATAATATTTATAGTATCTATGATTTTATTCGTTTATTTATTTATTTATTCTTTTTTCTTCTTTTTTGCGATGAGAGGCAGTCTAGCCGCCTAGACTGGTGCTGCTAGGTTGCAGTGACGGTCAGAGGATAAAAGGCACGAAACTGTAGTAACTTAGTTCCTCTCTGATGACCTCGTCTGTTAATTTGATTTTTTTCGTTCCATTTTCCTTTTTCTTTTCTGTGTAAGTTTTCGTTTTATAATCCTACCTATTTTTTCTTTTCAGTTAGACTTTTGCGCCTCATAAAACATGTTATCTCTCATAATATAATTTTTTTAGGTACACTTGTGCTATTTCACGCGTCCTTTTTGTTTCTTTCATACTAATAGCATGATGTACCTCTATATCTATCTTTCTTTCTTCCCTCTTTTTTCCACTTTTTTCTTTTTTCCCTTCTCTCTTTTTTTAGTATTTGCTCTTTTATTTTTCTATTTATTTACTTATTAATTTTATTTTTTTCCTCATTTTCCTTTTTCTTTTTTCCCTTTTTTTATTTGATTCTTTCTCGTATTGATGACTTCTTAATATTCACAAGTCAGATTATATTAGGTTATTGTTTTAAAATTAATATATCCAATGCATTAAAAACATTATTTATGCGAATTAAATAATGTGCTCATTAAGTATTCTTGTCCGAAGATCTTGTTTTATGTGAGAGAAAGAACAGTTTTCACAAAAATGATTCAGTAAGTTATAAAATATCAATTGGCTTTCTCAATTGTTATCATATTATAAAAAATTTAATATTTACGTGTGTAAATCATTGAAAGAAACAAATCCTAATATTTTACAAAATTTTTACACCCTCAACTCGTTTGTGCGCTATGTTTTGCGGAAAATATTGCGAAAATTTTCACTTTTCATACTAATTGAACTAACAAACTGATTTTTTGGACCCTTTTCATTGATACATATTTTTCGGGCGGAATCGACCGTTGCCTCTTAGATAAAAAAGCAATAAAAATTAAACACTGGAAGAAAACAAATATTTAAAGAATGTATTTTAAAACTTTTAATCAATCAAATCAACCTTTTTATTGACCTATTGTGAAATGCAATTTTATCACAATACGAAAGTGTAACTGGTTTACGGACATTTCGCCATTTCGACATTTCATTTCGCCCCCCCCCCACAATTCGCCCCCCACATTTCGCCCCCCCCCCACATTTCGCCTCCCACATTTCGCCCCCCCCCACATTTTGCCCCCGGACATTTCGCCCCCCAGATTTCGCCCCCCCCCACATTTTGCCCCCAGACATGTCACTACCCCCCACACATTTCGCCCTCCCCCATATTCACTGTGCATAGGGGTGTAAACTTCAAAATGAATTAGATTTGGTCCTTGAGCAGACAAGCGTATACTTCATAAAACCCCTGGGCCCACGTGCTCTTATAAATTAAAATTTTAGTCATTGTTTTTTCTTATTTGTGAAAAGTACTGAATAGTCATTTTTTATGCATATTATTTTCTGTTTTGAATAAGCGAAGAAATCTTGATAAAAAATTTAACTTCGCATCAAATGTGTGGTGTCTCACATTACTTCATTTTTTGAAGTTTTTTTAGTTAAGGGTAGCACAAAAGTGTACCGGATAAATCGGTTTGCGGATAATTCGCCCCCCCCACACACCTCGCCCCCACACAACTCGCCCCCCACAACTCGCCCCCAACCACAACTCGCCCCCACACAACTCGCCCCCACACAACTCGCCCCCGCACAACTCGCCCCTCACAACTCGCCCCCACAACTCGCCCCTCACACAACTCGCCCCCCCACAACCCGCCCCCCCCACATACTCGCCCCCAACCCTTTTTTGATTGACAAATCAGTTCGACCCCTGCCAGTGTACATATTCAACAGTAATCCATTACTTTCCTTGCCCCATAACCTGACAGCCAAGTGGGAATGAAGGTGGACAGTTGTATTCCTGACCCCAAAATGAAATAATGGAGAATTCTAGAAAAAAATCAGGCAATATAATGAGAAAAAGTAGTTTTTAAATGCTGCTAGAAACTATATATGAACAGAACGCTATTTTAGCATTGTATCAATTTTTAATGCCTCAAAAAAGTAGTTTATACGTCAGCATGCATTTTTGCGCTTGAAAAAGGTCAGCAAGCCTAATTTAAAATTCATTTTAGCCAAACACCCGAGTCCGAGGGATGGTTACGCTTTTTTGTATCTGCCTATCAAGTAACTACACATTGTATGTAGGTACTAATGTGACTGAACACGGTAACCTATTACGTGCTTGTACCAGTGTAATGGCAATTTTGTCCTCTGGCTGCATAACATTCGGGCGGAAACGGGGCAATATCACTTATTGGGCTTGAAGATTCGCTATAGCCTGTTTTATAACTGTGCAATCATAAAATCATAGAAAAAGACATTTAACGTAGGTAGGTACCTACTGTGCTTACTGCTTATCTGCGTTCGAAATCGCAAATCTTCGGCTTCAAATTCCAAGAGCCATCTGTCGGGGGCGAACTTTGTGGGGGCGAGTTGTGGGGGGGGCGAGTTGTGGGGGGCGAGTTGTGTGGGGGCGAGTTTGTCGGGGGCGAGTTGTGTGGGGGCGAGTTGCTTGGGGGCGAGTTGTGGAGGGGCGAGTTGTGTGGGGGCGAGTTGTACTTGGGGGCGAGTTGTGGGTGGCGACTTGTGGGGAGCGAGTTGTGTGGGGGCGAAATGTGGGGGGCGAGTTATCCGTATCCCGATAAATCCGGGGTTGAAATGTTCTGCAGAATGAAATGTGGGACAGGCACGTAGCTGGCCTTCCTATTTCGGGAGACCAACACCAATTTTGGGGGGTCTTAACCAAAAATAGCACAAAATAAGGTGTAAAAAGTCCTATTTTTCCGGTTTACCTTTGAAAAATCTTACACCACCCCCAGAATTTTGGTGCTTCCCACGTATGGTCCGGACCCCCCATTCTCCCACAGCTGCGTGCCTGATGTGGGGGAGACGAATGTCCAGGGGGCGAAATGTCCGGGAGCGAAATGTGGGGGGAGCGAATTGTGGGGGGCGAATTGTGAGGGGGGCGAAATGTCCGGGGGGCGAAATGTGGGGGACGAAATGTCCGGGGGCGAAATGTGGGGGGCGAAATGTGGGGGGCGAATTGTGGGGGGCGAAGTGTGGGGGCGAAATGTGGGGGGCGAAATGCGGGGGGGGGGGGCGAAACGTCCGCATCCCAGTGTAACTAGTGTGTTCTTTCCAGAATGTGGTTCTTCAATGCAGTTAACTTCTGACAATAGTTATGTCATGTACGATGTGCCAAGGAACTTTCCTATACCGTCAGTATTTGGTATATCAGTCAAGCTTGATAATCAGACCAATCTATCCCGCTCTAACGATATTTTCACGGCCGAGTTTGGAAGTTCTGCTGAAGTTTCGTTGAAGTTCATACCGACAAAACGAGTTCTAATTACCTACGGTGGTGATCAATTTATATCAGATGACGGTCGATTTCACCTCTCCTTATTTGCATCTATGTGGTGCACATTAACTCTTGCTATAGAAGAAAATAAGCTTACATTCGGTTTGGACTACGTGAACATAACGGTATGTATAAAATGCTCGAATGGAACAAAAAGGACGAATTTACTTGGAATTACGCATCATTAAGGACATAAAAGGAGGGAACCTGCGAAAGTTGTAAGAATCTACTAAAAATTAGACTCCCGCATAAAAACGCAAAAACTCGAAGTATATTCTGCGGTGTGCAGAATGGAGTTGCGTCTCTGTCGTGAAAATAAATAACACGAGTAGCTTATTCCTTGAAAAGAAGCGATTACTAATTTAAAAATGACATTACGTGTACTTTTACGCTAGCATGCCGTGCATTGTTCTGGGGTAGCAATTAACGAGATCTTGTGCTTTTCATAATTCATTTACGAAGCCATTGACGATTAACAAAATATTTGTTAGGTATTGAAAGAGAAATTCGATATTGATAAGAAACTAAATCGGTTATTAAAAATATCAAAGCTTCCTCATAATCTCTTTTTTTCTGAGTCAGTTAGCAATGTTTTGTGAAGGCGCGCTTTCTTCAGAAGCCGCAAAAATATACTTCGATTTTTAGCGTTTCTAAGCTGAAGTCTAATTTTTAGTAGATTCTTACAACTTTCACATGCATACATAAATAAATTTTCCCTAGTCTCCTCCTTTTATGTTCCTTGATGATGCGTAATTTCAAGTATATTTGTCCTTCTTGCTCCATCGAAGCATTTTTCTTTGCTAGTACTCTACTTTTAATTAGCATGATTTGAGTAAATCAATAAACACATACGATAACATGTCACAATGATGACAGCAGTCCAAGAAGGCGGAAACTAATATTGTTCTGAACATCAGCATTACCTTTCTTAAACAAGATAACCTTACCTTATTTAAATGGATCAAATGTTTTTTGCACAAACTTTACGCAGCTACTGGGTGTAAAGTAAACTTACACTCTAATTCGCAATCCTGACGTAACATGGAACATTTTGAAAAAATTAAGCTCTCGCAACGCTCTGACAATAAACTTAATTTTCAGTGTAATTTTACACAACTACTGGGTGTAAAGAAAATCTACAGTCGGATTCGTTATCCTAACCGTACGAAACATATTTTGAATAAAATTCACGTTTTGCAACGCTCTGGAAGTAAAATAAATTTGTAGTTTAAATTTTATACGTCAACAATAAATGTTAAGTGCAAACTTTACACAACTACTGGGTGCAGAGAAAATAAAACTTACATTCGTTATTCTGACGTTACATAGAACATTTTGAAAAAAGCTTCTGCAAGGCTTAAGAACGAATTTTAATTTGTAGTGTAAACTGTACACAACCACCAAGTGTAAGGAAGATTTTAGTCGGATTCATTATTCTAATATTGCTCTGATATTACGATCTACATTTATGGAAAAATTAAGTCTCCACAATGGCCTGAAGACAATTAAATATCAAATGTAAACCACTTTGCACCACTGATGAGTGTAAACAAAGGCGCCCAACTGGCGTATCACGTTAGATTCTTGGTACATTTTTAGACTTGAAACCATGTCCTAGACTCATAACCAGATAAGTTAATACAAAAAAAGCAAGACAGAAACACGTTTAACACATCCAATTTTTGACCTTATACCTCCCGAAAAAGCTAAATAATGGTGTAAATAAATGCAATTTGCTGTGAAGTGTACCTCTTAGAAAGTACTTTATTTTTATTATATCGACTTATCCCGATTCCCGAATTCTAAACGGAGAAAATAGTGAACAAAAAAGAGACAAAAACTTATTTTTCCACTATCCACCACATCGTAAACTTTAAAAATCTGACCCTAATTCCCAAATGAGTGTAAAGAAATTTGGTTTGGACTAGTTTTCAGCATTTAAATCGTAGTACGTTTGTTTGTCGAAAAGGCAACGCTGAAGAGCAATGAAGGCTATCAAAATTTGAATTGGATAGTTTTAGCGACTCTGAAAGTTCAATATGATAAATATAGACATTTTTTAGTTTTCTAGTTTCGACTTATTTTGTCTGGAATTTTTCAGACGGGGAACTAGATAGCGAATTCAGAATTTTTGTTAGACAAAGGATACCCTAGTTGTCTTGAGAAAAGTCAGGAACAGTCTCACAAATTTGGGCTTTATGCAAAAGAGGTATTGTTTTGACTCTATTATGCGTCTAATAGAATAATTTTTTGTGCAGAGATTTTCTCGACAGTTTCGGCTCTCTATGAAAGTTTCATATAAAGACACTAGAGTTCGGCCGAAAAATATGAAATTTTTTTCGCTGAAGTACGACTAAAGATAAATAAAATTACGGCTCCATTCCTCGCATTCTTGCACATAATACAAAGTCTATTGACGAATTCGGCCTGAGTCTCAAAAAAATTTCAATTTTCAGTAATAGAATCAATATGCTTATCTGTATTATCTCTGGTACAAAAATAAGGCTTCATGCGCCAAGGAAGTTTATAAATAACGTATGCTGAACGATTGCGTAACATCATTAGGGGAATGCATATGTACGTCGTGTATTAACTATGTTGACCAGGAGTCGCTCTTCCGCCCCTTTAAAATTCGTCCTTGCTACTCGTGTATGATTTTGTATCGCTCTTTTTTCCACTTTTAAAATATTTTTCATTTGTATTTTTTGAAAATACATTATACACTCATCAAGTGAGAAAATTCTTACCCGTTTTTCTTAAATTTTTTTGATTATGAATTCTTTCTACTATCTTCCTATTTAGAGCGAAAAAGCCAATCAGGCGCATGACGGACGATTTCAGAACTGTTCTAAGCATTTTACTCATAGTTAAACGTTGCTTACTATATGATTCCTACAAGTATTTCATGAAAATCCTATGAGGTTCACTGAACGAAGACTTAAATTTGAGCAAAGTAGGCACCACTTTGGCTTTTGCATTTTCCTATTTTTTTCGCCAAGATTATTGAATTACATTCAATTTTCAACACGTTCTGACTGGGTATATTTCACGCAGACTTTTGTGCTATCACAAACTTTTTATGGTGGATTAACACGAATCTTCGCCGGAGCTGGGCAGGGAACGCCTTCAGGATTCGTGGGCTGCTTAAAAGTTAGTTGATCTGTTCTACGTTGCATCCACTTATCACTTAAGTAGTTCCATTTGTTTTCAGCTTGTCATGTAAATATGTTATTTAAATTTCGCTCAAATAGACGATTTGTTTTCCAAAGTTTCATAATTAAAAATTAAAACACTTCGCTAACTCTATATCGCGAACACTTTGATAAATTTTTATTTCGAGGTGTAAATTTACTAGATATCGACGAAATGTACAAGATGACTCGATGGATCATTCGACAATAATTTTTTCGCGATCGATCTTCGTGAATATTGAATACTTATTTAATCTGCGTGTGTCTCTGGAAATTTTTCGATTTATACAGGGTGTCATGAAATGATAGGTCCCTCCGAAATCGACTCTAAGTTTCATAAAAAATATATAAAAGAGATTTCCAAATAATTATTTGTCAGTTTTTAATCTAGTCAACACCTATGTAATTTTTTCGATACTGTTTCTGCAGAATAGCAAACACCCAAATTTTGACTCCGTTTTCATTGAATTTTTAACCTTGAAGACAAGATTCGCAGGGCCCTATCATTTTGTGACACCATGTATAAGGAAGAAAAATCCATTGTTTGCTGATAATTGTTTTTTCAAAAAGATTCAAATCACGTATATGAATTTTACTATTAATATTTTTCACCTAAATTTATTTTCTCCTCGCAGATTTTTACACACTTTTTGAGTTCTATGTACGATTTTTCTGCTTTACGATGTTTAACAGGGAGCATTTTTGAGCCGAGATATTTCGCATCCTAAATTTCTGAAAATCGGATCGACGAGTCGATCAGTCATGCCGTGCAAGTTATCCTCAACAAATATGAGCGAATGCTCTGGCATCCAGAAACAAGCTAACAAGTGCGTTTGCAAGCCTGGTTTCTTTGGTCCAAAATGTCAATTGAGCATTTGTTCGAGTCAATTAAATCCATGCCTTAATAATGCTACTTGTCGTAGGACCACGAGAGATCCAACTGCTTTAAAGCTAAAAGTAATTATTCTAATATCGTCAATTTACTGTTTTTGCGTGCAGATTTAGTTTTCTTATTTTTATTCAAAAAATTTGGTTCTCTAATCCTCGTATCTTGCATTTCAAAAATAGTTCCGTGAAACTAGTTTCGGAAGTTATTTAACGTTTATTCTAACATTATTTAATATTAATTGGACTTATGAGCATGAATGCAGGCATATCATATTCCCATGCGGATTTTTGCTTTTGTTACAGCTGGCTAGCTTTCAGCTTAAGTTAGCTTTAGCTTTAATTTGTTAGCTTTATTCAGTTTTGCTAAGTTTTAGCTTTAGTTACTTAGCTTAAATTAGTAATTTCTGTTAAGATCTAAATTTCTATTTGCTTTTCTCTATCTTTCTGCTAGCCTCTTATTCATATCCATTTAATACTTCAAATCAGCTTAAATGATTAATCGATTGCATACTATTGATCTTAGGGGCATAAATCTTAATAATTTTTATCGACAGTAAGCCGAAGATTACGATAATTATATATCAAATCAATGCTATAATCGCAATCTGTCAGCGTGTTGTCAGAGATTATTTTTAAAACTTATACCCAAACTTATGTGAACCAGACTATAGTTTCGAGTCCTAGCGCGGCATATGTGTTTCGCTATTCATGGATATTTCGCAACAATGTATAGGTTTTTGTTCTCAATTGAACTACATATTTCGAAAAATGTGTTATTTTATTTATTCCCGGAAGTAAATTTTGTTGTTTGTAAAACGGCTGTTGAAGTCGTTATGGTTAGCAAATTCTGAAAATGTTTTCCTTATCAATTTCCTATAATTTTAGCAATCACCTACAGATCTATTCCAATGCAAATGTAAACGAGGATACTTTGGTGATCGTTGCCAATACATAGACGCAATAGTCGCTCACGGCGGTAAGTGTCCGAAAAACTGGTGGGGTACGTATCCCAGATGCACACCCTGTAAATGCAACCAGTTGAAGAATGAAGATCCGGATTGCGACAAAATGACTGGAAAATGTGCCTGCAAGGTTCATATAGCTCATCGTAAAAATAATTTTATAAACTATTGTTACTTGTCAGATTAATATTAAATTTAAACAGGCGGTTGTAACATTTTATTTGTTTATTCGATATAAAATTTGGAAAGAGGGTCCTATCCTAATCCTAATAAGAAGATGTGAAACAATATTTAGAGCGAAAAACAATTTTAAGGTTTCTTATCTGTGCGCCCGTTGTACCTTACACGCATCGTTTTCTGTAATCGTGTGCAGTGTACAGAGGGATCGAAATTGTTCATTATTTAGAATATCGTCGAAGCATCATGAGTGGTCTTCCAAGAAACATTGAAAATGTTTTAAAACTTAAATATTCGTTTTTTAACGTTTTTTTTAAAGAACTCACATTTTATGTGCCAGTCGAGCAATAAGTGAAGATGATAATGAATCGAAATTCTGCAAAATATACCTAAACTATTTTTACCCTAAACATAATGCCTTCATTCGAAAATTGACGACAGGAACTCTAATGACGATATTTAAAATTTTTAAAGGCATATCACTACAGAGATTCAATTGATCGAGAGATTTGTCGGACATGCAATTGTTTCTATCCCGTCGGGGCTCATAGCATGACTTGTCAACATTACACTGGTCAGTGTACATGCAAAGGGAATGTGATTGGTAAACAGTGCAATGATTGTCCTTACGCTAATCAGGAAATCAACAAGAAAACGGGTAAATGTCAAAGTAAGCGGCTTCTTTTTACCTTCTCTGTTCTACAGCATGGTCAGTACTTCACGACGAGGCTGTCAGTGACCGTTAAGAAAAAGAAAATATAGGCCATACAAATGAATAAGAATTAGTAAATAAATAATAATATAATAAATAAATAATTAATTAATTAATTAAGCTTATGTTGCGTTTGTGCCTTTGACGAATAAGTGTGGTACAGTTATATCCTTCCGTCAAACGATTAACCGCAAAAAGTGACTCGAACCTGTCTGGTTAAAAGTTACTCCAGGCAGACTAGTATGCAATGACGTTGATTAAACAGCGATTTTTGTGCCAGGAAAATTTTGAATATCGTCGTGTAATCACAGAACTATTGAAAAATACGAAACTAATTTTAAAAATATATTTTCGATGAGAAATAGCGATTATTTTCATTACCTCTTGCAAGTAATGTTATTATTGGAATTTACGTTAAATCTGTCTTGGTATATAAGCTTACTTTTATCATGTAGCTGTAGTCAATTTCTGCCCGGAAAGGATGGATGCCGCTATTTTATGGAAACGCAGTCCCTTTAATACAACAGTAGTGCAGCCATGTCCTAAAGGTCTTGTTGGGCTTGCATCAAGATTCTGTGGCACTCACGTTGACCTTTGGTCAACACCCTTGCTGAGCAACTGCATTTCTGAACGATTCATTGAGTTTGCCGGAAAAGTAATAGCTTATTTTTGAACTTAACGATTACAATTTAAGTTTTAATAGCACAATAACATACATTGTAGTATAAGTGTGAATGATATTTTGTAAAAAAATTGATCTTAACGAATCGTAAAGGGATCGCTTATAACCGTGAAAGGATCATTTTCGAAGACCATAAAATTTCGCCAAAGTCTAATCCGTACTGAAACTAATATTTCTCTATTCTTGTGTTTGGTTTCTTTGAAATTAAAATTTGTTGACTTTTTGTATTTTTACTTCCATAAAAATGTATTAATTTTTATTGAAGTGAAAATTTTTTATGAGTCTTTTTCAAATCGATAATACGAATCATAAGTGCACGCATGTACGAGTATTGAGTGACAGAATTTTTAATGTCATGTCTGAAGTTAAAAAAATTAAATTTTAGATTGTAACTTTGTAACTTTAATTTTTGTCAAGCGTAGAAGAATGTTTTTTAGAATGATCAGGTGACATCTGGAGCAGATTTTTCAACGTACGAAGTTCAGAATTTGGTGTCAAAATTAAAAAATGCTACGTTAAGCGATCCGAGCCCTTTTAACGGTGGCGATTTCAACGTAATTGCAAAGTTCCTTATCGGTGTGATGAAAAAGACGCCCAGCGCTTGGAGACCTGGAAAGATTCCTGCTACGTACGAGATAAGACCTTTTTGAAGGTACCTGAAGCGCATTATTTCATTTTGAATTCATCAACTTTAAATATATCTTTCTTAAATTTTCATCGAGATTAGGGGTATTGATTCGCCAAAATAGCAGGGCCAATCTGGGGGTAGCATTGGCAAAAGTTTGACTAAGAAATAGCAAGGACTACAGTGCGGACTAAGTCCTTTAGTCTTTGGACTAGTCCTAGTCCTAGTCCGGAAAAGGACTAGCCCTTTTTTGGCGGACCAAGTCCGGTTAGTCCGACCTACTGGACAAAAGTTCTAACTTCTTCCACGTTGTGCTACCATTTATTCATCTACTGTAGGTACTAAATTGTATGTCGCGCCCGACATTTGACGTGCGTTTCGCAAGTCTCCCCTCCTCTTTAGGGAGTGTTATTTGCGTTTAACGTCTATGTTCACGATAGTTTTTCTTTTATTGTCTGATTTTCAAACTGTGGTCAAAGAGATATGTTTTATTTGTTCAGTGGAGGCGGAAAAAACAGATGAGGTTGTCAACCATACAACAGCTAATTAGTTGTCAACTCAGCAACAGCTACAGATAAGTTTACATTATCAATGTTTTTGAATAAAAGTATTGTTTCCAATGCCCACTGTAATTTTTTTTGTGAGAGCCTCAGAACATAATTGGCTGTATAAACATAAAATTCGGCAAACATTTTAGAGATAAAATTGTATTAATCGGATGTTGCATCTCTGGACGAATCGGATCTATTGCAGTCCAGACTTGCATTCACGATTTTGGCCATTCCCGCAACGTCGGCACTATGTGAACGCGTGTTTAGTTGTGCAAGTGTGATTTTAGATAAAAACCGTCACAATTTAGCGATGAGTGTTTTGAAATGGAAATTTTTTTGAAGTTTAACTCTGAACTTTTTGGCCAGTAATATTTGCTTTTGCTATTTTTTACTTGAATCTGAGTAAATTTTGTTACAAAATGTATTTATAGTAGCACCTATAACATATATGCATGCATGTATGTATTCATTGATTGTAAAGTTCTTTTCATTGACTATTGAATCAGATCTGAACAGAAAAGCACTAGAAAGTGAATACCACCATGTAGTACGTACCAGCATTGTTCCTGAATTTTTTACGAAAAGAGCCGATTAGGTTTTGATGCTTTATTAGGAGAAAAAATGAACAAAAATAGGTTAGTACGTCAATTTGAATGTATACTTTACGAAACGCGAATCATTTACCGTTTAGACATTTGTCGTTAGCTCGTCTCCATTGTTAACGCTTAAATTTCGCTCCTTAGCTCCGAAAACTGTTCAACTCTTATAACGTCCGATTATTCCGTTCGCTAAGATTTACTCGCTCGCTCCGATCCGATCCGACTGCTTCTCATTTCTGATCGCGTTACTAACTCAACCATTTCGCTAACTTCTCTCGTCTTCGATCGGAGCTTTCGTCATTTATATTCAACGTTTTACTTACTTTCTTAATTTAGCTTGCCTCGAGGAGCTCATGCCTTGTTAGGGCGTTGACTTTGGCCCTCGTTTGTAATTCGCTTCTGCAACTTAATATAGTTCTGGCTTTACTCGCTTATGATAAAGACTGTTGACTCCAAAATACGTCAGCCTTTGTACAGTTTTAGATTAAAGTATTTTGACAGATTACGTGATTGAGTAACATGTTCGCTCACTCGTCGAAGCTAAAACGTTTCGACGAGCTTTTCTAAAATATCTTACGAATACATTTAAAAATTATAGGCGCGCGGAAGATAAAAAGGTTGATTACAGTAAGAAAATGTTCGGCTACTTAGAAAAAGAAAAAGCTTTTAAAAAAGATACATAAATCACTCTTTTGTCACATTTTATCCTGCATGAATGATACTGTTTTTTATCAAGTACTTAGTCCGAGACTTGGTTTTTTTTCAAGGACCTTGGTCCGGACTATACGTCTGATCCGAAGCAGTCCGGACTAAAACCTGGACTATAGTCCGGAAAGTCCTTCTTTTGCGGACTTTTGCCAACGCTATCTGGGGGAGGGTTGATCCGGTATGGGGATAAAAGATTGAGCTTTTCTTGGATCAAAATTACCTTAAAAGTTAGTATAAGCCCTAAAATAGCGTTAACACTATGTTATTACACACTTTCTGGTCAGTTCAAAGCACTTTTGAAACAAAGTTTTTAATTTGCATCTATTTCTGGCTTTAATTCTGTCTTATTTTCCTGAGAAAATTTCTTCCTCCCCACGGGCATGTCTGGTGCAGACAATAGATGCACAGCATGGTCGATCTGGAGGAGGGAGTCAAAAACTAAGCTTTTTTGGGCTTAACCTACCTACTGATATATATATATATATATATATATATATATATATATATATATATATATATATATATATATATATATATATCATAGGTAGCGCGATAGCGCTACCTATAATATACTTGGCCACCCTTTTTTCTTATATGTTTTTCACAGCGAGTGCGAAATTTGTGTCCCCCCCTCACAGCTATAACGGCACACATCTGAGAGGTGCGGTTTTTTTAAAAGGTAGATAATAAAAAAACTTAGTGCCCCCATTTTTTTCTTGTTTACACTCAATACCGAGCGCGTCGTGAGTGTGTAAAGTTTACATCAAAAATTCAAATAATTTGCGGAGGGCCAATTTTTTTTAAAAATGTTTTCCCTAATTAGTAGGTTACGAATCTGGTCTTAAAATTTCTTTACACTCATTGGTTGTTGCACAGGAGTGTAAATTAGACTGTTTTTTTACAGTTTTCATGTGGCCAAGCAAATCTAACTCAGTTTTACATTCTATGCAGTCTGATTGGTTTCAAAATGTAGACGGTTAAAAAATCTAGGGGAGACTTTTTTAAATTTTTTTTAAAAGTAATATTCTCGAATTTAGAGGCGGTTTATTGTAAAGAGTCTGGGACAAAAAAATTTTCCCTGCCATATTCTCCACTTGGTAGACAAAACGTGGTAGCTACCCTTAAAATGTGCCTCGTCTTAAGCGCTACACGTCAAAATTTATTTTGTTTCTCTACAATCAATATTGCGTTATTAGTGCAAGTGTAAACTTTACACTGAAAAAATTTTTCCGCCCGTAGCGTCGTGTATGATGATTTTTTTTATAAAATGTTTTCCCTAATTAGTAGGTTACGAATCTGGTCTTAAAATTTCTTTACACTCATTGGTTGTTGCACAGGAGTGTAAATTAGACGGTTTTTTACTGTTTTCATGTGCAAGAGCATATCTAACTCAGTTTTACATTCTATGCAGTCTGATTGGTTTTAAAAGGCAGACGGTTATAAAATCTAGGAGAAACTTTTTTTATTTTTTCTTAAAAAGTAATATTTTCGAATTTAGAGGCGGCTTATTGTAAAGAGTCTGAGACAAAAAATATTTTTTCCCTGCCATATTCTCCACTTAGTAGAAAGAACGTGGTAACTACCTTTTAAATCTGCCTCGTCTTAAGCGCTACACGTCAAAATTTATTTTGTTTCTTTACAATCAATATTGCGTTATTAGTGCAGGTGTAAACTTTACACTGAAAAAATTTTTCCGCCCAGAGCGTCGTGGATGATGAATTTTTTTTGAAAAATGTTCTCTGTGAGGTCAGAATAACGAATCTGACCTTCAAACTTTTCTACAATCAATACACAGTACCAGGGGTTTAAACTTTACACTCTAGTGGATGAGTAAAAAAACAGCTTTTGTCCAAGATTTCTCTGCCAACTTTTTCGGTTATGAGTTAAGATAATTTTAATAGATAAAAATAAAGTAACTCTTAAGGGCTACACGTCGAAGCAAACCGCGTTCAAAAAAACGCAATATTGAGTTGTTTATGGGGGTGTAAAGTTCGAAATCTTAGGTGTAAAATGGGCGAAAAAAACAGGTTTTTTCGTATTTAATTGGTAAATCATATCAAATATTTTGCGGAACATAAGTTTGGCTTATACAAACGTACTACAATCGAAGGGCTACAAACTGGCCCAAACCGAATTTATTTACACTCAATAGGGCGTTCGGTTCAGATTTTTAAAGTTTACAATGTGGTGGACAGTGAAAAATACGTGTTTGTCCATATTTTTGTTCGCCACCCCTTGAAAAGTACTTTATTTTTATCCTATTCGACCTCTCCCGACTTCTGAACAGAGAAAGTGGAGTGTAAATAAATTCGCCCCAGATGTACATTCTTGTGCTCAATTTCCATTCGCACGTACACGACCGTTAAGCACAATGCTTAAGCGAGTCGCCCGGGACCACCTTCCCTAAAAATTATCATATTTTTCATTCCTTTCCCCCACATATTTTCAATCAAAATCCGGGATAGGAAAATGGGCACTCGGGCTTAATGCGACTTAGAGTACGAATTGGTATGTGTGTTATCATATCTTACGAGTGTTAAAAGATCATATGTGTGTGTCTCATATTTGTGCCTGTCTCGTTTGTACATACCTTTACCGTAAGCTTTTGCCCATAGGCCTAATGTCGTATTCATAGATCCTTTTCATATCTCTTGGTTCGTGTTGTTACGCCTCTTTTTCCGCATCAGTTAAAACTGCGTGCGAGCGCAGTTTTGACGGCACTTTAAGATTTTACATTTTACAATTAGTTTTTGAGCTTGAGAGCCTCTCCGCCAGCTTCCGCGCTGAGCGTATCTTTTTTCTTTTCGTCGCCGTACGTGAGCAGACTCCGTACGTGCCTTTTTATCTGCTTGGCTGCAGAACTCGTCTGTTAGGTTTCCTGCGTAGTGTGCACGCTTCTTTTCGCCGTACGCTTTGTTTTTAATCATTCGTGTTTGGGCCAATTGGCATCAGTTGTTGTATGCCTTTGGCAGGGCTTTGTGCCCTTGTTTAATTACATTGTTTGATTTTACCCGATTAGCGTAACACGACGGTCAGCAGCATGTATCCTCCATGTTGTCGCTTTTTAATTGCTTCATAATTTTTCTGTCCAAAAAATATTGTAAAAATTAATTATTTAATTAACGATGCTAGGCTCGGTTGAATTTCCGTGCTGTTGAATTCTGTCCTTGTGCTACACTATACTTAGGAACCATTAATATTTTCAAGCACCGGAATTCGGTCCAAAACAAGTTAAATAATAATCTTTTTGAGCCCTCAATTAGGTTTCCGGGGAACTTACTTTAATTAGGTACTTAATCTCAAAGGGGTTAAGTAAGGAAGTTTCAATAGGTGCGTGGGTAGAGGGACGGGCTACCTTGAATAGGCCGGGCCGCTTACCCCCGAATCGCCGGCTGGTGATCGACCTCCTAAAAAGGGCGAGAACCACCGTTTGAGCGCATAAGCTTGAGATTCGGGTTAAGTAAGCGAAGTGAACGTAGCTTGAGTCTACGTTAATACATCTGATATTTATTTGTCCTTGGGCCATTGTGGAGACTTAATTTTTTCATAAATGTTGATCGTAATATCAGAATTACGAATCCGACTGAAATTTTCTTTAAACTCTGTGGTTGTGTAAAGTTTACACTGCCTATTAACTGAACTCTTGTTCTAGAGCCTTGCGGAAGCTTAATTTTTTTCAAAATGTTCTACGTAAAATCAGAATTGAGAATCTGACTATTAGTTTTCTCTACACCTAGTAGTTGTGTGAAGTTTGCACTAATCATATGTTGTTAAAATGTGGTTTATACTACAAATTTATTTTACTTCCAAATCTGAGCGTTAGTGTTCCTTACACTTGATATTTGCGTAAAGTTAATGCTGAAAAACTTTGATCTGTTAAAATAATGTAAGGTTGTCTTGTTTGAAAAGGATAATGCTGATGTTAAGAACAGTATTGTTTTCCGTGTTCTTGGACTGCTGTCATAATGGCATGTTACTGTATGTGTTTACTGACTGATGTACTCAAATCATACTAATTAAAAGTGGGGTACTAGCAAAGAAAAATGCTCCGATGGAACAAAAAAGATGAATATACTTGGAATTGTGGATTATTAAGGATGTAAAAGGAGGGGACTAGGAAAAATCTACCTAAAGTCGCAAAATCTGCTAAAAATCAGACTTTCTCTAAGCAACGCAAAAAATCGATGTATATTCTGCGGCCAACGGATTAAAATAAATATTTAACCATAAAAATGATTGAAAAAGCAGCACGTTAGCTATGCAGTAGCTATGGGAAATGATATTGAGTAAACTAACAGTCTTCTGAGCCAATTGAATGAAATAGCAAACATTGAAGACAATTGGAGACATGGTTGGTTTAAAACAGTAGGAAACGCGTAAGTTGACTTGAAACAGACTAAATGTAGATACACTAGCATGTCCGAAACGATTGTGTGCACTAATCAATCGGCCCCTGCTTTGCTTGCTATAATGCTCATAACAAAATAAAACAACTTTAAATACAATACCTCTTAGTTTTCTATCAATCAGGTGCCAGCAATTTAAAAAAGTAACCTTGATAGATTTCGTACACTCTTATCTGAAACTTCGAACATTATTTAAAAAAGACACTTTTTTAGAGGCCGCAGAATATACATCGATTTTTTGCGTTGCTTAGAGAAAGTCTGATTTTTAGCAGATTTTGCGACTTTAGGTAGATTTTTCCTAGTCCCCTCCTTTTACATCCTTAATAATCCACAATTCCAAGTATATTCATCTTTTTTGTTCCATCGGAGCATTTTTCTTTGCTAGTATATATATA